>CM071925.1:18915763-19341068 GCA_016081115.2 Rehmannia glutinosa
TTTATTCTCTGTTTTCAAAGGCCCTTTGGCAGCATATATATAAATTCAAAGTTTTCAAACAAGGTAGTAATGACTTGAAGAATCGCATCAGAAATGTTCTTACACAACTAGTACTAAATTTTGCAAATTTCTCACAAAATTGACTAGAGAAGAAATCAAAATCCCTTGACTACTTCTAGGACTTAATAATATGCAGCACTGAAACCCATTTGTGACAAAAGAAAGCCAAGAAATGTTTTAATCATACAGCCACAACAAACCAAAAAGTCCCAATCGTCTTCAGTGATTTTATTGGGTAATGTTATTCGTAATTCAATGTAGAAATATAATATTCACAACTCAAACTTCTTCATCCAAAAGACACACTCTTACAACACCACAGCATAAGCAGAAAAGTCAAGTCCTACTTAATATGTACCTAAAATATGAGTAATTGACCTCTGAATTAAAGACAAGACTTTGACACTTGGTGTTAAGTTTGGCTGAACTCTTAAATGTGTGTAGGATTTGAAGGCAAGTTAGTCGCTATTCATCCACGTATTTCCTTGGTAAAAGTGACATGGTGATGTAGAAAACCCTTAATATGGTTGCATCAAAACATATTTTATTATAGCGTATGTAATGAGCATTTTAGGGCATTTTTCATTTTATTTTTGGATGTGAGAGGAAGGTTTTCAACAAAAGGGTTGTTTTTAATTTCAGGTTATAGAGCAGAACAAATGGTGTATTTGGAAAATTCAAATAAAATTTATTCTATATGGAATTCAAGTTGGATTTACCATAGAACCAAATGAAATGATCTTCCAAATCTGACTTGAATTCAACTTTGCAAGTCTTTAACAAACAGATGTGTAGTGGATCTAGTGATTTGTCCAGCCTCAATGCTGGATGAATTTGGTTATGACACTAGGCATACTAAGCTCAGTAGATAGTGACAGCATTTAGGTAGAAGGGAAACAAAATTGGACGCGCATAAAACCATACAGTGCACTGCTGCCAAATTGCAGCAAACAGAAGAATCCAAGAAAAGGACTTAGACCTTGCTTTCTAATAAATATTAAAAGCTTTAATGTAATATAAATTAATAAAATATCAAATCTCATCATTAATGATGTATTACGTTATGAAGTGATAATTTATTCATCCATATAAACTACAAACACTACACCTAAGGTTCAGCCTAATAACAAAAACCTCCAGTTATCTTTCAAAATTACAAATATCACTTATGTAATTACAATCACCCTTTCGGCACTCTCACAAGAAAAGCACAAGGTGTTGCTAAAATCAGTTATCACATTCTCACCGTTAACATTAAAGAAGTTACTTTTTTTTCTTCTACAATCTACATTAGAATTAGAGTCTACCACAACATTTCCATTTGGATACTCTCCATAAAACAAATTAATGCACATATTAATCACACAAAAACGACAACATTTGATTCGTACATATTAAGAAACTTGTTATCTAGTTCAAAAATTGAAGAGGAATGAATAATGATTAAAACTCACGCTAAAACCCAGTTCCCATCGAGCAACACGGGGCTTTCAGTAGGGGCAGGAGTCGGATTCGCAGCCTCCAACTGTGAAACAAGTTCAAGGGCCTCTGCCCGAACTTCCGCTGAAGCCCGGAACCCAAAATCCGACCCGTAAACCGTATCCACCAAAGCCCGTTTCAGCTCCCAAAGCTTCCCATCCCCATCTTCGTCCTTCACACTTACATCAACTCCACCATCAGCAACTGGGCTTCCATTGCCAAATTCAACTCCTGACCCTCCCCACTCATCCTCGTCTTTCGGAGGATCTGGGCCGGAGAATTTCGACGCGGGTTCGGGCTCAGGCTCCGTTTTCTCACCCCACTCATCTACATATGCGGGCTTTTCGGAGCCGGAGTCGGGTTTAGAAGGCGGGTCAGTGGGATTATTGAAGGAGTAGGAGGAGCGTACAGAGAAGATGAATTTGGGGTTCGGAGAGAAGGATAAGGAGTGGGATTTGGTTGGTTTGGGAGAGAAGTTGGCATATCTGTGTGAGAGGAGAACAGAAGAAGGTTTGGGGCTCAGAAGGAGAGACATTGTTGTGGTTGGAATGAAGGAGAATGGGAATTTTGATTTGTACTGAAATTTGTGAACTTTGTGAATTGGGGTGTGGGGGGATTGGAGGGAGTGAGTGGAGGTTTCGAAATTGGAAGTTTGGTGAGATACTTTTTAGTTTCTTGTCTTTGTTGTCACATTTTTGCATCGCAAAATTCTTAGAATTTATCCTTCTTTGCAATTAAGAAAATTGGGGGGGAATAAATCAAAGAAAGAAAAATGGGAAATGTAAATTATTTTAGGTTGCATTTGGATGAAAGGACATGGATTTGGGGAGAGGATTTGGGGAATGATTTTAAATGACTCAATTTAAGATTAATTTGAAAATCGCAAAACGACTCCAAAAATACCTTCCATTGATTTAAAATTCATACAAAGTGACTTCATCCAATAAAGCTCAATGGATTTGTTATTAGCCTTAGGTTAAAATCTTGAAACAAATAAAAAAATTCACATTTCTTTTCATGTATTAAGGAATGCCACGATTATTTTATCTAAAAGATAGCCTCATATATATATATATATATATCGTGAAAAGATGGAAGACATGACAATAATTAAAATGGAGGAGAGTTATGTAATGAATGTGTCCAATCTATTGTCGTTGTTATCTTTTATTCGGTCGGAAAATGGATAATTCTGATGAACTATTGAGCAACCAAGTGAAATGCAGTTGGGGTGCTCGTGTGAGTCACACAAATCGTGAATGAAATGCAGTGGAGAGTGAAGGAGATTGAGAGAAGAAGGAGAAGAGAGAGAAGAAGGAGAAGAGGACCGATAATTAATTAACATTTTAAACAGCTGGTTACAAAGTACCGTTCTTATTTTTATATTGCATTAACCTAACTACCATTGACATCATAATTAATTTTCTAACTAAAAATTACCATTGACATCATAACTAATTTTCTAACTAAAAATTATTCAGCTAACTAACTGCTCTCAGAATGTTGAGTAAGTTACAAAGTCATCATTTTGGCCTAAAATCGCATTTTCTTTTCCACTTTGATGGACGCTCTTTTCCACTTTGTTGTACATATTTTCTTCGATAATAAGCTTAGTGTAATGTTACCCCCCTCTTCGAGATCAGGCTTGTCCTCAAGATTGTAGGTGCAGAATGTGTGATGATATCCAAATCCTCACATTTGGCCTCCGAATCATGAAGATGGGACCAACGTACAAGAAGTTGGGCAATAACTGCGTTGTTTCTGTTGATGAGTCATCTAGCAAGGGTTCCGAGAGGATGGAGAATAACCCTACCAATACCATTATCATCAAAAGCAAGAAGTGACTGGGTGACATGATATGCTGGACCTATTCGTGGTTTGAGGAGCGACACATGAAATACTGGATGAAGCTTGGCATGTAGGGATAATTGGAGTTTATAGCATCGCATCCACGGGTTCAATAATTTGGAATGGCCCCCGCAAGCTTAGGGCTTAACTTCCAAAATTTGCTACATGTTGGCGATATGGTTTGAGCTTCAAATAATTCCACTCTCTCATTTGAAATTGTTTATCCCTCATATGAAAGGCACACTTGGAATCTTTGGTAAACAATTAGTTTTTTTTTTTTCCAGAAGCTCAAGAACAACTTGTAAGTGCTTTTGATGTTCAATCATAGTGGGGTTATATGTGAGGATGTCATCAAAGAACACAAGGACAAAGGTCTCGTATGGTTGTCTTTCCATGATCCATTTCGAGTTTCTAAAATTGAAAATGAATTTTGAGAATTTATTAGTTTTCTTATGAAAATTAAAATTATGTTTGGATGAATGAATGAGAATTAGATTTTATATAGGTTTGGAAATGAGGATATGTTTAGTTGCGTAGTTTTGAAATAGTATTTGATATATATAATAATTTGACAAGTTGATAGTTTTGGGGTCCACTTTCAATATTTTAATTTGAATATATAATATTATTTTTGTTAGATAGAGTGTGGGTCCCATTAAATAGATATAATTTAAAAATACTAATATGTTAAGCAAATATAGCTGGTAGTGATGTGTCCCATAAGTATAATTGGATGAAAAGATGAGAAATAGTGATTAATAAGTGATGTAGGATGGTGTATAGGATTGACTAGATACGATATTTTCTAAAATATATGTGTGTTGAACCGCTAAACACCTAAATTAATCTAGCGATCCTAGCAAGAGTATGTGATCAATTGTAGGGTAACAAGTAAATCCAAAGTTGTCTCTCATGGAAGACTTGGCGACAAATAATTATTATGTGTTACAAATAGCATAAAAGGAAATCCTAAATACTCTAATCCAATTTTTAAGATTTGAAAATAATTAAACTAATTACTAAAAATGAATATTCAAAACTAACAAGCTAAAATTTGATTGAACACAAATGGAGAAACATCTAGGGCTTTAGATTCATCTCCTCAAGTTACTGCTGCAATATCACTCAATTGATTGTGCAATTAAATAATCAAGAAAATATATAAAAAGTACACCTAAATTTAATAACTTACGTATTCACATATTAAGTCTAGCTAGATCCAATTTACCCAATTAATTAACCAAGTTAGATAATACATTCCGATTTATATCTAACCCCCTAATTGAATTTAGTTCGAAAATAAAACCATCTCTTGATCTTAAAAATAATCGAAGTTGATCCGACAATCAATTATAAAATAAAATAGTAGGAAAGACACAATCAATTAATCAATATTTATGTTTGTTTATTTGATTCAATACATCCTAACCTTAGAACAAGGGAATTAGCTCATGTGTATATTCATCAATTCAATAAAGTAAGAGATAATAATCACAAGCATTCTCATGAAGCAATTAATATAAAAAAATCAAATAGATAAATAAAGGAGAATATGAATTACACTTTTACAAGTTGCAAGGAGATCTCCAAAAAAACCACTAAAAATCACGTGAAGAAAGGAATGGAGAGAAAGAGAGATTGTTGCTAGATTGAATGTCGAATATAAAGGATAGACTCTCCTTTTTATAGCCCAAGGGCCGACTAACAACTCGACAGAGTCCAAATTCTAAAAGAAATCGGAGTAAAATCAGAGCAAATACGCAAAATCTCGATGAACGGGCAGCGAACCGCCATCGAATGATCGTTCACCACTTTTTCTCCTCTTGTACGACCAACGAACGACCGTTCATCACTTTTTTCCTCTTCTTGAATGACCAAAGAACGGCCATTCATTGACCATTCAACAAAAGGTGTTCTCTGTCTATTCCTCGTTGGCCACTTTTTCTTCTTCACCAATGCTCGTTTAGTGCTAGAACGTGCGTTTGATTCTTTTTCTCCTTCAAAACATTGGAATTCGCTCATGCATCCTTCATATGAATTGTAGCTCTATCGGTATCAATTCATAGTCACTTGAATGACCTTAATATCAATATTCGAGAGAGGGTTATGGTCAAAATACTAAGATGTGTCATTTCTAAAATTTCATGACACTGTTTCTACTTGCATTTAGCAGAAGAAATAGACATTGTATAACTCTCTCTTATCTTTCCAATGCATAAGAATCAGGTCAATTGGACTTCGAATGAAAAAGATATATCCAAATCATGAAGATTGATGCGATTGCGCCGCAATTGCTTTTTGACGTTTCTTGCCCCAAAACTTGTTTTATTCACCACCACCTAGAAAATCAATAAAATAACACATGACACTAAACATGCAACATGCAACATGCAACATGCAAATAAATCACACAAAAAAAAAATGCACAAATCATCACACAAAACACACATAAAAATGTGCAAAATAACTCCCCCACACGTAGCTTTTTGCTTGTCCTGAAGCAAATAATTGTGTGTTTAAACCCAACAAGAATATGTAGAATTTGAAATTCAATTAATTCATAACATCGTGTTCTATCTACCTCGGATCCAACCCGAATCGATCCCCAACCTCCATGGTGGACTCACTCGGCTAAGGTTAAAAGTTAACAAAGGGCAATCCTCAATAAGTTTCAAATCTTTTTTACTAGTTGCTACCTGTAGGTCCCAAGGGGTGTAAGTGTAAGGTTTAGAAGGGGGTTGAATAAACCTTACCAAATTTTCGATTTAGGCCTTTTAAATCTACAGAGTTCTACACCATTTGTGTCCTTGATGGACAATCGAATTAGTCACTCAAGAGAGTCAATCTTTCAAATGCACTCGGTGAAACATTAATCAGAGTAACTCTTTGTTGGCTTTAATTTGACTCAATTTTGTGGTTTTGTTTTCATTGGAAGACTTAACACCCTTAAGTTTGATTAAGCAAGTTTTTATAGTTTGATTTAGTACTTATAGATTATCAAATGGATAGCAAATTTATCGCAGATATAAGCAATTAAAAGTGCGTAAATTTAAATCTTTGAAATGTAAATGACACAAGAAAGTTTTTATAGAGGTTCAAGATGGGGTAATTCTTCTACTCCTCTCTTCTCCAACTCCTGGAGGAATCCACTAAGTAATGATCGGTTTACAAAGTGGTAAGTCCGGATACAAGTCTTGATCACAACGGCCCTGACTTGATCCTTTGGTACTCGGCCCCTGAGACGCCTTGATCACTCGGTGGCTTCTCGACGACTCGCCTTCTTCACAGGCGTTGCGCTTTGCTACTACTGACTCACTTGCTCAAGCACCTTGGATTTGATCACGAAGCCCTCCAAAAGCTTAAGACTTGGTTCACCTTGAACCTTTCTACGATCCTTCTTGGAATGTAGACCCCTTGTTTTCGATATTTTCCTCTTCAACCGATTGAAGTTCTCTTTCCTTCAAGGTAAGTGTTGGATTGATGTACTTCGAGATGTAGCTTGAGGATTGAGATTGTTTGATTTTGATAAGCTTGTATATCTCACGTGTGTCATTCTTCCTTCTCAAACAAACTCCTCGGCCTTTTATAGTGAACTTTCAAAAATTTGCCCGTTGAAGAGATAGGCTCATTTTTGAAAATCACTTTGCAAATCGTTGGTATGCGCTTCTTGGAATTGCCATTTCCTCGTATGAAATGTTTTATCACCTTTCGTAGTTCGACACGGTGTAGTGCTTCCCATTGGTTCATTTCTTTTGCACGCTTCCGGGATCGAGCACTCCAAGAAAGGTAGTATGGAGATATTACTTGTTTAAGTAAATCTCTTGATTTCTCGGCAACGGTTCTTTTACGATTATCTCGACTTGATCGCATTTCCTTGCTTTCCCAGGTGACTTAGAGTCGACTTCCAATCATGGATGACTCTTCTTCACCCACTGAGACTTCGCTTCTCTTGAGTTGACCGATGTTCCACCACCAGATTGTATCTCACCGCTTCTTGATCGAGTTCCCCGTCTTTTTCTTGTTGTACTCACTGTCTCACGCAGAGTTTTCCTTCAAGCCTTGAGCTTGTCTTCTTGCAACTTGGAGCGTAGGCCGACTTAACTCGGCCTTGGCCACTCTAATTGTTACAATACATTTCACAAAGCAAAAATTGGGAGCTAACTTTCTATTCTAAGTTTTACATGGCATTCATCAAAATCTAAAAAGAAAATTCCTAACAATTTCCCCCTTTTTGATGATGCCAAAACTTAACTCATATAAAGATGCAAATAACAAAGATACATACAGATAGTGTATTGACATAGAATGTATGCGCATAATCAATCCCCTTTTTTTTTTTTATTGATCATATCATTCTTGTACTTAACACAATGTTTACAAGGTGTATGAGAGTATGTAATTGTCTCCAAAAAAAAATTTATAGCATTGTTCTGAGAAGACTTACATTGTATGTATTTACATATAAAATACACGAAAGGTTGACAAAGAACACTTCATCTCCTTTTGTCTCCTTCTTTCATCTTGATCAAGATCTTCTTCTCTTCTTCTCTCTTCTTCTCGTCATCACCGCTTCTTTCTTTTTCTTCTCATATGCCTTCCGGCGCCTTCATCTTTCCTTATTCTTTCCTCGTCTCTCTCCCGCCATAGCTGAGTTTGTCTCTTGTTTTTTCTTCTATCCTTTTTGCATACTCGGCGTTGGTTTTAGCCACTTGCAAGTTCGCCACATGGTCAAGCCCAACCCAGTAGATCCCTCCTTTCTTTCCCGGATCTACGTATTCAATGTTCTTGGGCGAGACCCAGGTCCAAGCTTCTTCCTCCACCGCCGCTTCTTCCTTCCGCTCCGGGCGATATCTCAGATCTTTGGGGCCTTTCTTTTTCCAAATTGAGTGTCAATGGAGTGACCAGCAGAGGATCGCGGTTGTCTCATTGCCGTCATCGACTTCTTCACATAATGTGAGACCCTTTTCCCAAGAGACAGTCCCAAGCTTGAGCAAGGACATATTTGCAAAATATCCTTCGATTCGAGCGTTTTGAATTCGTCAACCGATCTTCGCTGGTCCCGACATCCAAATGGCATACGTGTCTCTGTCACAACCGGAATGCCTCCATGTTCTTTCAAGATGTTCATCACCCTGGCATCCATTCTTCCTTCCACCTCCTTCATCCCTCGCTTCAATTTCTTTTCTCTTCTCGGCCATAGATCAGAGTGTTGGAGTGGCGAGTCACGGGAGTTTTCGCTTATAATGTCACCGTGAGACCTGTTGGGGGTTTGTGCAATCATCAAGGTCATATTTTTTGATCCTTCCCCCTCGTGATTTTCCTTTCTTCGATTTCAAAATTTCCTCGGTGATTTTCCCTTCTCATTTGTTCCTTGTCACCATTTGCTCCTTTCTTCGACTTCGGATTTTTCGCTTTAAGGTATTCCTCTTCCCCTTTTGGCATCATCAAAGGATAGAGGAACCCGGGGAACATCCGCAAGCATGAAGTCGAGTCTTCGATGGTTGAATTTTGCTTCAAGTCATTGCGTTGTATCTTTGCGCGAAATTGATCAAGTGGCGTTGGATTCTGAAATCGCTTCATCTCGGCCATGAGGCTGAATTTTCTTGTCATGTGTTCTTCCAAACGTGTATATCATTTGCATTCCGCTCACGCAGCAGCTTGATCTCGGCGGTGTGAGCTTCGTGAGTGCATATGTTCAATGTGTTCCCGACTTTGTTTTCGCATCAACAGTTTTGACTCTCACACCGACTTGTTGAATAATTGTCGAAGTATCTCACCTGTTCCACACGCATTGATTCTTCTTGTTGCCACCATTCCTTATCCCCGACCGTGATGCCTCTCAAGTCACCGTAGGTTGGCATCTCTCGTTGTCCAGTAGCATATCCAAGGAGGCCGATGCCTCTCCATTTTCTCAACTTCAAAGCAAATAGTGCCTTGAATACTTCTCGTGATTTGGTGATTCTTCATTGCGGTGATGGCCATACAAATAAATCGAAATCAAGTCGGTGGAACAATGGTGCCTCGAGTGAAAAACAGAGTGTCCGTGATACCGTGCTTGCTCATTTTTCGACTCTTCGTGGAGTTCGTATCTCCAGTGAGAAAGGGAAAGATTCCACAACGGATTCATCACCGCCATCCGGGATTTGTTCGATGATAAGCGGTGGGCGTGAGGTTCTTTTGGGAATCGATCCATTTAGCTTGAGGAGCCGGAGCAAATGGTCTCTCGGTTGGTTGGTTTTGTGGTGCGATGGGCTCGGCT
Source organism: Rehmannia glutinosa (assembly GCA_016081115.2). NCBI lineage: Eukaryota > Viridiplantae > Streptophyta > Magnoliopsida > Lamiales > Orobanchaceae > Rehmannia > Rehmannia glutinosa. Next base: position 18,925,410 of record CM071925.1, read on the forward strand.
TCGAGCCTCAACAGCCTTAACAACCTTCGTTGGTCTCGGTGATTTCTCCTTTTGAGTAGATCGGTCCTCGGCCTTATCGAGCGTCATCGGACGATGATGAGATTTCCATTGGTGGCTCATCATCAAAATTAAAGGTCCGACGAGTAGTCTTGGGATCGACTTGCTCGTGCCTGGGAACATCCGCACTGTGAGTCTTTTGGATTTGTCGGGAGTAGACTCGGCTTCTTCTTCGCCTTCTCGATCCCAAAAAGGTGACATCGGGGTTGTCCTGGGAATCATGAAGTGCGCTAATCTCCTTCTCGAGATGGATCGATGGTTGCAGGAGGGATGTTCTCTACTTGGTGTGTTACCCGGGAAGTTTCAACCTCCCGTGGGCCTTTCATTCCTCCTCCGGTCTCTCTTCACTGCGAGGTTTAGTCCTCCCTTTCGACAAAGTGTCAGTGTCTTAGGGTCTTCTACAGATGGCATCCATTGGAGTCTCAACCCCATGGATTGCACTTTCATCGCCAGTGTTAACTCCCCTGTACATTCCTTCCTCGGCCTCGATCGCATCGCTAGCGTCATTAGCCTTCAGAGAGCTTGGCTTTCTCGGTGAGACAGTCTCAATCGCCTCCGAGCTTCGTTGATGGCAACTTCTTTTTCTTCTTGTGTTTGAGTTTTCTTTGCTTCGCCTCCTACATTCTTTGTGGAGTCATCCGCAGGCGATCCTCCGACCTTGCTGCAGGTGGAGGAGTTTCCCCCTCAATTTGCCGCACCACCGGTGAGTGACTTGGAGTGGGGTCACTCGTCTCCAAACTCCTACATTTGCAAATGATGGTTCAGTAGTTGGGGCGGTGGTGGCACACCTTCAATAGGGGTTGGCTCTGACCGGGGTCCCCACTAGCCCAGTTTCATCGCCATCTCCTTATTGCCTTCTTCCGAGTTAGTGGGAAGTGGTAGCAAAGCAACATCGGTGGCTATTTATTTGAACCACTCCCATTGGATCGATTTCCGTGTGTTCGAGGACTCTCCTGGTCCCTCCATCGTCTTTTGCTCGTGAAGGATTCTTGATTCACGCAATGCTTGCTGATCCGCAATTCTTCGTGGCGGCCAGATTCTCTGGTTCCTCGTCACTTTCGGAGAAGACATCAAGGAGAGGATGGAAGTGTTCGTAGTGGTAGGAGATAGGGCGGATACTTGCCTTCTCGCGTGCTTGGCTTCTTCTTGACTTGCTTTGCTCTCTCCCTGTCCTTGTAGATCTGCGAGAATATCCATGCGAGTTGTCTTCATCTAGAGCTGGGAGCACAAGAGATAGTCCAAGAAAATTTAGCATTCTCTTCTTCTTCTATGAATTCGGCCGTTGGAACTGTTCCTTGACTTGCTCAACTTCCATTTTCTCCACTCACGCAGACGATTTTGGATGTCCGGGTAAGGTGGAGATAGGATCATTACATCACTATCCGCTTGGCTGGTTTCTTCTTGTGTTTGTTTGTGTGAGCTGAGCTTGTGTCTTGAGTTGCCTCTCACGATCACCCGGCAGACTTGGTCGTTTCATCTACTACATCCGGAGACTCTCCGTCAGTAGTCTCCAGATTTGTGCTAGTGAGTAGCCGACTAGGTGGTTTCTCCTGTTCGGATTGCTTTACAAGTCTTCTTCGTCTCTTGGTTTGTACCGAGAGGATTTCCGGTTGAAGACGGTGTCCTCTCGAGTCTTGGCGGTGGGGCCGGTGCTTGTGTTTGTTTCGAGGAGCTGGCCGTCTCCAGCTTGTCGGCTTCTCCTCTTTTTGACGATCGAGAGAAGGAATTTGTGAGTCCTTCTCGACCGCCGCCGCAGGGGCAGGGGTGACACGGTGCTTGGGCGGGTGACTTGGCTGGGGCGGTGATTTCTGCTGCAGGGCGAAGCATGTTTGGTTTTCTTTCCCGCAGGGCAAAGCAAACTTCTTGGCAGGCTGCAGGGGCGCTTTCTTCTTGGTTGGAGAGGAATCAGTGTGTCTTCGGTCGGTGATTCCCCCTCACTGGTGTCGCTCTCTTGGCGTAAGCTCGCTTCTGAGCACCAGAGAGGTTAGCTCTGAACATTTTCTTGTTAACATGGAAAGCCTTCCCATGTCTAAGAGGTACTCCTTTCACCTCCAATAGCCGGCCAATCACCAGGCCATATCCCAGAGATCCTCCAAATGACCCATCTTCTTTGAAGGACTTGTTTCCTACGTTCTGGCAGAGTCTGCTGTAGATAAACTCAGCCCAGTTTATCTTCTTTTCTTCGATTATTGCAGCCATAACAGTCAATTTTGCCTTTGACAGTTGGTCAAAGCTGCCAAATTTGATGTCGATACACTTGGCAACAATGTCCAACAATTTGTGATAATCCTCCTTCAGCAGTCTCTTGTTTGCTGTGTATATTATTTTGTCAGCAACGTCGGGCTTGGCTATTTCTTTCCATGCTTCAGCCAAGTTTACATCAGCCTCCTTAATCTCAGATGCTCCCTCTGCTGGTAGTGAGCAATATTCAGCCAAATCCTTGGCAGTAATAGTCAGCTGCTTCCCGTGAACAGATGACTTGATTCCTTCGTCGTGAATCTCAGCATTCACGTAGAATTGTGCGACCTCCTCCACATAGGTCATAGGATATTCCAGCGTTAGAAACGGTTTCAGTCCTGACGTTTCTAACTTCTCCGCGATTTTCTTCACCAGGGTGTCGTCGGACCCCTGCTTCACCATTCCGTCGAAATCCACGGTCGAACCGGTGTGGATTTGTTTTCCCAACTTGGTAAAGTCATAAGTTGGTGCCATTTCTTAGACTGATTTCAAGAGAAATTCAGGAATTTGATTTGAAGGTTGATAGGGTTTCGAGAGTGTTTGCCTTTGCTTTTTGAGAGAGAGAGATTGAACAGTTTTTAGAAGTGTGAGAGAGAAACGGACGGAAATGGTTTAAATATGGTTTATGAAAGGACGTGCAGACGGTTTTTGAATCGTGATCGAAATCAACGGCTTGGATTTTTCGCGACGCATATTGAGCGATTCATGTCTCGTATTTAATGCGGCAGATTTATATCCAATCATAGGCTTGGTGTGCGACTTTTTGTCGTACACATCATCATTATGCCGACGTGTCTCTTAAAACATTCGCTAAGTCAAAACGATTGCGTTTTTGTCACTTTGCTCATAAGTTAATCACTTACCTCTTAGCCGATTTAACTCGCTTCTCACATTTCTCTTAGTGACTCATTTATCATTTGACTTAGTATAGTGACTTTCCGATACTGGTGATTCTTGAAATGATTTTGTCTTGACTCTTTTTCACCTTCTTCCTGTTCCATTTCTTTTCTTTGATTCTTCCGTGTCTCGGCTTAGCTCAATTAGCCCTAACTCATGTTTGAGTTCTTCAAATCTTGACTCACATAATGGTTTTGTGAAGATGTCACTAGTTGCTTGTCGGTTGAGATATATTCCAAGATAATGTCCTTCTTTTCAACATGATCTCTTATGAAATGATATCCGACATCTATATGTTTAGTTCTTGAGTGCAACACAGGATTTTGAGTGATTGCAATGGCACTTGTGTTATCACACATGATTGGTATTTCTTTTTCTTCAACTTCATAATCTCTCATTCTTTGTCTCATCCATAGGACTTGGGCACAACAAATGCCATAGCCTATGTATTCTCGCCTCACCAGAGAGGTGGCTATTGAGTTTTGCTTCTTGCTAAACCAGAAATTAGTCTGTTTCAAGCATTTGACATGTGCCTGAAGTACTTTTTGCTCCACTCGCATCCAAAGATAGTCGAGTCCGAATAGCCAATTAGCTTGAATCCACCTTCCTTTGGATACCATAGCCCCGCTTCTTGGCTTCCTTTTAAGTATCTCAATATTCTCTTAGTAGGTCATATGGCTCTCTTTTGGAGCAGATTGAAATCTTGCACATACACCTACAAAGCAAAGGTGATGTCCGGCTCGCTTTAGCCGTGAGATAGAGCGATGATCCAATAAGTGCTCAGATCTTGTTTGATCTACAGCTTGCCATCCGCATCCATGTCCATTTTGGTGATGTGCTCATTGGTATTTTTACGGAAGACTTCTCCTCCATACCAAATTTCTTCATTAAATCTCTGGTGTATTTTGTTTGACTTATGAAGGTTCCATCCTTCTTTGTTTTCACTTGAAGTCCAAGGAAGAATGTCGGCTCTCCCATCATGCTCATTTCAAATTTGCTTTGCATGAGGTTTGAGAATTTTTCACATGACTCTTTGTTAGTGGATCCAAAAATGATGTCATCCACATATACTTGAACAAGCAAAATATACTCTTCTTGTCTTGAATTCTGAAAAGTGTTCTATCTACTTTTCCTTTTGTGAATCCATTTTCAAATCGGGAATTGTGACATGGGGTATCATACCATGCTCTGGGTGCCTGTTTCAACTCTGAGGGCTTTCTTGAGTTTGTATACTTTGTCTCCAAGAGTCTTCGCTCAAATCCGGAGGTTGTTCAACATACACTTCTTCTTCCAATAAGCCATTTAGGAATGCACTTTTTACATCCATTTGATATACAATGAAATTTTTGTGAGCGTGCATAGGCAAGAAACATCCTTATAGCTTCCAATCTTGCTACAGGAGCAAATGTTTCATCAAAATCTATTCCTTCTTCTTGGCAATATCCTTTGGCTACCAATCTTGCTTTGTTTCTTACCACAGTAACCTTCCTCGTTCATCTTATTTCGAATACCCATTTGGTTCCAATAACATTTTGATGTGTGGGTCTTTGTACTAATTCCCATACTTTATTTCTCTCAAAGCGATTGATTCTTCTTGATAGCTTGAATCCAATGTGTGTCATCCAATGCTTGTGACACATCTTTGGGCTCTATTCGAGATGAAGCATGTGAACATTGCTTCTTGTTGAGTTCTGGATCTTGTCTTGACACCTTCTCTCATGTCTCCAATGACAAGTTCTCGTGGATGGTCTCTCGGCCATCTTACGTCAAAGTTGAAGTAAGTTAAATGGATTGATCGACTTGCGGTACCGTGTTCTTTGGGTCGCCTCTCTCGTAATCACTCACCGTTTGTAGATTTTCCAGCCGCTTTTGAGATTCGGCCTATCTCATCTTCTTCTCGAATTGATAATCCCCGCCGCCTTGACCAAAGATAGGGACTCTTCTCGTGAGGTTGGATGTTTCACTTATCACCGACTCTTCAATGTCTTCTCCATTTATGTTTGGCTCATCGAATACTACATGAATGGATTCTTTCAGTAACCATAGTTCTTTTGTTGAGTATTCTCAGAGGCTTTGCTTTGGTGAGTATCCTAAGAAGATACCCTCATCGCCTTTAGCATCAAAAGCCTTTAGGTTGTCCTTGCCATTATTGTGGATGAAGCATTTACATCCAAATATCCGAAATATGCAACATTTGGTTTTCTTCCATCCGGATCTCATAGGGAGTCTTTGTCACCGCCTATTTATCATACATCTGTTTCAGGTGTAGCAGTCGTGTTGATTGCTTGACCCAAAATCTTTTGGTAACCCCGCTTCGCCTAACATGGTCCTTGCCGCTTCTTTGAGGGTTCTATTTCTTCTTTCGCAATTCCATTCTCATTGTGGAGTCCTTGTCTTGCGATAGTTCATGACCAATACCATTCTCAATACAATATCGAGTTATTATTCCATTGACAAACTCGATTCCTCTATCCGATCTTATTTTGATAATGGTTTGACTCTTCTCATTTTGTATCCTCTTCATCACCGTGGTAGCTTTTGTAGAGTTTCTTTCTTCTTGCACATGAATATTGTCCATGTATATCTTGAGTAGTCATCTACTACCACCAGGGTGTATTTCTTTCCACTTATGCTTCTTTGGTTCCACTGGACCAAATAGATCCATATGAAGCGGTAGATGCAATATTCTTGTTGAGGATGGACATGTCTTTTCTTTGAACGACGACTTGATTTGTTTTCCTTCGACATGCATCACATATACTCTCCTTCTTGTATACCGAGTCCCGGGAAGTCCTTCCACAAGATGACTTCTTGCTAGTTTGTTAATTGTTTTGAAGTTCGGGTGACTCGACTTTTTGTGCCCACCAACTTGATTGGTGTGCTCTTGGCTAGTAGAGGTCTTTGGGTGTTGCGATTGACCAATCCACTACATACATATTCTTCTCTACATCCTCAGCCACTTCATTTGATTCAATGCTTTTGATTTGACATATGCCCATGTTGAATCCAACATTGTAGCCCTTGTCACAGAGTTGGATCGATGCTTAGTAAATTGAAGTTTAGTCCTTCAACATATGCAACATCCGTGATTTCTAAACCATTTCTTTTGATGGATCCGGTTACCTCTTATTTCACCAGAGCTTCATTTCCTCCAAATATGACTTTTGCTCCTTTGACTTCCTTGAATTTTGATGATTTCTCTTATTTCTGTCATATGTCCGGAACTGACCACTATCCATGTACCAGGTTCCTTGGCACTCACTGTTCCTTGAACCGCAATCAAGGAAATCAAGTTTTAGGTACCCATTCTTATGCGGGTCCCGAGGGGTTAGAATTATAAGATGATCCAACCAACCTATAGCCAAATGATTTGACTCAAGAGGTTGCCATCTATCGATGCCATAATCATAATCAATCCTGGCAAATTGCTTGGGGATTATAGGTTCATACAAATTGTCTCTTTTGTCCGTATACTGCGTGTATGTTTTAGCAATTGCCTTTCTTGGGTAATTGTGGTGTCTTTGAGTGTAGTGTCTAGGTGCATATGTGTCTTTGATGAAAGCTCTTATACTTTTGGAATGGCCTTTGTTGAGTTCTAGGCCTTTGCCATTTGGGCTTGTATTCCATAAGTCTAGCCGATAGTTCACATTATTCCAATCACTTGGCTTGGATATTTTCTACCATTCCCATCATATGTATTTCTTTTATGAGTTTTCTCGGGATTTTTGGTAGCTCGCTTCTTCTTTACAGAGTATTTTTCTCGTTTGGAGTCCTTTGAGGGACTCGGGTGAATCTCTTCTCATTATCCCCACAAAGACTCTCAACGGGTGTTTTCCTTTTCCTTTTGTAACCGAGGCGTTTGCTTAGTATTGTGCTTTAGATTGAAAGTGTGTGCATCATTTAGAGTTTTGGATTTTTCGGACTCTTCATGACTTGAAGATCCTTTTTCCAAAATTACTCCCGAGGTTTGACATGGTACAAAGGAATTGAATCCTAAGCCTGTCTTGTCTCCACATTCTCTTTGACTCATGATAAGATCATCCAATGATTTAGATGCCTTAGTGAATGAGGCAATAACATTTTTGAGGTCATTCTCCTCTTTTCTATAGCAGCAATTTTCGCTATTAATTTAGCATTTTCAAATTTTTAAACTTTTATTCTCATCTATTTGACTTAGAGTACTCGGCTCCTTAGTCGACTTTGAGTTTTGATTTTTGAGTAGGTTGTTTTCCTCATTCAATAGTGTGTGTGAGGTTTTAATGTGCTCAAAGTCTTTCATCATTTTGCCTAATGAATCATAAAGATCAGTGGGTGATGAAGTGTGTCACCGATCACTATCACTAGTGTCGAGCTTGTTGAGTTAGATTGTACCTCATCTTCTTGATCTTGTTCTTTGGCCATTAAGCGGATCAAGGCTTCTTCTTCGAGTCACTTGTGTAGTCGGCTTCACTCGCTTTCGAGAGTCATTTGTCTCCTTGACTTGGGTTTGTCTCAGCAGTCTCTGCAGCCATCATTGCCTTTTTCTTCTCTTGTCTTCTTTCTCTCAAGACCTTTCTTTCTTCTTCGTTTCGTTTGCACTTGTTGACTACAGGATATGAGCAAATCAATGGCATAGTGACTGGTTGTTTGTTGATGATCATCCTCTTGGTTGGCCTATCATCCCTTGATTTGGAGGAGCCGAGTGTCTTCGGAGGATTCACCCTTTCCTCTCTTGTAGTTCTTGTTAAAGAATTTGTTAAATCTTTTAACCATTAGGGCTATTTCTTCCGGGTCAATTGCCTCTTTGACCTCAGCTCTCCTTCCATCTTTGACAACTAGAGCAGCTATTTTGGGTACAACTGTCTCTTCCTGGTCTTTCCTTCTCACTCAAACTCGTAGGCTTTGAGGTCCGAGAATAGCTCATGATTGGATGTCTTAGATAGGTCCATGGAGTGTCTCAATGCCATGACCTTCATCTCCCATTCAGTGGAAGACTTTTCGGGATCTTCATACACATTTCTTCTCGTGTATATTCCTTTCCAAGTGTAGAAACTGACTCATTTGTGATTTCAGAATCGAGCATCTAGTTGATCCAGGTTTTCTCCCGAGATCATTTTAAAGTTCTCAAATTTTTTTGACCACTGATAGTTTGTTTTCTTTGATTTGCTCCGAGCCTTCACAAATTAATGTCACTTGTCCTGCATTTCCTTAGCCGTTTTGCAAGATTTGACTTTATTGAACATGGCTTTGTCAAGGTTTTGTACAGGATGTCCTTGGCTACATTGTCCAGGTTGTATCTCTTTCTGTCATCATTTGTCCACTCGGTTCTTGGTTTTTCAACCATGACTAGTCAGGTCTTCGATCTTCTTCCCCTTCATTTGCAACTCTTCGATAAAATGTGTTCACCTTTAATATTTGCAGAGGCCCATCTTCTATCACTATCCACATCTCATCATGTAAAGTCGATAGATGAGCTCGCATACGAATTTTCCAATCATCAAATTCTTCAATAGTGAACATAGGAATGCGTGTTAGATTTGCTTCCATGATAATGACTTTTTAATGATAGAAAAGAGTTTTGAAAGCTTAAGTACTAAAGCGAGACTTTTGAAGAGTTTGGAGATCTAGTTCAAGAACCGGTGCGGAGGGTTCAATGAACCAACCGCTCCGATACCACTTGTAGGTCCCAAGGGGTGTAAGTGTAAGGTTTAGAAGGGGGGTTGAATAAACCTTACCAAATTTTCGATTTAGGCCTTTTAAATCTACTGAGTTCTACATAGTGTGTCCTTGATGGACAATCGAATTAGTCACTCAAGAGAGTCAATCTTTCAACACTCAATTTCACAGAATTAATAGAGTAACTTCATTTGTGGTTTTGTTTTTATTGAGGAAGACTTAACACCCTTAAGTTTGATTAAGCAAGTTTTTATAGTTTGATTTAGTACTTATAGATTATCAAATGGATAGCAAATTTATCACAGATATAAGCAATTAAAAGTGCGTAAATTTAAATCTTTGAAATGTAAATGACACAAGAAAGTTTTTATAGAGGTTCGAAGATGGGGTAATTCTTCTACTCCTCTCTTCTCCAACTCCCGGAGGAATCCACTAAGTAATGATCGGTTTACAAAGTGGTAACACCAGGATACAAGTCTTGATCACAACCGACTTGATCCTTTGGGGACTCGATCCTGAGACGCCTTGATCACTCGGTGGCTTCTCGACGACTCGGCTTTCTTCACAGGCGGCAAATTTGCTTTGCTACTACTGACTCACTTGCTCAAGCACCTTGGATTTGATCACGAAGCCCTCCAAAAGCTTAAGACTTGGTTCAACCTTGAACCTTTCTACGATCCTTCTTGGAATGTAGACCCCTTGTTTTCAGTATTTTCCTCTTCAAGCGATTGAAGTTCTCTTTCCTTCACAGGTAAGTGTTGGATTGATGTACTTGAGATGTAGGCTTGAGGATTGAGATTGTTTCAGTTTTTGATAAGCTTGTATATCTCACGTGTGTCATTCTTCCTTCTCAAACAAACTCCTCAGCCTTTTATAGTGAACTTTCAAAAATTTGCCCGTTGAAGAGATAGGCTCATTTTTGAAAATCACTTTGCGGTCGTTGGTATGCGATTCTTGAATTGCCATTTCCTCGTATGAAATGTTTTATCACCTTTTTCGTGAGTTCGACACGGTGTAGTGCTTCCCATTGGTTCATTTCTTTTGCACGCTTCGGGGACTGAGCACTCCAAGAAAGGTAGTATGGAGATATTACTTGTTTAAGTAAATCTCTTGATTTCGTGCAACGGTTCTTTTACAGATTATCTCGACTTGATTGCATTTCCTTGCTTTCCCAGGTGACTTAGAGTCACTTCCAATCATTGGATGACTCTTTGTCACTTGACTTGAGACTTGGCTTCTCTTGAGTTGACTTGATGATGTTCCACTCACTGTATCTCACCGCTTCTTGATCGAGTTCTGTCGCTCTTCTTTGTTGTACTCACTGTCTCACAGCAGAGTTTTCCTTCAAGCCTTCATTGTCTTCTTGCAACTTGGAGCGTAGCCGACTTAACTCGCCTTGGCCACTCTAATTGTTACAATACATTTCACAAAGAAAATTGGGAGCTAACTTTCTATTCTAAGTTTTACATGGCATTCATCAAAATCTAAACAAGTAAAATTCCTAACATACCCCGTTACACACAACAAACCACTCAATCGCTAGCCATGAAATTATTATTTCTTTCTTTTTTCCCTATCTTTTTTTTTTTTTTTTTTTTTTTTTCTTATTTTTTCCACTAGAACTTTCGAGATGTCTTCCACTAGGTGTAAACTTTGGATTTTCTACAAAGCCTCTTAGGATGGTTTTCTATAGTCATGTTTGTGCCGTTGTCTTACATAAAAGATAAACATGAGACTCATGAATGCTCCTAGTTACTAAGCAGCAATAAAAAGAGGAGTATAATCTCAATTGCTCAATTATTTTTTTCTATTTTTTTTGTTTTTCTTTTGCTCTCTCTCTTTTTTTCCCCTCAAAGCTAGCCATATCATGTACACAATAACTAAAATAGGGTCTCAACTTAATTCACATCAATGAAATCTCACAATTCAAGCCCCACGACCTAGGCTAGCATTTAACCCTCACCGAACTTGTCTACCAAAAATGCCAATTTACAATTCTAGCCAAATCCCTCGTATCAAGTTCACGGTGTAATTTCAAAATCAAAAATTAAATTTTAGCACATATTTCTAGTTAGTTCACCAACACAATTATAAGACTTGTAATAATTATAGTGCTAGTGATAACCAATCACATGCAACCATAACACATATACAACGACAATCCCTCTCCTACACTTAAATCACGCAATGACCTCAATGCGTAAAGAAAATAAAAGAAAAGAAAAGAGAGATGCCCCTAGAAAGTGCTATAATTGGCAAATGGTTAAGACAATCATGTGAACCGTCAATCCTGCAAAATCCATGTGAAGGAAAAATAAAATACTACATATAAACTAAAAAAAAATCAAACTAACATGCACAAAACACTACATACAAACTCACACAAAAGAGAAAATTAAATGCTTGGGAGGCAAGCGCTCTTTTAACGTTATTAGCTTGATGATATCAATTGAGAAAATCATGGTGGGTCATCGAGCAAGACCTCTATTACCACATTGGAATTTTTATCCGATCGACGGCGACTACATTCGTCAGAATCATGTTGGCATCTAGGTCCTATTAAAATTATTATCAAATAATTAGTAATCAGTTTATTGCAATATTACAATTATTTTACACATAAAATATAACAATAACAAGATCAACGACTTGAAGTAGTTATAATAATTATCATAATTTATTCTTCTGGATTCACAAAAGTTCCATCCAATTTTTACGCGTTATTCTAAAGAAGTCTACATGTCCATTGCTTTCCATTTTTCACTTATCTTTGCCGCAATATAATATGAACTTAAATCAAATCACAAAAAGAAATTACATATATTCTATTCATATCGATTTTATAGTGCAATAAGAAAATTATATATTTTTGCAAATCTCTTTTTCAATCGCATAGTAAAATAGAATAAAATATATTACTTAATTCATCTTTTCATCGTGCAAAACTCTTTTAACCACAAGTATGAGGCGTTTTGTTGCGTTTCTTCTTATTTTATTTTACCTATGTCGAGAGTTTCTCCATACAATTGATAGATTATTATATTTACACGGATAACATAAATCTCAACTAGCATTTTAAGACAAATGAAAGGAAAGAAGAAACGTAGTCTATTGCCTTAATACTCGTGACTTTTCAAGCTCAAGCAATTGCATAAATTTGAGTTTCATTATGTTATTTAATTTAATACATGTGACAATTATGAAAACCAATACTCGACAAGTTTCTTCATCGCACATGAGATATTCCTCGTGGAACATCATTGATACTTTGTTGTTTTGTCTTCTCGGGTAAAAAAATGAGCACATTTTAGCTCATGCTTGTAGTTCTTCCATTTCACGCGAATTGATGTCGATACCCATTTTGTAACATTTGGATTATCAGGGATCTCAAAGTATCCCTGTAACAAAATATTTTATAGATTACAACTAATATGTTAAGCATATTTAAAATAAGTAATTCTTTTATTTTAAATGAAAACATATAAATTACCTTAGTTAACTTCCATAAAATGTCTTTATCTTCATCGTGTATTTTCCTCCAATCTAAGTATTTCACGAGCAAAATTCATTTTTCTTTGCAACACTACCAAGCCAATCACCTAAAATTCCACCATCTTTCTTAATTGGTTGCCCCAAATCATTCCATTGGACAACTGCCTTTGGGCAATATCCAGACATCCTTAGTGTAGGTCCCAATGGGTGTTTTAGTTAAGTCTAGAAGGGGGAGGGGTTGAATAGACTTAACCAATTTCCGATTTTTATCCTTTAAATCATCTTAGTCCTTGAGGGACAACTTAGCTCAACCCCAACAAGTGGAGTTAGCCACTCAACGACTCGAGAGAGCCGTTGATAAGATAACTCGGCTAAGTGAAGTGACCTTTTTGAAATACAACTAACTTGGTTTTTATTGGAAGACTTACACCCTTAGTTAAAATATGTTTTCAACATTTGTTTTTAGATAAAGTTATTATCAATAGACTTAGCAAATTTATCAAATAGCAGATATAAATGTGCAAGAAATAAATGTGCTAAATGTAAATGACACAGAGCAATTTATAGTGGTTCGAGGATGGGGTAATCCACTAAAGTAACAACTGTTACAATCTGGATACAACAGTTCGAGCAAGCCTTGATCACACAGTTGGCTTCACTCCTAGGACTCAGCTCTTCACAAGATGACCGTCCTGCTACTTCAGCTCCTTCAGATTCTTGAATTTGATCACGTGGCCCTCCAATAAATCCAAAGCCTTAGTTCAAACTAGAACCTTACTACACTTCCTTCAACTTTGGATGTGCGGACCCATTTGTCATTCAACAATGTTCCTCTTCAACAGAGTTTGAAGCTTTCTTTCCTTCACCGAGAGTGTTAGATCGATTTACTTGAGTTTTAGGCTTGAGGATAGAATGTATTGCTTGAGAGTATTTTGTTCTTTGCTTGAATGTTTTTAGGTATGTGTCTATTGCAAAAGTATCCTCTCTATTAAGATCCTCAGCCTTTTATAGTGGCAATTTGAATTTGTATCCGTTGAAGAGATATATGCATTTTCAAACTCCACTTCATGATCATTGGCTTGTCTTGTTATACAACATTTGATGTTGACCCAACCTTGTATTAATGCTCTGTAGCATAGCCTGAACCTCTGCATGTTTACATGAGCATCCCATTGGTTCCTAGCATTTTGCACTCTTTCAGCAAAATAGCTTTATGGTTGCAGTATGTCATCTTTCCTCTTTCAGCAAAAAATTGACTTTGCTTATCAACGGACATCTTCAGCTTTCTTGAGTCCTTTTTGCTGCTGAACCCCTTTGATAGTCTTCTCCACTTATCTGGGTGTGACTTGGCTGTTTGTCTACTTACTGAGACAACCTTTTGGTACTTGACTGATCCTTCGCCTTCGACACTCAGCTGTCACACAGCTGAATCTTCACTTTGATCTTCAGTCAACTTCTGCAATCTTCAGCTTGGCTGCTTCGACCAGCTTATAGAACCTATCTATTACATAGTTGAATTTACAATAGAAATGGGGAGCCAACTTCCTAATCTAAGTTTTACATAGCATCATCAAAATCTATACAATAAATTTCCTAACAATTTTTCCCTTTTTGATGATGTCAAAACTTAAATAAAATGACAATGTAAATAGTGCTTGAAAAAGAATGATTGTTTAAAATGTGTCGTTTTATTGATCACATCATTTCGTACTTTACAATTGTTTTACAATGTACAAAGAATACAAAGTACAAAGAAAATTACAACGAACTTACATTTCTTTATGTGTATTTATAGTTAAGTAAAAATACAAGAAAAATATTTTTTGCAATATTCTTCGGCGCCTCTGCTTCTTTCTTTTCTCTTCTTCGTCTTCATCAGACTTTTCTTTTTCTATCTTCTTCTTCCCGACGCTTTCTCTTCTCATAAGCTCTCTTCCGAGCTTGATCTTTCCTCATTTCCTCCTCATACTCTTTGTGTTGCCTGGCATTTTCTTCTTCTTGCCTCTTTTCAGCCTCTGCATTACGCCTTGCAACATCCCTATTTTCCAGTTCCCTAAGTCCAGCCCAGTATAAGAGATCTTTCTTTTAGGGATTCACAAATTGAACATCCTTAGGTCTTCTTGGTGGAGTACCTCTACCTCTTCCACCAGACCTTCCTCTCCCTCTTCCAGAGTAAGCTCCTCCTCTGGGAGTGTACTGAACCAGCTGAGCTTTGGAAGTCTGCTGATTGCTTGACTGAATATGCTGCTTCTCGGCTGATTGAACAATTTCTAAGCCCTTATCCCAGTACAAACCACATGTTTTTGCAAGATTCAGCCCTTTGAAATATCCTTCCGACGTGATAATCTGAAACTCCTCGAGTGACCTTGGCTCAAACCCTGCATCGGGAGCGGGTCCTTCTGGGAACTTCAATGCTGGTGAATCTGGGAGCAACCCTACTGGGGGACCTTGGAACTTGGATTTCAAACCTTCAATCCTTCCCTTCACTGCGATCAACTCGCTAATTCACTTCAATTGCAGCTCTTAATTTCTGAAAGGCTAAGTCAGCTTTTTCTTCAACTAACATGTCCTTTGGCAGCTGAGAGAGTAGAGAGCTGGTAGATGAGCCAACTGGTTTATTCAACACAATCTTCAAGGGGTTGGGGGTCTTCTTAGATGATTCTTCTCCCTTACTACCAGTATCTTCCCCCTTTCTACTGCTATCTTCCCCTTTTTTGGCATCATCAATACCAACTATATGGAGTTGAGGAGTTTGCGTTAAAAAGGCGGTCCAACTTGTCATGGGTGACCGAGTGAGTCGCTCTCTTTCGATATTAGAATCTTCATCTCTGCTCTCATTTCCATCAACTCAGCTCGCAGAGTACTTTCGTGTTCAAGATCCCCGCTTATATTGAAGCCTTAGCAACTCAAGTTAGTCTTGTGCATTGTTTCCAATCTGTTGATGTTGTCGCCCTCTCTTTGGAATTAAGCTTGCTCACCACACCAAATCACTAATTTTGTGAACAATGATTTGAAATAGTTAACTTGCTCTTTTCTTGGTACCTTCATCTACAATCGTCCATTCTCGAATTCTTAGAACTGCTCCTCAGATATCTCCTAAAATCATAGCATCGTGGTTATCAATCCGTTGGTTGAGTGAAACAAAGCTTCTCTCCATTGCTTCCATTTCAGCACACATAACCTTGAAGGCTTTTGTGAAGTCGGCTGCCTCAGGTGAGTGATCTTCTGATAACACAGAGTCAAAGTTAAATCCAAACTGTACCACTCGCAAATCGTCTGGAGCCTTGAATTCTTCTGGATGAATTTCAACTGTGTAATTGACACGTTCTCCAGTAGATTCTATTTCCAGCGAAACTTCCTCAAAGAATCGGAACACATCATTGAACATGCCAATAGGGACTAAAGGGGTTTCTCCGACTCCTCCTTCGGTAGCCCTTCCTTCATTCCCCGGCTTTCAGCTCTCTAGGTGCCTCACCTATGTGAGCTTCACTAGCGGACATATTGTGAGAGCTCTTGAGCCGATCGGGCCCCGTTATCTTAACAGCTTCGTTGGCTCTAGTGTTATCTTCCTTTTGAGTTGTCGAAGCCTTAGTCGCCTTAGCAACATCACAAGCTAGTGATGGCACCAATGGGGATGGGCCATCAACCAAAATTGTTTTTGAACAGACATCTTTCACATGGGCCTCCTTCAATTTAGCCTCCTATTCCTTCTCAACTGGGTCACTGGGTATTGACTCAGCTTCATTCTTTGAATTAAAGAACTCCAGCTGTTCATTTTCATCTGAGTCATGCAACGCACTTATCTCTTCCAGATCAGCAAACTCGGATGTAGGCATTATTGGAACGGACAATTTTCCTTTTTCTAGTGCAACACCCCTGGAAGTCTCAACCTCCTGGGGCCTTCTGCAACCTTGGCAGCAGTCTCAACCGTTGCAAGGCCTTTAGCAATCCCTTCTTCAGACTTAGCTGCATTAGGGTCTCAGACAATGACATCTTTCAAGGTCTCAACCTCTTGGATTGCACTTATATGACCAATAGTCTCAATTATCCTGGTCTGTTGTCCATCCTTTGCCTCAGTTGTTAGAGCAGTGTCCTCGGCCTGCAGTGCAGTTGGAATCTTAGCTGAGACAGTCTTAATCGTCAAAGTGTCATCAATACCACTCTGCTATTCAGTTTGGGTCTCACCTTTGCCTTCTAAATTCAATTTGTTTATGTCTTCTACAGACCTCCTGCAACCCGACTGTAGTGTGTTCAGTTTCCCCCTCACCTGGCACTCTAGTTGAATCACGATCAGTGCGCTCGACTGTTCCCTTTGAGTTGTCAGCCGTTTGGGCAGTTGTCTCAACAACTTTCACAGGGCTTGGCTCAGTTAGGTTGCCCACTACATCTTCATCCTTAACTTCATCGCTAGTCTCCCTAGTTTGTCCTTCTGAGTGAGCTGGTGAGGTTGAGGCACCGATAGTCCTCACCATTTGAAGAATGTTTGGAGTTGGAGAGATTTGAATAGATGATTCTCTAGGACCCCTGAGCAAGGATTGCTCGTGCATCACTCGGGACTCCTTAAGTGCTTGTTGCAGCTTATCCTTCTCGACTGGATCAGTTGCATCCATGATTTCCACATTGCTGCTGCTTCCACTGGTTTTGATATTAGGAATTTCCTTGACCACTACCCCAAATAGACATATGTGGGACTCAGCTTCCTCAACGGACTTTCCCTTTTCCAGTGCTTTAGTCTTCTCATTTTCCTTATTCTCACATAGAAGGGTTGTGCAAAAATCTGAATCAAGAGCAGAACGGATGTGTATGTTGCCCATAAATCCTAGGAGGTACTCCTCCTCGTCAATCATATCAGGCCTTTCAAATTGAATTCTGCTGGCACTCAGCTTCCAAGCTCTCCATGTGCGCAACCTATCTTCAATGTCCGGATATGCTGGGGATAATAGAAGAACATCATCATCTTCTTCTTCTTGCATAGAAGAACATCATCAACATCTGCTACCTTCTGCTTCTTCGTAGCTGGCTTGCAGGGAGCAGCTATTCTCTTTTTTCTAACCACGGTGGAGAGAGCTGCAATAGGTTTCGGTGAGGAAGCCGGAGCAAAAAGAGCTACGGAGACATGTTCAATCGATTCCCCCTCAGAGGTAGCAGTCTTCTTTGCATGGGCCTGCTTCTGGGCGCCTGAGAGGTTGGACTTGAACATTCTTTTGTTTTCATGGAAGGGTTTTCCATTGCACAGGGGCACACCCTTCTTCTCCATCAAATGACCTAAAATCAGGCCATAACCCAGCGAACTCACGAACCTACAATCCTCAGCCACCTTTATGTTAAGCATATTCTGGCATAACTTCCCCAGAATGAACTCAGCCCAGTTCACCTTCTTCTCCTCCATTATGGCTGCCATAACAATCAGCTTAGTCTGAGAGAGCTGATTGAAGGAGCCAAACTTCATATCAATGCACTTGGGCACCACATCGAGGAGCTTGTGGTAGTCCTCCTTTATTAGCTTCTTCAAAGCTGAGTAGTTTGGTTTTACAGCATTCTCAGGCTTGGCTATCTCCTTCCAAGCCTCAGCCAAATCGATATCCTTACCAGTCAACTCCTTAAGACCACTGGTAGGGAGAAAACATTACTCAGCCAAGTCAGCCGCAACCAACTTGAAGTCCTTACCATTCACAAATGAACAAATCTCCTCATCGTGAACCGAAGCATTCACATAATGCATAGCCTTCTCCTCTGGGTATGTATGAGACATCTCCATCATCAGAAACTTCTTGAGACCAGCTTTCTCAAGTTTCTGGGCAATCTTTCCAGCGAGATCTTTGTCAATGCCCTGTTTGACAAGGCCATTGAAATCCACGAGAACGCCAGTGTGGATTTTCTCAGCAAGCTTAACATAGTTGTACGTAGGAGCTAGCCATTTTGATCTTGAAAACAAGTACGAAGAACTAGGGTTTCGGAGTTTCTTTACAGAGAGAGAGAGAGAGAGAGAGATTTTTGGAATCCTTCGAGAGTAAGAGAGTGAAAGTAAGGAGAGAGAAATGAAATTTCTCTATATATAGGACTTGAAAGGACAATTTTCAGAATTTGAAAAGATTAAACATGATCAACGGTTGAGATTAAAAGATTCAAACCGCATTAATTTCCCCACATTAAATGCAACACCATTTATATCCAATCATAAGTAAATCGTCGTAGCTTTTTATCGACATCATTTAATGGTGCTGACATCAAGCCTAAAAATATTCCCGCTCGAAGAAAACGACCTCGTTTTGTCTTTTAGCTTCATAAATGTTTCAGCTTTCTTCATTTATGACTCGACTCTGCTTCTTTCTTTCTTGATTCGACTAAATAACCACTTGGCTGTCCAGCTAACTCGATTCAGCTGACTAGCCACATAAGTTGTTTCACTTGGCTGAATGAGTGAAACTCTTCTGATATGCAATTCTCCCATCTTTAACTCTGCTGAATGAGTCTTCTGAGCTTCCCAACACAACTCAATCAATCCAAGCTCATTCTTAAGTTCTTCAAATCTTGATTCACATAAGGGCTTTGTGAATATATCAGCTAACTGCTTATCAGTTGATATGTATTCCAATGTGATCTTTCTTTTCAATATGATCTCTTATAAAATGATATCTGACATCAATGTGCTTGGTTCTTGAATGTAATACTGGATTCTGAGTAATTGCAATGACACTTGTATTATTACACATAATTGGAATCTCTCTTTCTTCAATGTCATAATCTCTCAGTTGTTGTCTCATCCATAGAACTTGGGTACAACAGCTGCCTACACCAATGTACTCTGCTTCAGCTGTGGATGTAGCTATTAAGTTTTATTTCTTGCTGAACCAACAAACCAATCTATTTCCAAGCATTTGATAGGTACCAGATATACTCTTTCTATCAACTCTACATCCAGCATAGTCAGAATCTTAATATCCGATAAACTTGAATCCTCCTTCCTTTGGATACCACAAGCCAACTTCTTGGCATCCCTTCAAATACCTTAGGATTCTCTTAGCTGCAGTCATATGACTTTCCTTTGGAGCGATCGAATCGGCACATACACCTACAACAAATGTGATGTCCGGTCCGCTAGCGATCTAGTAGAGCAATGATCCAATGAGTTCTCGTATCTTGTTTGATCAAGAGACTTTTCTTCGCATCCATATCCATCTTCACGAGATGTATTCATGGGTTTTCACAGATGACTTCTCTTCGATACCAAATTTCTTCATCAAATCTTTGGTATATTTGGTTTGACTTATGAAGGTTCCATCCTTCATTTTCTTGACTTCAAGACTAGGAAGAAAGTCAGCTCTTCCATCATGCTCATCTCAAACTTCCCTTGCATAAAGTTTAAGAATTTGTCACGCATGACTATTTGTTTGTGGATCCAAAGATGATGTCATCCACATATATTTGAACAAGCGAGTATACTCTCTCCATCTTGAATTACGAAGAGTGTTTCATCAACTTTGCCTTTGGTGAATCCATTGTCTGTAAGCGAGACAATGTGTCATACCATGCACTTGGTGCTTGCTTCAAACCATATAATGCCTTCTTGAGCTTGTAGACTTTATCTCCAATAATTTTCTACCCAAAACCTGGAGGTTATTCCACATAGACTTTTTCTTCCAAAAGTCCGTTAGAAAATGCACTCCTCGCATCCATTTGATAGATTGTGAAGTTCTTGTGTGCTGCATAAGCAAGAAACATTCTTATTACTTCCAATCTTGCAACAGGTGCAAAGGTTTCATCAAAATTTATTCCTTCTTCTTGGCAATACCCTTTGGCTACCAAACTATTCTTACTACAGATCCATCTTCATTCATATTGTTTATGAATACCCACTTAATACCAATAAAATTTTGGTGAGTAGGCCTTTGAACCAATTCCCAAACTTTATTCCTTTCAAACTGGTTCAACTCTTCTGGCATAGTTAGAATCCAATTTGTGTCATCCAATGCTTGTGACACATCCTTTGGCTCAATTTGAGAAATGAAACAAGTGAACATAACTTCATGTTGAGTCGTAGATCTGGTTCTCACTCCATCTCTGACATTTCCAATAACTAACTCTGGTGGATGGTCTCTCAGCCATCTCATATCTGGTTGGAGTAAGTCTTCTGTTGAAGAGTTTTCTTAGAGCTTAGTTTTCTTGAACAACTTCCTCTTGATCATCATTCAGCTGCAAGCCTTCCAGTTGTCTCTGAGATTCAGCTATCTCATCTTCATCTGGGTTGAGTCTTCTGATATCTGCCTCAACATATGGACTCTTCTAAATAGTTGGTTGATTCATCTTGTCAGCTAACTCATCAATGTCTTCTCCATTAATATTAGGTTCATCAAAAACCACATGGATAGACTCTTCTGTGACCATAGTCCTCTTATTCAGCACTCTCAAAGTTTTACTCTCAGCTGAGTATCCCAAAAAGATATCTTCATCAGCTTTAGCATCAAAAGCTTTCAAGTTGTCCTTGCCATTGTTCTGAATTTAGCACTTACATCCAAAAATATAAAAATATCCAACATTTGGCTTCCTTCCTGTCCAAATTTCATAGGGGTTTCGGACAACTGCATGTTTATCATACACTTATTCTGAGTGTAGCAAGCAGTGTTAATTGGCTTCAGCCCAAAATCTCTTAGGCAATCCAACTTCAGCTAACATGGTCCTTGCAGCTTCCTTGAGGGTTCTATTCCTTCTTTCAGCCACTCCATTTTGTTGTGGAGTTCTTGCAGCTGATAACTCATAAGCAATACCATTCTTTGTGCAATACTGAGTTATAATCCCATTGACAATCTCAGTTCCTCTGTCATATCTTATCTTGATAATGGTTTGACTATTCTCATTTTGAACTCTCCTCATAAGCTGTGGAAGTTTCTGCAGGTTTTCCTTCTTTTTACACATAAAGATGGTCCATGTGTATCTTGAATAATCATCTACTACCACTAGGGTGTATTCTTTTCCACTGATACTAGTTGGTTCAATAGGACCAAATAAATCCATATGTAATAAATGCAAGATCCTGGTTGAATAGGGACTTGGCTTGTCCTTGAATGAAGACTTGATTTGCTTTCCCTTCTGGCATGCATCACAGATGCTTTCATTCTTGTATACTGAGCTTGACAATCCATCCACAAGATGACTCCTTGCAAGCTTATTGATTGTCTTGAAATTCAGGTGACTCAGCTTTTTGTGCCACAACAAACTTGATTCGGTTGTACTCTTTGCTAATAGGAATGTACTTGGTGAAGCAGTTGACCGATCCACTACATGCATATTCTTCTGTCTTGATCCTGATAGCACAACTTCATTAGATTCAGCATCCTTGTCGGCATACACCCATGTTGAATCCTACATTGTAGCCTTTATCACGAGTTGGCTAGTATTCACAGATTGAAATTGACCCTTCAACATAGGCTACATCCGTGATTTCCATCCATTTTTCTTTATGGATGCAAAGTGCCTCTTATCTCCCCGGAGCTTCATTTCCCCAAATATAACTTTGCTCCTCTTGACTCAATGAAGTTGGATAAAATCTTCTTATTCCCAGTCATGTGTTTGAAACAACCACTATCCATTTACCAGGTTCCTTGGCACTCATATGTCTGAAACAACCACTATCCATTTACCAGGTTCCTTGGCACTCAGCTGTTCCCTGAACCTGCAATCAAGAAAATTAATTTTTAGGTATCCAAACCTGTCTGGGTCCTGAGGGGTTAACACTATAAGGTGATCCAACCAACCTATAGACAAATGATCTGACTCTAAGAGGTTGCCACGTATCAGTTCCATGATCATAATGAATCTTAGCAAATTGCTTGGGAGCTTTAGGCACATACATCTGTGTCTTTTGTCTGTATGTCTGTTAGTGTGCTTGTGCATTTACTTTCTTAGGATAGCAATGAAACTTTTGTGCATAGTGGGCATTGTGCTTGGGGCCATATGTGTGCTGATATTGGTTCCTTTGCCTAGGGAATGACCTATTTTGAGTCTGAGGTCTTTGCCACTTGTTCTTGTATCCCTTACGACTTGGCTGATATTTCATTTGATTATTCCAATCAGCCTGACTAGAATGACTTCTACCATTTGCTTCATATTGCTTTCTATGTCGAAACCTTTGGGGCGTTTGGTAATTCTATTTTGCTTTCATAGAATACTTCCTGTTGGGGGTCTGCTGATGGACTCTTCTGAATTTAGTTTCACTTGTCCTTTCAGCATATTCTGTTGGCTTCTTGCCTTTGCCTTTATAACCCAAGCCAGCATGTGTGTGATTGTGAGTGTGAGTGGGTGCAACACATGGTACTTTTGGCTTTTGGACTCCCCCATTACTTGAGGATCCTTTCTCCAAAACCATTCTTGGAGTTTGAGCAATGACAAAGGAATTAAATTCTATGCTTGTCTTATCTCCTACTTCCTTTTGGATCATCAACAATTCATGCAATGATTTAGATGATTTACTGAATGATGCAATCACTTTTTTCGAATGTTTTTCCAACTTTTCCTTTTCTGCTAAGTCTGCCTTGACCTTAGCTCTCTCGACCTTGACTCTTTGTTCTCATCGCCTATGTGACTCGAGAGTACTCGAGCTCTTTGGTCAGTTGTGAGTTTTTGCTTTTGAGTGGCTATTGTTTTCCTCATTTAAGAGTGAGTGTGAGTATTTTACGTGCTCAAAGTCTTTCATCATTTTGCCTAATGAATCGTAAAGATACGTGGGTGATGAAATGTTTGTGTCACTATCACTATCATCGATTAGAGCTAGATGAGTTAGAATCTACCACATCTTCTTGTTCTTTGGCATCTTATTGTTTGGCCATCAGGCATATCAAAGACTCTTCTTCGGTGTCTGAGGAATAGTTTGCGTCGCTTCTGTCTGACTCAACTGTCTCTTTGTACTTGGTTGTGTCAGTTTCATCAGCAACCATGACTTTCTTCTTTTCTTGTCTTCTTTATCTGAAGACCTTTCTTTTTTCCTCATTTCTGTAATTGTTGAGTGGTAGATAGGAACAATCAACAGCAAAGTGTCTGGTACATCGCAATTCCAAGACAAGTTTTCGACTTTACGTAATCGGCTCTCGATGGTCACTCTATGATATTCGGCTCTCTAGTGGTCACTCTCTTGGGTGGTCTATCTTCCTTGGTCTTGGAAGGAGTTGAGTGTCTTCCGGAGATTTCACTCTGTTTTTCTTTTATAGTTCTTGTTAAAGAACTTGTTGAATCTTTTCACCATTAGGGCTATCTCTTTTTGGTCGATGACCTTGGATTCAACTTTCTTGGTTCGATGCCATTAAACATTTATCTTGGATACAACTATCTCTTCTTGCTCTTTCCTTTGGAGCTCAAATTCATAAGCTTTCAAATCATAGAATAGCTCATGGTTGGAGGTTCTTGTCAAGTCTATAGAATGTCTCAAGGCCATCAACTTCATTTCCCACTCAGCTTGGAGCGACCTAAGGATTTTAATACACATTTCCTTTTGTGTATATTCTCGACCAGGAAGCGTAAAGCTCATTTGTAATCTCTTTAAATGCGACATCCAGCTGATCCAAAGTTCATCTGCAAGCATTTTAAAATTTTTAAATTTTTGAACGACAACAGTTAATTTATTTTCTTTAATTTGCTCTGATCCTTCGCAAATTAAAGTTAACTTTTCCCATATCTCGCGAGGCATTCTATATGATTTTACTTTGTTGAACTTGGCTTCATCAAGAGTTTTGTAAAAAATATATTGGCAGTATTATTCAGATTGTATCTCTTTCAATCCTCATTGGTCCATTCACATCTTGGCTTTTCAACCATAGCAGTACAACAGAGCAACGGGTGCAACACATGGAGAACCTCTCCTTCACGCGGGTGCGGCGGGGGAGATCTCACACCAGTATTCACCTTCATTATTTGTATGGGTCCATTCTCATTGACAAACCACATCTCATCGTGTAAAGCTAAAAGGTGTGCTGCATGTGAATCTCCGGTCATCAAATTCCTCAATAGTAAACTTAGGAAAGCGAGATAGATTTGCTTCCATGATAATAATTTTTTGAAATAAAATTTTAAACACAACAAGTGTTAATTCTATGAAAAAATGAGATCTAGTTCAAGAACAGATCTGAGAAGGTTCTTTGAACCAACCGCTCTAATACCACTTGCGGGTCCCAGTCGTGTTTAAGTTAAGTCTGCATAAGGGGGAGAGGGGGTTGAATAGACTTAACCAATTTTCGATTTTTATCCTTTAAATCGAGTTTTAATCACAAGTCGCCTTAGTCCTTGAGGGACAACTTAGTTCAACCTCAACAAGAGAGTTAGTCACTCAAGGACTCGAGAGAGCTGTTGATAAGATAACTCAGCTGAGTGAAGTGACCTTTTAGAAATATAGCTAACTTGGTTTTTCAGCGGAAGACTTACACCCTTAGTTAAAATATATTTTCAACATTGTTTTTAGTTTAAGTTATTATCAGTAGACTTAGCAAATTTATCAAACAACAGATATAAATGTGCAAGAAATAAATGTGATGATTGTGAATGACACATAACAATTTATAGTGGTTCGAGGATGGGGTAATTCCTCTACTCCACTCTTCTCCAACTCCTGGAGGTAATACACTAAAGTAACAGCTATTTCATTCTAGATATAATAGTCCGAGCAAACCTTGATCACATAGCTGGCTTCACTCTTGGGACTCTGCTCTTCATAAGACAGTTGTCCTGCTACTTCATCTCATTCAGATTCTTGGATTTGATCACGTAGCCCTCCAACGAATCCAAAGCTTTGGTTCAAACTAGAACCTTACTACACTTCCTTCAACCTTGGTTGTGCAGACCCCTCTGTCTTTCAAGAATGTTCCTCTTCAACAATTTGAAGCTTTCTTTCATTCACAGAGAGTGTTGGATCGATTTACTTTAAGTTTTAGGCTTGAGGATATAATGTATTGCTTGAGAGTATTTTGCTCTTTGCTTGAATGTTTGCAGGTATGTGTCTATTGCAAAAGTATCCTCTCTCTTATGATCCTCAGCCTTTTATAGTGGCGGTTTGAAAATGTATTTGTTGAAGAGATAGATGCATTTTCACACTCCACTTTATGATTGTTGGCTTGTCTTGTTATGTAGCATTTGATGTTGACCCTACCTTGTATTAATGCTCAAAGATAGCTTTGAACTCGCGAGGTTTGCGAAGCATCCCATTGGTTCCTAGCTTCTTTCCACTCTTTTAGCAAAATAACTTTATAGTTGCGATCATATCTTTCCTCTTTCAAAGAAAGATTTGACTTTGCTTATCAACGGACATCTTGACTTTCTTGAGTCATTTTTTGTCTTGAACCCCTTTGATAGTCTTCTCCACTTATCCTGGGAGTGACTTATCGTCAAGATATCGACTGAGACAATTTTTTGGTATTTGGTGATCTTTCGCCTTTGATACTCAAATTTGTCACATAGTGAATATTCACTTCGATCTTGATCCAAACGCAATCTTCAACTTGGCTGCTTCGACTCAACTTATAGAACATATCTATTACATAGTTGAATTTACAACGAAATGGGGTGCCAACTTTTTAATATAAGTTTTACATATCATCATCAAAATCTATACAATAAATTTCCCAACACTTAGCACGAGTCTCTCCTTACTTTTTTACGCACGCTTTCCTTCGGCTCTAAGTACCGATTTCAACAATATAAAAATTAACTTGGTCTAAAATGTTAAATAATCCTAAAAGGAAAGTTTACGAAAAAAAATTAGCAATCAGAATACTAGATACATGAACAAATTTTCTCAAGCAAGTTGACTGAATTGAAATGAATGGCCGAGACTAATAAGTAGTACAAACCTAGATACTGTTTCAAGTGCCCGATATAATAATCATAGGAAAGAAAATAGCCTACTGCCCACAATATGAAAAAGAATCCTCTGAATAAATAAGTGTGCTAAAAAGCTTATACCAATTGTACGAAGCTTGTTTTAGAAAGCAATAAAAGTTTTGTTTCTAATGTAATTGAACAATAAACACCTTATCAATAAAATACCAATCTGCACAAGGCCCCTCAAAGCTGTAAATATGTCCCTTGCTATATTTACACTGAACTCCCTCTACCCCTCCCTAATTAGCTTAACTTTTATCTCCTTTCCCCTCAGCCTTGTATAGCCAAAGTGATAGAACAAACTACTCAATTGACTATGATTTCAAAGTGTTCCAACAAATAAGCGGAAAATTTTCTCTAGCTTTGCAGAGAACACATCTTTGAAAGATTGGATACTTAATGCAACATTCCAACAACATTTTTTATTCAACATTGTTAACAAAAACAAATGCCGGACATATAGACATGAAGCAATTATAGCCACAAATACCTCAGCACGTGCAAACACATAGAATCGGCGCCCTAAATTAAGTTACATAGGACATAAAAATATTACTTTATAATTCTGCATAGTTTAATATCATTAAAATTTGGACGAGACTCCAGCCATACAAATAGATTAATTACTCTTAATTTGTCGTATCTCTAATTTTAATATCTTCGTAGACTTCGTTAACATTCTCATTCTCTTGTGCTTATATGTTAGAATCTAGAGTATCGGGTGGCTGGGTCTCATCGTCAAAATCTACTTGGTTAGCTTCAAATATTTGTGCAACATCTTCATGGGAATTCAAAACACATCGAATGCGTTTTTTCCAGCCATTAATATAAATCTACAATAGTAAGAATAAAAACCCATTATCAACCTAGCAAAATATACTTGATTATTTACATGAAATTAAGGATTAGCCATACATAAAAAAACATTTCTCCATGGTTCTACGGGATTAGAGTTTACCTCATGGTTTGTACTACTGAAACTTAATAAAAAACATTCACAATTCTCAATCTGACATTAGTTAACATGAAGCAAAAAAATA
The DNA here is from genome assembly GCA_016081115.2 of Rehmannia glutinosa. NCBI lineage: Eukaryota > Viridiplantae > Streptophyta > Magnoliopsida > Lamiales > Orobanchaceae > Rehmannia > Rehmannia glutinosa. The sequence continues at coordinate 18,952,649 of CM071925.1, forward strand.
TTCTAATTTTCAAAATATGTAGTGGTTGTCTTAGCATGAACAATTTGATGTATAAAACATTGATGTCAATTTGTTAACATGCATAACAACGACTTTTGGAATAGTTGCTGAATTAGGAATCATAAACTTACCTCTATTAATAATATTATAGAGAATAGTTTTCCTGATGGGACGACACCCTTCTATTGTGTGTGTGGTTTATTCCTAACTAGTCATCAGATATAATATGTTGATAAAGACGAGAAGAAGAGAAAGGGGGGAGTGGGAGGGAGGAGCGAGAGATAGATATGGTAGATCGTGTGTTGAATAGGGTAAAAAATGGAGAATAAGTCGTGAAAAATGGAGATGAGAAAGGTGGGAATGTCGGCGCCGTTTTTTTTTTATTATTTTTTAGTATGTTTAGATTTTGTGTCACATTATTTAGGGTAAGTATATTCATTCGATTTACTAGAATCTCACTTAGGGATGGCGGTGTGACGGATAGACGCGGTACCCACTGCCCGCCTGACCCTAATGGGACGGGTATGTATAGTCTTTTTGAATTTGGGATGGGTATGGGATGAGAAATTACTACCCATTTATATACGGATAGGGTATGGTTTTACCCCTCGGATACCAATTGTAACTTCCCAATTTCATAAAAATAAAAATATATGATTTGCGATTTAGTAAAGCGCTAAAAAAAATAAACTCCTTTTTCTATTTAAAATCTAGGACAAACTGAAGGAAAAGACTGACCCATTCGGTGACTTTCACGGTCAGACAATCTAAGGCACATGATTTCAAGCATTAGGCATAGGTGGAGCTTGAAAACGCATTTGTTAAAGAAATAAATACTACGACTTGTCATAAATACGGAAACCGTGTTAAAAAATTTAAAAAGAAAAATCTATAGAAGCTATTAAGTTCTTAACATCATAAGATAAATCAAAATAAAGGGGGGTCCTTTTAAAATTCTTGATTCGACTTCCACCGTCTCCTTTGACACGCTCCGGCTCCTTCATTCATCTGTGGAAAAATATGGGGTGAGCATTAAACAGCCCAGTGGGGACGCAATGTCTAAATTAAATACACCGTACAATCATTCATGCATACACACCTATGCTTTTCATGCTTGTATAATTAAGTACATCGTGCTTTTCATGCTTGTACAGTTAAGTACTATCATGCTTTTCATGTTTGTACAATTAAGTACCATCATGCTTTTCATGTTTAACGTGCACATACACAAAATAATCATACAGGCATTTAAAATAGACATAAGCAGTAAACCTCACCATAAAAGTAGAAACTTCGTAAAAATCAAATGCGAGTGTGCGAGCCTAGACATCGGATTCTTCGTCTCCTACAATGAAATAAATTTCTAATTAATAAGGTGTTGGAGATGGGTAAAATAAAAGAAATTCGAATTTGAAAAAAAAAAGAATAGAACTTAAGAAAAATTGGCTTGGTAGATGGCTTGTTGGGTTAAAATTTGGCTTGGTCAAGAAATCATAGAGTTTGGGTTTGATTCCACCCTTTTTCCTTTTCCTCCCTTTTTTCTTCTTTTCTTTTTCTGTTTTCTCTTTTTTTTCCTCTCTTTTCTTTTTCCCTTTCTTTTCTTCTCTCCTTTTCGTCGTGACCCATTCCTTATCTCCTCAACTCTCTTTTCTTCTCTTCTTCCTCAACTCTCACGTCCCAAAGACTTGCCCCCCTCTCTCTCTCTCTCTCTCTCTCTCTCTCTCTCTCTCTCTCTCTCTCTCTCTCTCTCTCTCTTTTTCTTCTTCTTCTTTCTTCTTCTTCTTCTCTATTTCTTTCCTCTCTTTTTCATCTTTGGGATTTGAGGAGGATTTGGCTAGGGGAGAGCCGGCGACGGCGGTGGTGGGGGTAGGGCCGACGGCCTAGGGGTGGAGAAGGAGCCCTTACCTCTAAATTCTTTGAATGAGAGTTTGTGAAGAAAAAACCTAATGAGGCTTGTCAATTTATAGGCCAAGGATTTTATTATTTTAAACTAAGAGTATTTTGTTTGAAATCTATTTCCATATATGGAGGATTTCTCTTCCCTTTCATATGTTTGATTTATTGCCATTTTTACAAGATTTTTCCTTCTTGTTTTTGAAATAAAATCAGAAAATATTATTCCCAAATTAGGAAATTAGGGTTTCGAATTTTAACAATCACCCCCAAAATTGGTTCTAATCGAGTCCTAATTTTGCCCTAATTAAATCCCCAAATTATTAGGAACCGGGTATTACACCACCACTACCCGAACCCATTTAGCCCTTAGTAACTTCCATTTATTTTTTTCGTCTGACATTATACATTTCTTCATAGAAGCCCAACATAAATTTTTATTTTGTACAAATAAGATATAAAGTTGTTATTTATTTGGAATTTGTGATCATATCAACTCTGTTTTTATCTTTGTCAAGCTTGATAAAACTACATGTCTGATGGTGTAGTTTTATAAATTAAATGATGTACTAATGTTGATTTTAGAGTTTTAAGTAATGTATTGATTACATTTGTATTTATGTGATGCTTTTGATTTAGTTTAATGATGATAGGTTGTAGTGACTTACAAAATTAAAATGGTTAATTGTTATATTTATTAAGAATTTAACATATTAGCATTTTCTTATATAGTATTTAGTTTTTGGTAAGGTGTCCATATAATAGTTTTCTAAATACTCATATAATTATAAGTTTTTTATATAATATAAACGGGTTTTAGGCGGGTAGGGGTAGTACGCGGGTATCGTGAAATGGATTTGGGATGGGTACGGGTAATATATATAGTTTCTTAATCGGATTTGGGACGAGTACGGGTAGTATAAATATTATAGGGTTCGGGTATGGATAGCCTTAAATTGGTGGATACCCTACACATTGCCATCCCTAATCTCACTCATATAAAATAGATTAATCAACCAAAGCAATCACATTATTGTAATTTGATTAGCTTTAATCCTTTTTAGATAATTAATTAGTGAAGTAGTCATCAACTGGGAGTCATTGCTTGATGTTCTAATGTAAATAAATAATTAATAATTGGATTCTGATTGTATTTATTTACCAGGTAAATTAACAATATATAAAATTTGGGGATAATTTTCAATTCTCATATAATTTGAGCCTTGCGAAGCAAAACTTACGGACTTTATATACATATAGTAGAACTTCGATAATTTAATACTCTATTAATTAATAGCCTCCTTTAAATCATATTTTTGCTCGATCGACTCGAGACAACATGCTAAATTAATAATTCGCTAAATTATAAGTTAATACATATACGAGAATTCTTAAAGGCCCCAGGCAATATATAAATTAATATTTCCTTACAATGTAATACATTTTTATGATTAATCTATGAAGACTTTATAAAACAATAGACTCAATTATTATTTATTTCTTGTTAAAATTCATCTAGCCTTTAATCTCATATCAAACTTTTTTAAGATGGTAATAACTCTTAATGTGGTTTGATCTCGTAGCTCAACAAAATATTATTCAATGTCATTGTTGAGCTTTATTTTTTGAATAGAGATTTCTACAGTAGATTTATCATCTTCATTTTCATAATTCACATGCCGCTTTTGGTTATCTGCTCGCTGGTCAACATCTTTGTATTTTTATAATACCGACATTACAAGGTTGAATATTTTGATGTTATGTTTATTGGCAAGAAAAATAATTTAATAACTTTGCAATCCTTTCGGTAATTTTTAGATGAGCATGAATTATCTACAAGTATTTTTCTTCTATAAACCATATTTATATAAGTTAATAGATTATTATTTATTGATTATTTAATATCTCGTTGTAATAATAGATTTTGATAGTCCCCAAGTTATTTATTTATAGACGTTTAACTGTACATATAAATTATTTCTAATTTATATTTTAATTTTAATAGTTAACTTTTAATTGTATTATATATTTATATTTCATTAAAAATAAATCTTTGTATCATTATGGTGCATGTTTTGTTTCAATTAAAAAAATATAGCATTTGTTTCTTCTTGAATTGTTGGTTCTTTATTTAATTTTTCAAGCCTTTTTTAACTTAATTTTCTATAATTATTTTTTTTGAGTTTTACGATGTGTCACTAGAGATGTCAATAAAGACTAGGCCCCGAGGGCCTTCCCTAGACCTACACTAAAACTTTGAGAGTTGGACCTATATTTCCTAGGCCATTATACCATTAGAGCTTTTAGCGCGACCCTGGTTGGCTCAGAGTCGACAGATCATGCGTTGACTCACTCACACTGCAGTAGACTCAACAATTGGTAAATTAACTGTAATTTTTAATTAATCAATTAAAGAATCTCCTACAACATACTTTTACACTTAATCACTTATAAAATCCTTAGAGCCTCAATTATATAATTCAAGAAGAATAATAAGTGTGAAGCCCTCGATTTTCCGAGCGTGTATTTATTTCACTAATCGTCTATGTATTATTTTGACTACTTTATCATGTCACTTTGATGGGTAAATATTAACAAATATATTTTCGCATTTATTTCATTTTTATTTAATTGATCAATTACTTGTGATCAATGATCATTTATTAATTATATTCCACTTTAATGATCACTTGATTGATCATTATTATTATTTGTGTATTTATTAGTCACTTTAGAATTTTAAAAGACCATTTATTTAGAGACTTATTCTTTATAGAATTAAGATTTTGATTCAGGATAAGTGATCATGAGACTTATAAGTGATCTGACAGAGGAACTGAGTTTGTCAATGGAATTATAACTCAGTATTGTGTTGAAAATGGTATTGCTCATGAGTTATCAGCTGCAAGGACTCCACATCAAAATGGAGTAGCTGAAAGAAGGAACAAAACTCTCAAGGAAGCTGCTAGGACAATATTAGCTGAAGCTGGATTGCCTAAGAGATTTTGGGCTGAAGCCATAAATACAGCATGATATACTCAGAATAGATGCATGATTAATAGGCAATTAACCAAGACTCCCTACGAAATTTAGACAAGGAGAAAGCCAAATGTTGGATACTTTAAGATATTTGGATGCAAGTGCTTCATCCACAACAATGGCAAAGACAACTTGAAGGCTTTTGATGCTAAAGCTGATGAAGGTATCTTTTTGGGATACTCAGCTGAAAGTAAAGCCTATAGAGTATTAAACAAGAGGACTACGATCACAGAAGAGTCTATCCATGTGGTATGTGATGAGCCAAATGTAAATGAAGAAGACATTGATGAGTTAGCTGAGAAGCAGAATTAGTCAACTATGCAGAAGGGTCCTTATATTGATGCAGATGTGAGAGCACTCAATCCTGAAGATAATGAGATAGCTGAATCTCAAAGACAGCTGGAAGGTGTGCAGCTGAATGAAGATGAAGAAGTTGTTCAAGACAACTTAGCTGCAAGATTGTTGAATCCAAGAGACTTACTCCAACCGGATGTTAGATGGTTGTGTAGGTCCCAAGGGGTGTAAGTGTAAGGTTTAGAAGGGGGTTGAATAAACCTTACCAAATTTTTGATTTAGTCCTTTTAAAAGTTTGAGTTGATACTACTACATTTGTGTCCTTGGTGGACAACCAATTTAGTTAATCAAGAGAGTTAGTCTCTCAACGGACTCAACCGAGCCGTTGATGGAATAACTCAATTTTGTTAAGTCTAAATTAACTCAATTGTGGTTTGTTTTATTGGAATGAAGACTTAACACCCTTAAGTTTGGTTTAGTAGAGATTTAAAGCTTGATTTAGTACTTAGAAATTATCTAATGGATAGCAAATATGTCACAGAATTAAACAAATATGATGCGGGAATTAAAGTCTTTGAAATGTAAATGACACGATAAGTTTTTATAGAGGTTCGAAGATGGGGTAATTCTTCTACTCCCTCTCTTCTCCAACTCTCGGAGGAATCCACTAGGTATTGATCAAGATACAAAGTGGTAATGATCCAGATACAAGTCTTGATCACTGGTGACTTGATCCTTTGGGACTCGATCTGGAGATGCCTTGATCACTCGGTGGCTTCTCGTACAACTCGCCTTCTTCACAGGGCGCTTTGCTTGCTACTACTGACCCACTTGCTCAAGCTCTTTGGATTTGATTACGAAGCCCTCCAAAAGCTCAAGACTTGGTTCGACCTTGAACCTTCCTACAATCCTTTGTGGAATGTAGACCCCTTGATTCTTGATAATTTCCTCTTCAACCGATTGAAGTTATCTTTCCTTCACAGTGAGTGTTGAATTGATGTTCTTCGTAGTGTAGGCTTGAGGATTGAGCGTTTAATAACTTGAGAATATTTCAGGTTACAAAATGTTTCTTTCTTGCTTGTATGGTCAAGGTAACTGTGTAATTTCGTCTCTTTTCTCTCGAGTTGTTCCTCGGCCTTTTATAGTGATCTTTTCAAAAATCTTCCGTTGAAGAGATAGGCTTATTTTTGAAAGTCACTTGTGGTCGTTGGCTTGTCTTGTTGCGATTCTTGGAATTGCCATTTCCTCGTATGAATTGTTCTTCACCTTTTGAGTTCGACACGGTGTAGTGCTTCCCATTGGTTTATTCCTTTTGCACGCTTCGGGATGAGCACTTCGAGAAAGGTATCATGGAGATATTACTTGTTTAAGTAATTCTCTTGATTTCTCAGGCAACGGATCTTTTTGATTATCTCGACTTGATCGCATTTCCTTGCTTTCCCAGGTGACTTAGAGTCGCCTTCCAATCATGGATGACTCTTCCGACACTTCAACTTGAGACTTGGCTTTTCTTGAGTTGACTTGATCGATACTCCACTCACCGCATCTCACCGCTCCTTGATAGAGTTCCGTCTTCTCTTCTTTGCCATACTCATTGTCTTGCAATGAGTCTTCCTTCTAGTCTCCGGTTGTCTTCTTGCATGTTTGGGAATAGGCGACTTAATTGGCTTGACCATTTTATTTATTACAATGCGATTTACAACAAAAATTGGGGTGCCAACTTCCTATTCTAAGTTTTACATGGAATTCATCAAAATCTAAACAATAAATTTCCCAACAAAGGTTGAGAGACCATCCACCGAGTTAATCATTGGAGAAGTTAGAGATGGCATAAGAACCACATCCAGAGCTCAACATGAAGCTATGTTGACTTGTTTTATTTCCCAGATAGAGCCTAAAGATGTGTCTCAAGCATTGGATGACACACATTGGATTCAGGCTATGCAAGAAGAGCTGAATCAATTTGAAAGGGACAAAGTATGGGAATTGGTTCAAAGGTCTACTCACCAAATTGTCATTGGTACTAAGTGGGTATTCAGAAACAAGATGAATGAGGAAGGATCTATTGTTAGAAATAAAGCAAGATTGGTAGCCAAAGGGTATTGCCAAGAGAAAGCTATAGATTTTGATGAAACATTTGCTCTTGTTGCTAGATTGGAAGCAATAAAGATGTTTCTTGCTTATGCTGCACATAAGAACTTCCTTGTATATGAAATGGATGTGAAGAGTGCATTTCTAAATGGAATTTTTGAAGAAGAAGTCTATGTTGAACAACCTCCAGGTTTTGAGCAGAAGACTATTGGAGACAAAGTATACAAGCTCAAGAAGGTACTGTATGGATTGAAACAAGCACCAAGAGCATGGTATGACACATTATCACAATTTCTAATTGGCAATGGATTACCAAAGGAAAGGTTGACAGAACACTCTTCATAATTCAAAATTGAGAGAGTTGTGGATGACATTATCTTTGGATCCACAAACAAAGAGTTGTGTGATAAGTTCTCTAACCTCATGCAAGGGAAGTTTGAAATGAGCATGATGGGAGAGCTGACTTTCTTCTTAGGACTTCAAGTCAAGCAAATGAAGGATAGAACCTTCATAAGTCAAACTAAGTATACCAGAGATTTAATGAAGAAATTTGGTATGGAAGAAAAGTCATCAGTGAAGATTCCTATGAATACTTCAATCAAGATGGATATGGATGCAGATGGCAAAGTTGCTGATCAAACTAGGTATAGAGCCCTTACTGGATCATTGCTCTATTTAACAGCAAAGTTGACCAGACATCACCTTTGTTGTAGGTGTATGTGCTAGATTTCAATCTGTACCAAAAGAGAGTCACATGACTGCAACTAAGAGAATCCTAAGGTATTTGAAGGGATTCCAAGAAGTTGGCTTAAGGTATCCAAAAGATGGAGGATTCAAGCTGGTAGGCTACTCAAACTCAGACTATGCTGGATGTAGAGTGGACAGGAAGAGTACTTCAGGTACTTGTCAAATGCTTGGAAATAGATTGGTTTCTTGGTTCAGCAAGAAGCAAAACTCAATAGTCACATCCACAGCTGAAGCTGAGTACATAGCTGAGGGCAGCTGTTGTGCCCAAGTCTTATGGATGAGACAACAGCTGAGAGATTATGATGTTGAAGAGAAAGAGATTCCAATTATGTGTGATAACACAAGTGCTATTGCAATCACTCAGAATCCTGTGTTGCATTCAAGAACAAAGCACATTGATGTCAGATATCATTTCATAAGAGATCATGTTGAAAAGAAAGACATCACTTTGGAATACATCTCAACTGATAAACAGTTAGCTGACATATTCACAAAGCCATTATGTGAATCAAGATTTGAAGAACTCAAGCATGAGCTAGTGTTAATTGAGCTGAGTTGACACTCAGAAGACTCAATGAGAAGAGATGAAAAATGATAAGATGAAAACAGAGCAAATCTTATAAAATCAACCAAGTGAATCAGCCGTATCGGAAAGTCAGTCGTATCGAGTTAGCTGATAGCTGAGTCACTATACGTATAGAGAGAAGAAGAGTTGAGTCAGTTAAGAAGTAAGTTGAGTCATTTATGAGCTAAGTGATAAAAACGCAGTCGTTTTTAATGAGCGGGAATGTTTTTAAGAATGACGTCAGAGCAATAATGATGGGTACAGTCAAAAGCTGCACAACAAGCATATGATTGGATATAAATGCTGCCGCATAAAATGCGAGCAATTAAATGCAAATGAGACGTGCTAAATCTGAGCCGTTGATCTTGATCAATATTTCAAAAACCGAAAACACGTCCTTTCATACCCCTTATATACCCATTTGTTCAGTTTTCTCTCTGACTTCAAAAACTGTTCATCTCTCCAAAGCAAGAAAGCAAGTATCTTTTCTCTCAAAACCCTACCAGTCTTCAAAGCAAGTTCGTCAAGTTTCGTTCGATAAAAATCACTGAAATGGCACCAGCACATGATTTTACCAAGCTCGCAAAGCAAATCCACACCGGATCAACCGTGTATTTTGACGGGATGATATAGCAGGGTTCCGATGAAACCCTTGTGAAGAATATAGCTGATAAGATTGAGAAATCCGGGCTAAAACCCTTTCTCACACTGGAATACCAAATGACGTACGTAGAGGAGGTCGCCCAGTTCTACGTAAACACTGAGGTGAAGGACGAAGGGATTAAATCCTCCGTCCACCGCAAGGACATTCTAATCACTACAAAGGACCTTGCGGAGCACTGTTATTGCCGTCGGAGGGCATGCCAGAGATATATGAAGCAGACGTAGATTTGGTCGTTGCATGGAAGGAAGTGGCCAAACCCGAGTGTGCTGCAAAAGTTGTCTACACAGCTGACAAGAAGCTGCTGAAGGATGATTAGCACAAATTGTTGGATATCGTTGCCAAATGTGTAGACATAAAGTTTGGAAGCTTCAATCAGCTGTCCAAAACCAAGCTGATCGTCATGGCTGCGATCATGGAAGAAAAGAAGATCAACTGGGCAGAATTCGTCTACAGCAGACTCTGCCAGAATGTTGTAAATAAGTCCTTCAAGGACGATGGGACATTTGGAGGATCTCTAGGCTATGGCCTTGTAATTGCCCACTTGATGGAGGTGAAGGGTGTTCCCCTTCGACATGGAAAATCATTCCATGTTAACAAGAAGATGTTTCGGGCCAACTTATCTAGAGCCCAGAAGAGAGCATACACCAAGCGGGTGGACACCAGTGAGGGGGAATCAGCTGACTCTGAGGAAATAGCTGTTGCCTCCCCTCCGAAGAAGAAAGCTGCCCATGCGGTTTGGAAAGAAGAATACGCCCAAGAAAAGAAGAAAAAACCACCGCCCTGCAGCCGTGTCTCTGCCCCCCTGCCGCGGTGGAGAAGAAATCCTTAATACCTTCTCCAGGAATAAAGAAGAAGAGGATCCAAGGCAAGAAAGGCCTCTAAGGAAACTCCAAACGCCTTTACCTTCGAGGAACCAGGAGGAAATAGAACAGACATTCCTCTCGGTGAAAACTAAGAGAAGGAGAAGACTCACCAAGTGTTGAGCTCGAGAAGACAGTGAGTCCGGCACTCGGTGAAAAGATCTCTCGAGCTGCTGAAGAAGTGTAGTCTCCGAAATTATTGATGAATCAAGAAAGTCTGTTGAGGCCGATCACAGAGGCAAATTGAAGAGCCGGTGTGGATAGAACAACTAAGGAACAAGAAGAAGACAAAGACAAATGTCTTTGAGGGTGAGGAGCAAAGCAGAGTTTGCTACCCTTATTTCACGAAAAGGAAGGACAACAGGAAAGGATGAAGATGATGATGTAATCTGCTCTCCATTGTACCCAAACATCCAAAATCGTCTAAAAGTATGGAGGAAATGGAAGTTGAGTCACTTTAGGGTGCGAGTTTGAACACCCGGAGTTTATTTATGAGGAAGAGGAACTCTTTAGGTTTCTTGAAGTTGATACTGATGTTGCAAGCCCTGGATGACGATAAATGTATTAATATGCTACGAATTGGAAGGAAAACGAACAAGCAAGAGCGGTGAGGAAGCGAGAGGCTCGTGAGAAAGCCAACATTTGTCCTCTAATCGGAACAATGACCATACTCATCCTCATCTTGACATACTCCCAAAAAAGGATGATGAGGACATGGACCCTATTGTCGCACAAGAAAAGTTGGACATGCGGCAAGCCATGCAGAATCCACACTGATGCATGAGAAAGAGTGATGGAGGGACCAGGAGAGTCTTCCAAATCACGGTGAAATTGATCTGTTGGGAGTGGTACAACAGATTACTTGCATGTTATTGCTGCAACCACTTCCCGATTCACTCGAGAAGACGGATCTAAGGGAATTGGCGATGACACTGGGAATTTGGGCACCCAAGTTGAGCCAACCCCTGTTGGAGGTGTCTTACCACCTGCCCCTACGGCTGACCACTCATTTGACAAAGCCGGGAGTCTGGAGCAAAGTGACCCCAACATAAGTCACTCACTCGGTGAGTGAGCCGGTGGGGAAACTCACTCCACTGCAGCTAGGTCAGAGGATGTTGCAACTGACTCCACCCTGAATCTAGGAGGCGAAGTGGAGAAGGAACAAGAAAAGGAAACACACAAGTTGTCACTTGTGAAGCTCGGATAGTTGAATCTGCTGAAGTGCCAATCGCTCTGCAGCCGAGGACGCCGCGATGTAGTCGAGGCACGTGAACGGTTCGCCCGGGAGTTAACACTGGCAATGAAAGTGCAATCCACGGAGTTGAGACTCTGTGGATGCCACCGCAGAAGACCATAAAGACACCTGCGCTTGTCGAAGGGATTGTACAAGGCCCCATTGCAGATTGAGACTGCGGCAGGAGGTAATAAAGGCCTAAGGGAGGTTGAGACTTCCCTAGGTAAAAATCAAGGAGATAAGAGCATTCCTCGGACAATAATTGCCGATTCAGAGGAGGAAATCAATGCACTTCATGACTCCTGGATGATCCCGATACAACCTTCCTGGGATCCGCAGGATGAAGCCGAGTCTACCCTAACCGCACATCAAAAAGATCACCGAGGATGTTCTTCCTAGTACGAGTAAGCGGACTTCAAGGCGCTCGACAACGTTCAATTTTGATGATGAGCCAAGCCTTCAAGACTCATCATCTTCCGATTTCGTTGATGGTGCGGTGAGGAACATCAAATTCATTTAGCGAGAATCCATCGAGGCCGAAGAAGTCATTAAGGCAGTGAGGCTCGATCGCCTAGCCAAACCACTCACCAAGGCCCAGTGAAACCGAGTCGTCTGCGTGCGGGCTCCCAAAGTCGCAGCAGACTCCACTCAACCGGCACATCACGAGGCACGCAGTAACGGTGGAATCTATACCATATGTCCGTGATGATGCATTTGAAGAAACTTTCCATTTCTCTATTGATCCGCTGAACTTGATGAAGAAACAACTCGAGAGCAAGCGACGCTTCAACGTCGACCGACCCGATTATTCCCATAGATACCATCGCCCCATGAGACTTTGATTTTGATCTTTGCCGCCACCGAGACCGAGGTGACGGCTGAAACGAGAGGTCTTCAAGACAATCTTTGCAGATATTGAGAAGATGGAACGTCACCGGGCCACATTGGATATGCGATCGGATAATAGGGATGCCAATCTTACGGCCGTCTGCGTGGAATAGTGGTTAGAATCGGGGAATGGTGTCACAAAGAAGTCAGACAATGCGACTAGAACAAGTCCGATATTTCAAGGCATTGTACAACAAAATGTTGATCCGGAGCGCTGATAATGTCGACATGAAAAGGAGGATGCAAGAAAATATTGTGAGAATGCATGCCTCTCACAACACCGAAATGGAACTAACGCAAGAATTTCACAAGAAAGAACTTCGCACATAGAGGAAAATATGAATAACATATTCAGCCTTCTCATGGCGTAAATGGCGGTGGCGGTGAATCCAAAGCCACCCTTTCGTAATTTTGTACAAAGATACTCGTATTATGGACTCCAAGCAAAACTCACTATTAGCCTCCTAGACTTTATGCTTGTTGGCATGTTCCCGGGGTTCCTCTCTCCTTTGATGATGCCAAAAAGGGGGAAGAGGAATACCTGAAGACGTTGAAAGGGTCAGCGGATGAGAAAGAAAAGAACGCAACTGTTGAAAAGAAGAAGAAAACAGTTGAAGAACAGAAGAAAGAAAAGGGAAAAGCAGTTGAGGGGGAAGATTCAAAAGGTATGACTCTAATGTTTGCTGAAACCCTCGGTAAGGCTTTGTCCGGCATAATCAAACAAACTTCCGAACATCTTGCCGCTCCAACACTGTTTGTACCTATGTCCGAGAAGAGAAAAATCGTAGAAGCGGGGATGAAGGAGGTCGAAGGAAAAATGGATGCCCGTGTGATGGATATCTTTGAAACAATACGGAGGCATTCCGGCAGAAAAAACATATATGCCATTCCGGCACGGCGGAGATGAGCCACGATCGGTGGAAGAATTTAAAATGCTCGAATCCAAGGGATACTTCAAAAATATGTCCATAGCCCAAGCCTGGGACTTGTATTGGGAGAAGGGTCTAAAGCTATGTGAAGAAGCCGATAGGCAAAGAGACTACAAGCGGCCATTCGGTGACAAGAAGAAGACTCGATCAATATACGCCGGAAGGAAGAAGAAGGAGTGGTGGAGGCGGGAGGTTTTCAACCTAGACCTCTACGCAAAAACATTGAATATGTAGATTCGGGCAAGAAGGGAAGGATCTCTTGGCCGGATATGACGAAGTAGCCAACCGGGAAGTGGCTAGAAAGAATGCCGACTATGTCAAAAGAATTGAAGAAGAAAACAAAAGGAAAGATCGAGTTGTGGGAAGAAAGGCAAGAAAGAAAGCGAAGAGACGATGCAAAGAACAACGAGCATACGAGAAAAAGAAGGTAGTTGAAAATGAAAAGAAGAGAAAGAGAGTAGAGGACGATAGAGTCAAGAAGAAAAGAAGGAGGCGAAGGTGATGAAGTGTTCTTTGTCCACCCTTCATGTATTTTAGTGTTGTAAATACATATGTATGTAAGTTTTTCAGACGTTGGATAAGAAATCTGTAATTTCTATACTTTTGCTTAGGTATAGAATGCTTTGCTTGCTATGATACACATTGTAAACAGCTGTATAAAGAGCTAGAATGATATGATCAATAAAAAGATTGATTATACGCATACATTCTCTGTTTCTACATTGTCTCGTATGTATCTTTGCTATTTACATTTTGTATGTATGTTTTAAGTTTTGGCATCATCAAAAGGGGAAAATTGTTGGGAAATTTATTGTTTAGATTTTGATGAATGCCATGTAAAACTTAGACTAGAAAGTTGGCACACCATTTTTCTTGTAATTTTCATTGTAATAGATAGGGTTGTATAATTTGAGTGAAGTTAGCTATGGCTAGATATACAAGAAGTCAATCAAGATCGAAATGAAGACTCGCTCTCGAAACTACCGAGTATGGCAAGGAGGAGAAGTCAAGAACTCGATCAAGGAGTATCAATCGGGATACTGTTTGTGTAAAGTGTCGGTCAAGTCAACTCAAGAAGCCAAGTCTCAAGTTGAAGTGACAGATGAGTCATCCATTGATTGGAAGCTAACTCGAAGTCACCGGGGAAGTTAGAGAAGCGCAGCGGTCAAGTCAAGACGACTAAAAAGAATCATTTGCCTTTAAGTCAAGAATATTACCTAAACAAGTAATACTTTCATGTTGCCATGTCTTAAAGTGCTCGATCCACAAAGAACGTGCAAAAAGAATAAACCAATGGGAAACACCGCACCTCGTGTCGGACGAAAAAGTCTGAACATTCCTTTAATATGAGGAAATGTCAACATCAAGGATCGCAACAAGACAAGCCAACGAACACAAGTGTCTTTTGAAAATCAGCTTATCTCTTCAACGGGCAGATTTTTGAAAGTTCACTATAAAAGGCCGAGGAATCACTTTGAGAAAAGGTAACCTTGAATATCTCGAACCACGAACTATCAAACAATTATTCGAATCAGTAACTCGAAATATATTCTCAAGTTATTCAAGCAAAATCCTCAAGCCTAACTCTCGAAGGAAATCAATCCAACACCAAGTCATGTGAAAGAAAGACAACTTCAAACTGTTGAAGAGGAAACTTTTGAAGAATCAAAAGGGGTCTACATTCCAAGGAGGATTGTAGAAAGGTTCAAGTTGAACAGTCTCAAGTCATTGGAGGGCTTCGTGATCAAATCCAAGAAGCTTGAGCAAGTGAGTGAAGTAGCAAAGCTGACCTCCTGTGAAGAAGGCGAGTCGGACGAGAAGCCAATCGCGCGACCAAGGCATCTCAGATCGAGTCCCAAAGGATCAAGTCACCGTGTGTGATCAAGACTTGTATACGGGTGATAACCACTTTGTACTACGATCAATACTTAGTGGATTCCTCCAGGAGTTGGAGAAGAGAGGAGTAGAAGAATTACCCCATCTTGAACCTCTATAAAATTTATTGTGTCATTTACATTTCAACATTTTTATTTTTCGCATATTATTTTATATCTGTGATAATTTGTTATCCAACCGATAATTTACAAAGTGCTAAAACCAAGTGTTAAAACAAACTTAAACCAAATTCAAGGGTGTTAAGTCTTATTGAAAATCTCACCACATCCAAGTTAAGGTTTAGACTAAGCAAGTGAGTTATTCTATCAACAACTCAATTAAGTCCGTTGAGTGGCTAACTCATTTGGTTAACTAACTTAGCCATCCCTCAAGGACATAGTTTGTGAAATTAACTCGTTACTTTAAAAGGACTAAATCGAAAAGTTGGTAAGGTTTATTCAAACCCCCTTCTAAACCTTACTCACACCCCTTGGGACCTACATCCAATGAAGTTAATAAGTCAGCCAAGGAGCAAACAACTCAAAAGGAAGCAATAGCTAATACCGAGGAAGTTGTTAGGACATCTAAGGGTCGGGCCACCGAGGCTCACATGTTGCTCAAGCCGAAACTCAATCACCAAAGACGCTAACAATTGCTTGCCAGGATGCCGATGATGCTCAGGCAGCTGGGGCACGTCGAGCTGAAGAAATTCGGAAAGAGAAGGGAAAGGCTCCACAAGTCAAGAGTGGAAATACCTATTTACCCCGATGAGTATTCGATAATCTCTTTCCTTTTGAAGCCCGAATTCCCTTGAAGCCGAATCACGTTTGTGGAACAAGCCAAGTATACCATCAACATCCCATCAGAAGAACGCGGAACTCCAGCTGATACAACAATGGTGCCTATAGGTTTTGACTTTGATGCAGTATGGCGGAGGATGAGTCATTGCATATGCACCGACTTCCTGTAAGCCTTTAAAGCCATTTGTGCTGAGATCGAGAAAATGGAGCATGGCTTCGCATCATTAGACCAAAGGCTGGATAATCGTGAAGCCAACATCACTAGAGACATTTGCGGTGTTGTTCTAAGAATTCGAGAATGGGTTGGACAAATACTGGCTTTAAGACGAGAGCAAGTCCGCTACTTTAAGTCCCTATTCGCAGAATTGGTGGTCTGGAGCTCCGATAATCTCAAGTTCCAGCAGAGGCAAAGGGACCACATTATAAGGATGGAAGAGTCTCATAAGTCAGACATGGAGTTGCCCAAGATGCAGCATAAGAATGAAATTGCCAGATTAGAGACCAACATGAGTCAGCAGATTCAAGTTCTCCAAACAGAAATGAAGCTGATGGCAGCTGAGTCGAAAGCTATGCGGTCTGAGTTCCGAACAGCTTACTCCAAGTCACATGATAAACATGATTCAACTAACAGCAGACTCGATTCCATCCTTGGTGGTATGTTCTCTGGCCTAACTCTACCTTTTGGTGATGATGCCAAAAAGGTGGAAGAGGAAGCCATGAGGGAACTGAAGGAAGGGCAAAGGAGTGATAAGGATGGAGATAAAGGGGAAGAAAGTAAGGGGGAAGGAAGCTCTGTGAAAAATCCCCCATTGAAAATCATGTTTTCCAAAACCCCTCAACAAGGAAAAGTCACAGCCTCACTTCTCAGCAGACTACCTAAAGAGCTGACACTAGAAGAGAAAGATGTGTTGGCAGTCAAGGGATCAAGAAAAGCCATCGAAGCTGACTTTGAGAAAGTAGCTGAGAAGCATTCCGAGCATATTAAAGATGTCAGAACAAGGTAAGATGGTCCCCCAGCAGGATTATTAAAAGATTCCCCAATAATTAAACCTCCAAGAGAAATCACAATGCCCGATGTTGGATCTGAGCCTAGATCACTAGAGGAATTTCAAATGCGGAAGGCTACTTCAAGAACTTGACTCTACCGCAGGTGTGGGACTTGTACTGGGAGAAAGGTCTCAATTTGTGCAAATCAGCTGATAAGCAACAGAGTTCCAGCAGTCACTCAGCTGGAAAGGCACCAGTGCAGTACACTCCCAGAGGAAGAGCTTAGTCAACAAGAGGGAGGGGAAGGTCTGGAAGTAGTGGAAGAGGCAGAGGCACTCCACCACAGCCAAGACCACAAGACATAAGGTACATTGATCCACATAAAAGGGGATCAATTACTGGGTTGGGCATGATCATCTTGCCAATTTGAAGGTAATACGCAAGAATGAGGAAGCTATGAGAAGGCAAGAGGTAGAAAATGAGAGAGCTATGCGTGAATGGGAGGAAAGGCAACGTAGGGATGACCTTGCTTGGTAAGCGCGCATATGAATATGAAAGAAAGAAGAGATGAAGAAGAAAAGAAAGAAAAAGAAGAACAGAGGATGACATAAGGAGAGCAGAAGAGGAAGAGAGAAGAAGGAAGTAGCTGAGGCGTTGAAGATGGATGTAACCCCTTCATGTATTTTACTTAATTGTAAATACACAGCTGTAAGTATTCTGTAATAAAGCTCTGATACTTGTCGTAAATTTGCATTGCTCTAATACATCTTGTAATTCAAATGTATGTATAAACTCTGATACATTGTATAGAGTATATCTTGTAAACAGCTTTGTAAAGGACAAGAATGATATGATCAATAAAATTGACGTATTCAGCTCATACAATCTTTGTTACTGCACTACTTGTGTTTGCTGTAATATTTATTTAAGTTTTGGCATCATCAAAAAGGGGAAAATTGTTAGGAAATTTATTATTAGATTTTTATGATACCATGTAAAACTTAGAATAGAAAGTTGGCACCCCATTTTCTTTGTATATCTATTTTGTAATAGATAGGACTACATGAGCTGAGTGAAGTCAGCTATGTTGAAGAATGCAAGAAGTCAATTGAAGACTGAAGTGAAGACCCAGATGTGTGTCAGCTGAGTGTAGTCAAGATAGAAGGCACAGACTCGACTGAAGGAGATCCAGCTGAGGAACAGCTGAGTAAAGGTTAAAGAAGTGATAGTCAAGTCAGTGAGGAGCAGAGTCTACCCAGTTGAATTGACGGTTGAGTCATTCTAAAAGGTTGGAGCAGACTCAAGTAAAAGGGTAAAGCGATTTGTCAAGTCAAGTCGACTGATATATATCTGTTGCACGGAAGTCAAGGATATTACTTAAAATAGTAATACGTCCATGCTTCCATGTCTTAAAGTGCTCATCCCAGAAGCATGCAAAAGGAATAAACCAATGGGAAGCACTAAAGCTTGTGTCAAGACCTGAAAAGCTGTAGAGCCATTTAATACGAGGAAATGTCACCATCACAAGCTGCAAGTCAAGAAAACACATGCCAACGAACAAGAAGTGTCATTTTGAAAATAGCCTATCTCTTCAACGGGAAATTTTCAAATGAACACTATAAAAGGCTGAGGAAGCAAGAGAGAGAAGTACGAAAGACTGATCTCACAAGTAAGTTGAAGCAAGCAAAACCTGCAAGCATTCTCTCAAGCTTATTAAGAAATTCCTCAAGCCTGAAACTCGAAGGAACTCGATCCAACACACTCTATGAAGGAAAGAATACTTCAACCAGTTGAAGAGGAAAAAGTTTTAAGAACAAAAAAGGGTCTACTCTCCAACATTGAAGGAGATGTAGTAAGCTTCAGGACGAACTAGAAGTTTTGAGCTCGTTGGAAGGTTGTGTGATCAGTTCTGTAAGTCCAAGCGGCTACGATAATCTAGAGGGGGGTGAATAGATTATCTCCATCTTTTCTATTTCGCCCTCTTTTAACAATCGAAAGCTCAAACACAATAATAAGGTGCGGAATGTAAACAACACACGCCGATTTAAAGAGGTTCAACCCACCTAGGGCCTAATCCTCTACCACCGGTATATCCAGGGATGGATTTCGAAAAGAAAAAGAATTTTATTAATTACCAAAATTAATACAAATTCAACTTACAACACCTTGAAGAGCACCACACTCTTCTTCAACACCACCTTTGGAGATTACCACAATCTCCCTTTGAAGATCACCACAATCTTCCGACTTGAAGAGCACCGAACTCTCCAACACCACCTTTGGAGATTACCACAATCTCCCTTTGAAGATTACCACAATCTTCCGACTTGAAGAGCACCGAACTCTCAACACCACCTTTGGAGATTACCACAATCTCCCTTTGAAGATTACCACAATCTTCCTTCAACGGCACCTTTGAAGATCACCACAATCTTCAATCTTGAAGAATACCAAATTCTTCAACACCTCAAGAGCACCACACTCTTGAAACACCTATCACCTAGATCACCCAAGTGTATTCTTACCACAAGAATACTCACAAGGATATCTTGTGTTTGGTTGATGAATTACAATCAAGATTACACTTTGAAAAATATTACAACTCAAAAGTGCAAGTGTAATCAAGAATGAAAGCCTAGACCTCAAGATGTGAAAGTGATAGTACTTAGGCTATTACAACAAGAATGTTGAAATGAATAACAAAGATTATGTGCTTGTGATATCTCTTGTTGTTTGTATCAAGTCTTGTATTTGATCCCTCAAGCTTTCATCTATTTATAGGAGAGCCTTCAAATTTGAATTCCAACATAGGCTCCTCCAAAGGCTCCTCCAAAGGCTCCTCCAACATAGGCTCCTTCATGGGCTCCTCCATGTTTTCTTTTGTCTACAAATAAGACAAAGAGATTAAAATAAATATGGTTGTCTCATAAGGATACAAAAATCAGATTATAGAACAATCCCACATTTTAAGGAAGAATGGTCTCACTGACAACGGTTATATTTTAGTGTCAAACTAAAGGCGACGTCGCGCACAAAAGGACGCGTTGAAATAGTATCTTGAAAAATTACACGGGCGGCCGAGGGGTGCTCGACCGGCCGACATCACCCCTAGCCGGTCGACCTCTCCAAAAATAGAACAGGAGATTTTGCACACTTGCAGTGGTCGGCCGACTGGCGACCGGTCGACCGGATCGGCCGACGCCGGGCGACCGGGTCGACCGCTTGAAATTTCTTCCGTCTCATTTTTTCTGTTTCAAAAACATCTTGTACGGGTTGCCCTATGGCGGCCTGGTCGACCACGAGGTAAATGTTGTCCAATTTTAGTCGAAAATAAAACTTAAGAAATACTCCGAAAATTTAGTAAAAACATTTTAAACCGATCGAGAGTATTTAGACAACATTAGAAATATAGTTTCAATGTGAAAACCCATTGACATAAAATCTTTGAAAGTGTTGTCCAATATTAATCGAAAAAGACTTGAGCAAATACTCCGGAAAATATTAAAACTATTTTAAATCATTTAGGAGTATTTGGACAACCTTTAAAACCATTGTTTTGGTATAAAACAAAATCATCAAAATCATGATAAAACCATTTATCAAACAATCTCCCCTTTTTGATGATTACAAACCAAAACAATTTTAATGAGGTCGATTTTGAAAACAAAACAATTTTACCGGTTAAAGAGAACTATCCGTTGAGCGACAACATTCCATGCAATAAAAACACATGGATGGGAGTAGAGATATTCAAACACATATAGCAAATGCTCCCCTATCAACATGCACAACAAGAGTTATATAGAAGCAACTTAAACATAAGCTAAAATATTAGCTTTTCGATATTGAGCTTAAGTATCAATAACTTAAAAGCTCCCTGTCAAAGATACATCATTAGAACCGTATATAAGTCCATACTACAACCAATGGACCATGATTCATACATAACCATAATACACCAAGTGGACTAAATATGATCCACAACTTATGGCTTTATGAAGCCATAGCTTAGCTTCTTTTCGTTAAGCTTATCTTAGCTTCTTTGAGCTAAAGAGCTTATAACCCGTTTCTCCCCTTTGGAATCATCAAAAAGAATGTTAGCACGATAAATACATCATATATTCTTATCAAAGTGCGCAAGTAAACCGATGTATCGAGCCATTTGAACATTGAAGCTTTTAAACCAAATAGAAGAGTCGAATCATACGACTTGTAGAAGCTTATGAGAAATCATTTGATTTGCGAAAAACATGATCTCTATAAATATATGAGACTTTTGAAATCGAGAGAGTCGTGTAGGTGATGAATTTTTCATTGAAACGTTTTATCGAACACTTGGCGGGCGTAAAAAATTGAAAGAGATATATATAGCCCTTGTAAATGAAATCAAGCCAAGTTTTCATCACCAAATGCAATATAACATATCAACAATCAATAAGCTCATCACAAATATATATGAATTGCATCAAGAAAAATACATATAAGCCACAAACTCAGGGTTCAACCCAATTGAGCTAACGATAGTGAAATTCTTACCATTCAATTGGTAAAGTCGAGCAATGATGATGATAACCGAGCTAGATAATCCCCAAAATATAAAATGTATGCAATAAAACAAATTTTGAGTGAAATTTGTGTGCAACCAGCGAAGGGGACGAAAAATGGACAAAATAAGCCAAAATGGCGAAGTCTGGAAACAGAACTATTTTTAGCCAAAAAATCATCCAGCGGCCGGTCCAGGCATGGGCGACGGTCGACGGCTTGGCAAGCGGCCGGGTCGGCCTTGCCCTACCAGCCAGTGGTTCTTTTTGTTTTGAAAATCGAAATTTGATCCAAAAATCCGATTTTTCGCCCCTAAGTTTTAAAACGTGCAAAATGCAAACGTAGACCTCATTCAATATACATTATGTCATAATCAAGCTCGAAATGAGGTAAAATACTCGGTTAACGATCAAAAAGTCCGCGAGTTATCCTTGAGACTAATTAAACACATCTCAAGTTTTTGTTAAAAATCACAATCCCTTAAAAATATATCGAATCTCAATATGTTTAGTTCGATTATGACGAACCAAATTTTGAATACGAATAACCGTATAATAGATACCAAACTTGTTATCCAGAAAAAATAAGAACATTTTAAAGCTTTGGATACAACAAGTCATAAGAAGAAGTGCCTTTCAAATATTTGAAAATTTCTTTTAACGGCACTTTATTGAGATTCGTTGGGATAGTTTTTGAAATCGAGCATATAGACATAATGCATATGGAATTTCGAGTCTATAGAAATAATACAAGAAAACATACCTCGAATTTGTTTGTCGATCGACATGCCTTTCTCAACCTTTGTCAATCTTTAGTCATAGTGGTTGAGATATTTCTTCTTTCTTCAATGCCTAACTCCTTCAAGAGTTCAATATAACCATCTTCTTGGCATTGAATAATTTGAAGTCCAAGCAAGAAATTGAGCTCCCCATCATGCTCATTTCAAGTACACATTGCATCAACTTGAAAAAATATCTTGCACAAATATTCATTAGTAGTACCAAAAATATTCTCATAAATATGCACAAGTAAACAATCTTGCCCTTTTTCAAAAACAAAGAGAGTAGTATCAACTTTACCTCTTGTAGAATCATTTAGTAAAAATAGCTAAGTCTATCAACCGCACAAAGCCTTTTTTAAAAAAATTGGCCTAGAATTTTAAACTCCGATAGACTTCCATATGAATAAAACCATTTAGAAAATTAGCATCCATTTAGTAAAGCTTGAAATTTTCTTAAAACAAGAATGGGCAAGTAAAAAGCAAATAACTTCTAAAAGAGCTATGAGTGCAAATATTACATCAAAATCATTACCTTCTTCTTGAAGATACCTTCGAGCTACTAACCTTGCCTTAGTTCGACCAATGTTGCCTTGGTCATCGAGTTTGTTTTTGAGTGCCCATTTTGCATTTATAATCGTTTGTGATGAAAGACATGGCATCAACTTCCAAGTATCATTTCCTTTTTAGCTCCTCTTGCGCTTCTAAAAACCAATCTTCATCTTGAAGCATCAATTTAGGAATTTGTCTTCTTCATCACTATTGGGCATCCAAATGATCTAAGGTGTTCATAATAGAACATTTACATCCAAATATTTGGAGTATTTTCTTTTCTACACAACTCAACAAACTCATTAAAGGCATTTCTTATATAAGCAAGAAAAATAGCCCAAGTGAAATAACATGCCTCAATTGTCAACCACAAAATATCTTGCAAAAGAGCATAGTAGTAAGAGACACATATATATATATATATAGATCATGAAGCAAGAAACACATACTATGCATTTAGAATATCATCAAGAGACTAATAAATCATGCAAGTTCAAATAAGCTTAAGAAAGCTACAAAAGGTCTCTTTTGAAATTGAGAATCCGATAGCATATAATTGAGACCTTATTTAAAAGAAGTATTTGAACAAAAGTTGACAAAGCAAATATGTGCAATCAAATATCGAATAGTGCCTTTCAAAAAATCTAAAAATCCTCTTAATGGCATTTGTATGAAATACTATGAAAAACAAGCACATAGGCATATGATAATACATATATCGAGTCTATAAGAGTAAGAATAACACAAGTAAACGTACCTCGATAATTTATGCCTTTTCTTGATAAAAATGACGAAAATGGCCATTTGTGAAAATATGTAAATCCTACACAATTCTTAAAACAAATCTAGCACAAATCATAATGATAAAAGTGTAGGCTAAGAGATATCACAAGTAAGCTCATGCCAAAAAAAAAAAAAAAACCATAAGAGATGATAACATACTATAGTTTTCAAAAATGCACAAGAGTTTTAAAAACATCATATAAGGTCTTCTTTTTTTTTTTTAAAAAAATTTAAAAGCACAAATATATATTGAAGACCTTAATTAAAAAAATTTGAAAACTCATTTTGCAATAAAGACACAAATAAAAGCATGCATAATAACAAAATAAAATGCATATTTAAATAGGGAGATACGGGTTACCAATTACGCCATTTCCATGGGTTGTGTCGTTCCCATTGTTGATGATATCTTCCTTTGAGAAGTCACTTTGTTGATGATTACTTCTTTGATTGCTCCATTTCAAGGTTTGTTGCTTTCCCATTGTTGAAAGTCTCTTCTTCTTTGAAAATCATCTTGTTGATGATGTCTTTGCCATTTCCAAGGATTGTGTTCTTCCCATTTTGATTGTACCCTCTTCTTGGAAATTGGCTTTGTTGAGAATAGTTTCTCCTTCTTTGATCAAATGAAACGGTCATTTGATGCCTTCTTAGCGGTATGAATTTTCTTCGATC
Organism: Rehmannia glutinosa; assembly: GCA_016081115.2. NCBI lineage: Eukaryota > Viridiplantae > Streptophyta > Magnoliopsida > Lamiales > Orobanchaceae > Rehmannia > Rehmannia glutinosa. Next base: position 18,976,842 of record CM071925.1, read on the forward strand.
ATTATTTCGCCGTGTACCTAATATGACATTGTTTTGTGGTACCCTCATATGTTTGGGTCCTTTGGGATTAGTCTTGAGACTTTTAGGTCTCCAACAATAATTAGAGCTATTTCTAGCCCGACAAGTATTTACCGTATGACCCTTTTTATCACAATAAAAACAAGTAATAATTCTAGGAGCATAATGACCAATATGCATATTGACTTGATCCTTTTTCATATGATTAACAACATTAGGCTTATGATCAAGTCCTTTATCACAATTATGAATATCAACAATATTGGACATTTTATTGGTACTCAAGTTGGATTTTAATAAATCCTTTTTCATGCAATCAATATTCTCAACAAGAGTACTATTTTCTTTTTCAAGGTTTCTAACCTTGTCAAGTGTGGTGGTGTGAGCACATGATAGTGATTCATAAGAAGTAAATAAACTATCCTTATCATTTTTCAAAATATTGAATTCCTTTTTCAAATTTTTGTATTTAACAAGTAGAGCTTTGGAATTCATTTTGAAGTTCATCATAATCATTTTGCAAATCACTATATTCATTTTGCAATTCATTGTCATAAGAAGTAGAAGGTTTAGAACTTACCTCGTTCTTCTTCTTCGATGCCCATAAGACATTTTTCGACTTCATCATCGGAATTTGTAAGAGGCTCATCCCATATTGTTGGATTTGATGTTGTATCCATTTGAGAAGTAGATGCTTTTGAGTTGCTCCTTTTATTTGCATATACTTCATAGATGGCTTCTAGTTTTTGCCATACTTCATGTGCCGATCGAATACCTTGAACATAATCAAATTCCAAAGTGGTAAGTGAACAATGTAAAATATTAAGAGCTTTACCATTTAAGGAGATGATTCTCTTCTCTTCATCATTGAGCTCTTTGAAGCCTTTTGAGGTGTGTGGTGTATCTTTCATCGGAATGGATTCTCCATTAATGACGGTGTTCCAAATGTCGAACCCGCAACCTTGTAAGTAGCATTCCATTCTTTCTTTCCAAAATATAAAATTTTTGGAATCAAACCGAGGTGGCTTGGTGGTGGAGGTGCCGGAAATTTGAGCTTCGTTTGTAGCCGTCGATCGTTTCTCTTCACTCGCGATGTGAAACGAGCTTGCCAAAGAGTTTGGCTTTGATACCACTTGTAAGTCCAAGCGCTACGATAATCTAGAGGGGGTGAATAGATTATCTCCATCTTTTCTATTTCGCCCTCTTTTAACAATCGAAAGCTCAAACACAATAATAAGGTGCGGAATGTAAACAACACACGTCGATTTAAAGAGGTTCAACCCACCTAGGGCCTAATCCTCTACCACCCCAAAGATATCAGGGATGGATTTCGAAAAGAAAAAGAATTTTATTAATTACCAAAATTAATACAAATTCAACTTACAACACCTTGAAGAGCACCACACTCTTCTTCAACACCACCTTTGGAGATTACCACAATCTCCCTTTGAAGATCACCACAATCTTCCGACTTGAAGAGCACCGAACTCTCCAACACCACCTTTGGAGATTACCACAATCTCCCTTTGAAGATTACCACAATCTTCCGACTTGAAGAGCACCGAACTCTCAACACCACCTTTGGAGATTACCACAATCTCCTTTGAAGATTACCACAATCTTCCTTCAACGCACCTTTGAAGATCACCACAATCTTCAATCTTGAAGAATACCAAATTCTTCAACACCTCAAGAGCACCACACTCTTGAAACACCTATCACCTAGATCACCCAAGTGTATTCTTACCACAAGAATACTCACAAGGATATCTTGTGTTTGGTTGATGAATTACAATCAAGATTACACTTTGAAAAATATTACAACTCAAAAGTGCAAGTGTAATCAAGAATGAAAGCCTAGACCTCAAGATGTGAAAGTGATAGTACTTAGGCTATTACAACAAGAATGTTGAAATGAATAACAAAGATTATGTGCTTGTGATATCTCTTGTTGTTTGTATCAAGTCTTGTATTTGATCCCTCAAGCTTTCATCTATTTATAGGAGAGCCTTCAAATTTGAATTCCAACATAGGCTCCTCCAAAGGCTCCTCCAAAGGCTCCTCCAACATAGGCTCCTTCATGGGCTCCTCCATGTTTTCTTTTGTCTACAAATAAGACAAAGAGATTAAAATAAATATGGTTGTCTCATAAGGATACAAAAATCAGATTATAGAACAATCCCACATTTTAAGGAAGAATGGTCTCACTTTGACAACGGTTATATTTTATTTGTCAAACTAAAGAGCGGCCCTGTCGCGCACAAAAGGACGTTTGAAATAGTATCAAAAATTACACGGGGCGGCCTGGCCGAGGGGTGCTCGACCAGGTCGACATCACCCTAGCCTGGTCGACCTCTCCAAAAATAGAACAGGAGATTTTGCACACTTGCAGTGTACCGGTCGACTGGCGACCGGCCGACCGGGACGGTCGACGCCCGTGGCGGCGACTTGGCCGACCGCTTGAAATTTCTTCCGTCTCATTTTCTGTTTCAAAAAACATCTTCAGTACGGGTTGCCCTATAGGGCGACCGGCCGACCACGAGATTTAAATGTTGTCCAATTTTAGTCGAAAATAAAACTTAAGAAATACTCAAAATTTAGTAAAAACATTTTAAACCGATCGAGAGTATTTAGACAACATTAGAAATATAGTTTCAATGTGAAAACCCATTGACATAAAATCTTTGAAAGTGTTGTCCAATATTAATCGAAAAAAGACTTGAGCAAATACTCAGGAAAATATTAAAACTATTTTAAATCATTTAGGAGTATTTGGACAACCTTTAAAACCATTGTTTTGGTATAAAACAAAATCATCAAAATCATGATAAAACCATTTATCAAACAGTTCCAAGGGTTTGAAGGGAGTCAAGTAGCAAAGCAATTTGTCTTGTAAAGAAGTTCGAGTCGCAGAGAAGCGGTGTGTGATCAAGGTTGTCTCGGATCGAGAACTACTTTCCAACTTGATCAGTTACTTAGTGGATTCCTCCAGGAGTTGGAGAAGAGTGGATTAGAGGAATTACCACATCCTCGAACCACTATAAAATTTACTTGTGTCATTTACTTATAGCATTTTAATTTCCTACTTATATTCATACTTGTTGTTTAAGTTAAATTGCTAACGGTGATAATAAATAACATTGCTCGAACAAGTGTTAAAAACAAGTTTAAAATTAACAAGCGTGTTAAGTCTTTCGTTGTATAAAAACCAAATCAACTAAAAAGTTAAGTGTTAGCTGATGCAGCTAAGTTATACTATCAACAGCTCAGCCAAGTCTGTTGAGTGGGTAACTTTGCTGAAGTAAGACAACCTAGCTGCCCCCAACGACTTAGCTGATTTGAGTCAACTCTGTTGAAATTCTTTAAAAGGACTAAACTACAAAAGTTGGTAGGGTTTATTCAACCCCCTCTTCTAAACCTTACACCACACCCTTTGGGACCTACAGATGTTTCTTGGCATAGGTATTTGTTTCAAGTCACCGGGGTTTATGGTCAACCATATGTTGCGCACCGCCGTGTTATTTTGAATAGTTTTTAAAAACCTTTACTCAGCCTCAAATATGTCATAGGTATGTATAGGTGATTTTAATGGAGTTCTAAAATAAAGTGAATTTTCCGTATTTGGCCTCGTGTGCCATGGAAAATTTCCTTTTATGGGAGGCTATTGACCTTTGCGACCTTGGTGATATGGGTTTCATAGGGCGCGTTTTACTTGGCATCATCTTTCTATCCATCATTATAATCAACATGGGAGGCTTGATCGCTTGTTGTGCAATCCATCTTTTCGTCATATTTTTCCTCGACATAAAATCACACACATTCCATCGTTCACATCCGATCACTCTGCCATTTTAGCAAAATTCGAACCCCCTCCTCCATCTCATTCTCACCATCCAAAAAGAAAACCCGCACGTTTTGAGTCATTCTAGATTAAAAGTACGGAGTGCCGAAAGCTTATTCAGGAAAATTGGGCACTTTCAGTGGGCGATCTCCAATCGAAGGTGTCTCACTGTCTCACTGGCTTGCTTCGATGGAATCGTACCACTTTTGGTGATCACACAGAAATATTCTACATTAAAAACCGAAATGTCCACTTTGGAGAGTGGTATATTATCTCTGATACTGTGAAACACCGAGTCCATGCACTCCATGAGCAACTGGACCTTCTTCTTGAATTAAATGACTTAAAATGGAAGCAACATGTGAAGCAACATTGGTATAGAAATGGGATCTCAATACCTCATATTTTCATGCTCACGCATCTAAACGTCGGGAGATAAATCACGTTGACTCTTTAAAGGATGAGCATGGGTAGTTGCATTCCGATTCTGCAAATATTGAGCGGCTCATTGTACCATATTTTGATACCATCTTCATCACTGCCTCCCCTACGCGGCAAGATATTCAACAAACACTTTTGAGGGTTCGATCTTGGGTTACTCGGAAATGGCTGATAGTTTAGCAATTCCATATTCCGCGACTGAGGTTGCCAAAGCAATCAAACAAATGCACCCCTATAAATATTCTGGCCCTGATGATATGAGTCCGATCTTTTTTCAAAAATATTGGTCCATTGTTGGTAAAGATGTCTCTGATTCTGTACTTAATTTCCTAAACAATAAAGAGCTCTTTAACGACATGAACTATACACATATTGTGCTCATTCCTAAAGCTAATAAATCGGATTTTGTCTCCCAATTTTGCCCTGTTTGTGTAATGTCATCTATCGTATTGCGTCTAAAGCCATTTCTAATCGCATGCGTCCTATACTAAACTTCGTCATCGCCGAAACCTAGTCTTCATTTCTCCCTAACCGCCTCATCACTGATAATATTCTAGTCGCATACGAATTACATCACTCGATGAAAAAACAAACGATAGGAAAATTGGGTCACATGTCTTTAAAACTAGATATGAGCAAGGCGTTTGATAGGGTTGAGTGGCCTTTTGTTTACGCCGTTCTTATTGCACTTGGATTCCCCCCCGCATTTGTTGATCTTATTAAATATTGCATTTCCACTGCCTCTTTCTCCTTCTTATTAAATGGTAGCCAGTTTGGTTCAGTCACTCCTCAACGCGGGATCCGCCAAGGTGATCCATCTCACCATATATTTTTATTATTTGTGCCGAGGTTTTTTCTTGTATTTTGCAAGACTTACAAGTAGCTGGGAAAATTCATGGCATCAAAAAAAATAGGCACGCTCCGAGTATATCACATCTCTTCTTTGTCGATGACACCCTCTTGTTCGGACACGCTACAGTTGAGGAGCAGGCTCAAAATCTAAACTTCGCAATTGACTTGTTTGAACGGGCTTATTGCCAAAGACTTAATCATGATAAATCGGGCGTTCTTTTAGTCCAAACACCAATCCAAAGACTTGCACAACAAATCTCTAATATTTTTGGCATCCCGATTGTGGATTCACATGGAAAATATCTCGAACTTCCTTCCATATTGGAAAGAACAAACGAGATGTTTTTTCTTGTATCCGGGATCGGGTCTGGAAACGTGTTTCGGGATGGAAAGAAAAATCGTTGTCTCAAGTGGGTCAGGATGTTCTCATAAAAATAGTAATCTCGGCTATCCCCACCTACGCTATGTCATGTTTTTGGGTTCCTGATGTGATTCTTAACAAAATTCAGTCTATGGCGGCGAATTATTTTTGGAGTGGTTCGGCAGATGGGAAAAAAATCCATTGGCTTGCGTGGAAGAAAATTGCACGTAAGAAAGAGCAAGGTGGCCTTGGTTTTCGGCATCTTCGAGCCTTCAATCTTGCACTCCTTGCGAAGCAAGCTTGGAGGCTCCTCACATAGCCTTCCTCTTTACTTGCTCGTCTTCTTCGTGAAAAATATTATCCAGAAGGAAATTTCTTTGGTGCTCAGCTTAGTTCTAGACCTTCTTGGAGTTGGTGGAGTATTTTGGAGAGCCGTTAAGACCTTTTGTTGGGTGTGCATCGTCTTATTCGCTATGGATCCTCCACATGCATATGGCAAGACCCTTGGCTCCCTCGAAGCTCGGATTTCTTTGCCCACCCCTTTGGTGCTTCGGTCAACATTAATGCCACAGTCAACTCTCTCATCGATTAAACTAATGCTTGTTGGAAAGAAAATAATGTTCGGACTATGTTCGCATTAGAAGAAGCAACCATGATTCTCTCCTTACCCATTGTTGCTTGTCAGTCAGAGGATATGTGGTGTTGGCATCACAATAAAAATGGCAAAATTTCCATTAAATCCGCATATCATATGATTTTAAATTCCAGGTCCATCCCGCTCGACTTCCAAAAATCTTCTCCCATCTGGATCCTCTCCTAATCCAGTTTGGAAGAAAATATGGCAGTTTGAAGTCCCCCCTCGGTTTAAATTGTTTTCTTGGAGATGCTCCTCAGCGGCTTTAGCCAAGGTGGATCTCCTTGCAAGCCATCATATTGTTTCTATGAATATTTGTTTATTTTGTACCTCCTCCAAGGATGCTAACCATATATTTTTTGACTGTCAATTGGCAAAAATGATTTGGTCTACTGCTGGTATATATGAGGTCATTTTGAGCTTTAGGCAGCCATGTTTTTCTTCATGATATCAAGACGTCCTCCTTCACTCCCCTCCAGCTATTGGAAATTTATTTATAGTCCTCTCTTGCTTGATTTGGTACCATTGCAATAAACGAAAATTTGAGGGTCACATTTCTGATTCTCTTTCTATTGTTATGGCTGCTAATTCAATTTTAAGGGACTATCATTTTGCGAAATGTAATCCAGCAATCTCCTCCGAGCATCTTTCTCATCCCCCACATCCGCCTCCTTTAGATGGCTATCCCCATATTTGTTTCGATGGTGCTATCTCTTCTCAGCCTACTTGTTGTGGGATTGGTGTTGCTGTTTTTGATTCAAGTGGTCAGTTCTTGGAAGGTCTCTCCAAAAAGTTCAGCTGTATTATTAATCCTAAGGTGCGGAGTATCTTGCGCTTAAAGAAGCCCTTATCCTTGTTGTCAAGCCGCAACTTAGCTCGGATCTTTGGGGATCTTTGCTCAAGTTGTACTTGTTGCCAATGAGTAGGCTCATGGGTCCTCGACTTCTTCGAGATATTCTTGAGGATATTCGTCTCAAATCTTCTAAATCTCAAAGGAATTTTTTTGTTTCATCGTTATTTTAATTTTGTTGCTCATTATTTAGCACACTATGCAAAACATATGATTCTGGATTATTTAACACAAGCATACAAGCATTCAAGTAATAACATACAAAACTATCTCTCAAGCTTTCACAAATCCTCAAGCCTAAATTCGAAGGAAATTGATCCAACACACTCAATGGATGACGGAAAGACAACTTCATCGTTGAAGAGGAAAAATCGTTTTCAAGAACAAAGGGTCTACTCTCCAAGTTTGAAGGAGAATTAGTAAAGTTCCATCGAACTAGAGCTTAGAACTACGTGATCAAGTTCAAAGGTTTGAAGGAAGCTGAAGTAGCAGGACAACCGTCTTGTGAAGAAGCTAAGTCCCAGGAGCAGCAGGTTGTGTGATCAAAGTTGACTCGGACTTTTAACTACTTTGTAACCAAGTAAAGTTACTTAGTGCATTCCTCCAGGGGTTGGAGAAGAGTGGACTACAGGAATTACCCCATCCTCGAACCACTATAAAAACTGCTTGTGTCTATTTACTTTCAGCGTACTTTATTTCTCGCATTATTTTCATATCTGTTGATAAGTTAAATTGCTTAAGTCTACTGCTAATAACTCTGCTTAAACAAGTGTTGAAAAACGTACTTAAAACTCTAAGGATGAAAAGTCTTCCACTGGTAAAACCAAGTCAACTGCATTTCTAAGTGTTAGCTGAAAACAACTAAGTTATACTATCAACAGCTCAGTCGAGTCGTTGAGTGGGTAACTTTGCTGTGTAATCCAACCTAGCTGTCCCTCAAGGAGGACTACCACAAACTCATGGACGTGGTAGTCAAGGACTAAGTTGACAGTGATGGTTGCTATTATGGAGGAGAAAAAGGTGAACTATGTTGAGTTCATCTTTGCCAGAATTTGCCATAATGTGATGAACAAGATCATAAATGATGTTGGTCTGTTCATAAGCTCGATGTGATATGGCCTGGTGATAGGCCACTTGATGGATGTGAAGGACATTCCTCTCACGAATGGGAAACCCTTCCATATCAACAAGAAGATGTTTAGGGCAAACCTATCAGCTGCCCAGAGACAAGCCCATGCAAAAAGCCGATACGAGTGAAGGGGAGTCACCGACCGTCCCGGAGGACACGGTACGCAATCGCTAAGACTCCATCTTCTAAGCCTGTGCAGAATAAGAAGAAGGCCCCTACAACAAAGTTGGCACTTTTCCCTGCAGCCGTGGAAGACCCTGCACCTGCCCCAGCAGCTAAGATAGAGAAGGAATCCTCTGCACCTTCTCCTTCCATGAAAAAGAAACGCTCAGATGTGCTGAGGAAGCCAGCTGCAGCTAAGAATATAAAGATGGCAGAGCCCGCTGCCATAGAAGAGGAAGAAGACGAGGAAGAGATTCCTCTAGTTCGAACAAAAAGAAGGCGATTGGATAGACAATCTGCCTTAGTCAAGCCACCGAGTCCGCACGAATATCGTGAAGGAGACTCACGATGAAGAACAACAGCCAGGTAAGAAAAGAGTGGTGTGGAGACCACTGAGAAAGAAAATGAGACTGTTGTTGGTGAACAACAGAGAGAAGAGGAGACTTCTGGTGGAGATCAACAGAATTTGGAGGAAAGAGCTGAAGAAAAAGAAGTTGAAACAACTAATCAAGGCGAGGAGTTAGCTGTACGCTCCCCTTAGACGGATGCTCGAACAGCTGAGGAGGAGAGGGCTCCCCTTAAGCCCATGCACGAGGATGATGACCTTGTGATGTTGTCTCCTGCATATCCAGACATACAGGAGAGGCTTAGAATTTGGAGGTCCTGGAAGTTGAGCTTGGCTAGTCGCCAATTCAAAAGCTCGGAATTCATCGATGAGGAATAGTACCTCCTAGAGTTTTTGGGGGACGCTGGTGTACGCACGGCCCTGGATGAAGACAGCTGCATCAACATTCTATTTGACAGGAAGGAGAATGAAAGGCTTAAAGCTATTGAGAAGGCTAAGGCTATTGCTGAATTGGAGAAGCCTCATTCATGTGCCTTTACAGACGCCCCAGAACATGCTTTAGAGCCAGCTGACAATAGTGATAGTGATGTGGAACAAATAGACCCTGCTGCTGAAGTGGAGAAAGTTGAACTAAAGCAAGCTCTGAAAGAATCCAAAGAGCTGCACGAAAAGAGATTGCAAACGGGCCCAGGAGAGTCTTCTTCAATTCTAATCTCTCCTAGCCCATATATTATGGAAATGATGAGGGTGATTGATGCCACCACTTCCCCAGTGCACTCAGAGGAACAAGAAACTAGGAGAAATAGCGATGAAGCTAAGGAAGGAGTAGAAGAGGGCACCTTAGCCAAGCCTAACAGTGAAGAAGGTGTTGAGACACCTGCCCTATCGGCTGCTCTCTCAATTGGACAAGAAGTCGAGTCTCAGGTTTCGGGTGACCCCACTGATTGAACTCAGCTAGTGCGCCAGCTGAGGGGGAAACTCAAACCACCACAGTCGGGTCGAAAGAGGCTGTGGGATACACCACTCAAAAGGATATTGGAGGCGAAGGTGAGAACTTACCATTCAACAGAGTGGGGTTGTGAAGCTCGATGGTTTCGATCGTCTCGGTGAAATCCCGGATGCCCCGCAGCCGATGAAGCTGCAGGCAAAGGATTGAAGTGAAGCCAAGGGAGTTGAGACTCCTGCCTCTAAAAGTGCAATTCGCGAGGTTGATACCTCAAAGTATGCCACAGAAGACCCCGAAGTAGCTCAGTCTGCTGAAGGGATAACTGAAGACCCTGTTGCAGTTAAGACTGCAAAAGGGAGTGTTGAAGGCCCATCAGTGGTTAAGACTGCTGAGGGTAAAGAAGGCCCAGTGGAAGTTGAGACTTCCATGGGTAAGAAAGGAGTAGAAGAAGTGCCTGCCCCTCAAGAAGAGTCGGTGGAGAAGGAAGAAATAAGTGCCCTTCATGACTCACAGGAACACGTCGACGTCGAATTTTTGTAGACGGATGACGAGTCTGAGTCCAGTCCTAAAGACATATCTGAAGAGGATCCAGCTACTGAGGAGGCCCTGGCACCAAGAAAGGGCAAAGCTCATCGACAAAGTCGCCCTGTAAATTTTACATTGGTTGATGTCCCACCACCTATGGTGCCATCACCTTCCCATGACACGATAAATCACCGGTGAGGAATATAATACTCAAATGGAAGAATCATCGATGCCAATGAAGCGATTAAGACAATCGAGGTCGAAGAAGCTCAACAAAGCAACACAAATGGCAGAAGATGTCAATGACGCTGAGACAGACGAGGCACACAGAGCTGAGGAACACTTGAAGGGAAAGGGTAAGGCTCTCGAAGCAAGAGGGGGAGAAATTCCTATTTTCCCTGAGAACCTTTTTGCAGAATACTTCTGTTCGAGGCGGAAGTCCCTTTGGAAGCAGAGTCGGTCCGAGAGTTCTAGATACTGTTGTCCAAGTCCCTCGCTGGAGAGATTGGAACTCCTGATGACTAAAAATGGTACCGTTTGGTTTTGACTTTGATGCTATGTTGCATGAAGAGCAGTCCGCTGATGTAGCCGACTTTAGAAAAGCCTTCAAGGCCATTTGCAATTAAATAGAAAACATGGAAAAGGGATTCACAGCACTTAACCAACGGTTGGACAATAGAGATGCTACAATCACATGAGACATCCGAGGCACAGTTTTGAGAATAAGGGAATGGACAAAGACTGATTTAAAGCAGGCGGGAACAAGTAACTTATTTGAAATCTCTATTTGCCAAAATGGAAATATGGAGTGCAAGAGAACGCCAAATTCTAGCAGAGACAGAGGGATCACATTTTCCAGATAGACCACCCGCATAAGACAGAGATATGGAGTTATGAAGGAACAACAAAGGACCTTCTAAAAATAGAGGCCACCATGCGACAGAGATAATGGTGCTCAGATCGAGATGAAGCTAATGGCAAATTTGAGACAAAGGCATCGTGGTCGAATTTAGAACAACACACTCGCAAGTCATGATAAAATGGATATGACTAATAAGAAGTGGATCTAATCATGGAAGGAGTATCCTCTCGAGTGTACTCTACCTCCTGGTGATGATGCCCAAAAGGGGAAGATGAAAGTAAAGGTGAAGGAAGTAAGGGGAAGCTAGCGGCAAGTGGAAAGGAAGTGAGACGAAGAAGCCACTCTTGAAGATAATGCTTGCCCAAACCCCTCAACAAGGCAATGTCACCGCATTTATCCTGAGTCAGCTGCCCCAAGATCTGTTTGTAGAAAAGAAAGTTGCATTGGCTTTTAAGAAGTCTCGAGAAGCCATTGAAGCTGACTTTGAGAAAGTAGCTGAGAAGCAGCAAGACAAGCTTGAAAATCTTAAAGCGAAGTTCGATGGCCCCCCAGCTGGACTTTTGAAGGATTACTCTGCTTTGTGAATCCCCCAAGAGAGTTAGCTATTCATGATGCAGATTATGACTCTATCTCGGGCATGGGATCTATACTGGAGATGGGATTAGAATTGTGCAAATCGACTGAGATGCACCAGACCTCAAGTAGTCAGCAGACTACAAAAGCGCCCGTACAGTACACTCTAAGAGTAGGAGTAGAGTTTGGAAGGGGAAGGGGAAGCCATGGTAGTGGTGGAAGATGGAGAGGTACTCCATCACAGCCAAGGCCTAAAGATGTTCGCTATGTGGATCCTGTTAGGAAAATTTATGTTTAGATTTTGATGATACCATGTAAAACTTAGATTAGGAAGTTGGCACCCCATTTTCTATGTAATTCAACTTGTAATAGATAGGGTTGAATAAGTGAGTTGGATTGACTAAGTTGAAGATTACAAGAGTCGATCAAGATCGAAGAAAAGACGAATCGTGTGTCACATTTGTGTGAAGCCAAGTGAAGGTTTAGTCAAGTGACAAAAAAGTTGTCTCAGTCAGCTGACTGACAGTCTAAGTCATTCCAAAATGATTGGAATCGAATGTCAAAGGGGTATGCAGCAGACAAGACTTGAAGAAAGATGAAAGAGACCCGTTGTCAATACAAGTCAAGCTTTTGCTGGAAATAGGCATGTCTCAGCCGCAAAGATAAAGTTGTGTTCTTTGAAAAAGTGCAAAAAACAAGGAACTAATGAGATGTACCTGAAAACTTGCAGAGATGAAGGAAAAGCTGCAGAACATTAAAATCATGGTACGATCCACATTAACACTGCAACACAAGACAAGCCAACAACCTATGAGTGTGATTTGAAATGTGTGTATATCTCTTCAATGGAAATAATTTCAAATCTACACTATAAAAGGTTGAGGAAGCAAGTGAGAGAAGGAGAACCAATTATGAATTTCATAAGACTATCAAGCATTCAAGCAAGCAAAAACCTGCAATTTCTCTCAATCTTTCAAAGATATCCTCAAGCCAAAATTCGAAGGAATTCAATCCAACACATTCAGTGAAGGAAAGATTACTTCACCAGTTGAAGAGGAAATCCTGTTTAAAGAATAAAAGGGTCTACTTGTTAGATAAATGTTTTTATCATGATTTTGATGATTTTGTTAAAATGAGTTTTTAAACCAAAACAATGTCCCTAAATGTTGTCTAAATACTTGATCGATTTAAAATGTTTTTACTATTTTTTGGAGTATTTCTTAGAGTTTATTTTCGATAAAAAATTGGACAACATTTCTGTCTCAAGGTCGACTATGGCCGCCTCTATAGGGCAACCTTTACCAAGAGTACGTTTGAAACAGAAAATGAACCCGAGGTGCTATTGGACAGTCAACCGGTCGCCCAGGGGGTCGACCGGTACCTGAAGCTTGGCTCTCTTACAGAAACTTCAGACCTTGCATTTTGCTTTAGGGGGACCGGTTGAGACAAGGGTCGACCGGTCGAAGTCAATGTCGACCGGTCGCCCTGTTGTAATTTTCAACGTGTTTTTCAAATCTTCTATCTCTGCGCAACCGGTCGAACCCCATGTTTATCACCAAACTATCCGTTGCGTTTTTGCATGACTTTTCCCTATTTTGTGGGATTGATTTCTAACAGCTATATTGATCATTTTAAATGGTTTCTTTTGCAGCAAATCACTCCCCAAGGAGGAGCCAATGTCTGGAAATGAAAGCCAAGTCCTCTCCTATAAATAGAGGCTTCATTCAAGCAACAAAAAAACAACACTCTACACAAGCAAAGATCAATTGAGCAAACACTTTCATAAATCTTGTTGTACTAGCCTAAGCACTTTCACTTGCACAAATTTGAGGTCTAGGCTTTCAATTCTTGATTACACTTGTACTCATATTGTATCAATCATTATTGAGTTGTAATCTTGATTTTGGTCATCATTCAACACAAGACATCCTTGTGAGTATTCTTGTGGTAAGAATACACTTGGGTGATCTAGGTGATAGGTGTTTCAAGGTTGTGGTAATATTCAAAGGTGTTGTAAGAGGATTGTGGTAATCCTCGAGGTGGTGAAAGAGGGTTGTGGTAATCCTCAAGGTGTTGTATTAATTTTTGGTAAATTAATAAAATCTTTTTTTCTTTTTGAAATCCATCCGGATATCTTTGGGGTGGTAGTAGATTAGGCCCTAGGTGGGTTGAACTACTATAAATCGACGTGTGTTATTTACTTTCCGCATTTAGCATTTCATTTTTGCTTGAGTCTTTCGAAAAAGAGGGCAAAATCAAAACTTAGGGATAATCTATTCACCCCCTCTAGATTATTGTAGCCACTTGGACTAACACTACTCTCAAGGTTGAAGGAGAAATAGTGAGGTTCAAGTTCGAACTAGAGGCTTTAGACTCATTAGAGGGTTGTGTGATCAAATCCAAAAGTTTGAAGGAGCTGAAGAAGCAAGACAACTATTTTGTTAAGAAGCTGAGTCCCAGGAGCAGCTGGTTGTGTGATCGAAGCTGACTCGGACTGTTGATTGCTTTGTAACCAAGATCTTGTTACTTAGTGGATTCCTCCAGGAGTTGGAGAAGAGTGGATTAGAGGAATTACCCCATCCTCGAACCACTATAAAAATTGCTTGTGTCTTATTTACTTACGACACTTTTAATTCTTGCATATATTTTATATCTACTGTTAAGTTAAAATTGCTAACTCTGCTGATAATAACAAATTGCTAAAATAAGTGTTGTAAACCAAGTTTAAAAACATAAGGATGAAAACTTTTGCGCTGAACAAAAACCAAATCAACTGTTATTCTAAGTGTTAGTTGAAAGTAGCTAAGTTATACTATCAATAGCTCAATCGAGTCTGTTGAGTGGGTAACTTTGCCGAGTAAGCCAACCTAGTTGTCCCTCAAGGACTAAGCTGATTTGTGCAAAACTCTGAAAATATTTTAAAAGGACTAAATCGAAAAATTGGTAAGGTTTATTCAACCCTCCTCTAAACCTTACTACTCACCCTTTGGGACCTACTGAGATCCCTAGAAGGAAGGGTTGATCTATTGGGTTGGGTTTGAATGAGCTATCCAATTTAGAGGTAAAGAAGAAGAATGAAGAAGCGAGAAGGAGGCATGAAGAAGAAAATGCTAGGCTTGACCGTGAATGGAAAGAAAGGCGACAAAGGGAGTACCTTTCTGCAAAAAGAGCCTACGAAAGAAAAAAGAGAAGAAGATGATAGAAAGAGAAGAAAGCGAGAAGAGGATCTTTGAGAGAAAAAGGAAGCGATTGAGGTATTGAAGACGGTTGAACCCCTTCATTTTGTATTCTACTTAATCAGTAAATACGCATACTTGTAAGTACATTTGTATATACCTTATTATACCCGAATGCTATGATACCTAGTTGTTTATGCTCCGATACATGTAAATGCTCGACACGTTTGTATAGTTCTGATATTTGTAAAGGTTTATACATTGTAAAAGCGTTGTAAAGTGCAAAGAATGATACGTTCAATAAAGTGACATATTATACAATCATTCTTTATTTTCTGCACTATTTTCTTTGCTATGTTTATTTAAGTTTTGCCATCATTAAAAAGGAGAAAATTGTTGGGAAAATTTATCTATAGATATTGATGATACCATGTAAAACTTAGATTAAGATGTTGGCACCCCAATTCAAATGTAATTCAACTTGTAATAGATAGGGCTGTATGAGTGAGTTGAAGACTGACCAAGTTGAAGATTACAAGACTCGATCAAGATTAAAGTGAAGACCCGGTGTGTGGGCGGTGAGTAAAGTGAAGTGAAGAATCATCAATTGATGAAAAAGCTGACTCATCGGCTTGATCGACAAAGAAAGTCATTCGAAATGATTGGAATCGAATGTTAAAGGGGTATGCAGCAGACATGACTCAAGAAAGGTGAAAGAGATCCATTGTCAAGACAAGTCAAGGTTTTGCTTGAAATAGCCATGTGTGTCAGTGCCAAGAATAAAGTTGTTTATTTGAAAAAAGTGCAAAAAGCAAAGAACCAATGAGATGTACCTGAAATCCTGCAGAGACTAAGGAAAGGTTGTAGTGCATTAAATTTAAGGTACGGTCTCCATCAATGTTGTAAGACAAGATAAGCCAACAACCTACGAAGTGTGATTTGAAAAATGTATTTATCTCTTCAATGAACATATTTATAAATGTGCACTATAAAAGGCTGAGGAGTCATTTGAGAGAAGGTTACAGAGTTTAGCACAAGCATACAAGCATTCAAGCAATAACCTGAAAAACTCTCTCTCAAGATTTCACAGAAATTCTCAGGCCTAAATTCGAAGGAAATCGATCCAACACAATCAGGGAAGGAAAGACAACTTCAATAGTTGAAGAGGAAAAATCGTTTTCAAGAACAAAGGGGTCTACTCTCTAAGGTTGAAGGAGAAGTAGTAAGGTTCCATCGAACCTAAGCTTTGAACCTGTTGGAGGAGTACGTGATCAAGTCCAAAGGTTTGAAGGAAGCTGAAGTAGCAGAACAACCGTCTTATGAAGAAGCTGAGTCCTAGGAGCAGCAGGCTGTGTGGTCAAAGCTGACTCGGGCTCTTAACTACTTTGTAACCAAGTCAAGTTACTTTGTGGAAGAGTGGACTAGAGGAATTACCTCACCCTCGAACCACTATAAAAACTGCTTGTGTCTATTTACTTTCAGTGCACTTTATTTCTCGCATTATTTTCATTTCTGTTGATAAGTTAAATTTCTTAAGTCTACTGCTAATAACTCTCCTTAAACAAATGTTGAAAAATGTACTTAAAACTCTAAGGGTGAAAAGTCTTCCGCTGGTAAAACCAAGTCAACTGCATTTCTAAGTGTTAGCTGAAAATAGCTAAGTTATATTATCAACAGCTCAGTCGAGTCTGTTGAGTGGGTAACTTTGTGTAAGCCAATCTAGCTGTCCCTCAAGGACTTAGCTGACTTGAGTTAACTTTAAAATTATTTAAAAGGACTAAAATCAAAAAGTTGGTAAAAATTTTTCAAAACCCCCTTCCCTTCTAAACTTTACATATCACCCCTTGGGACCTACATATATTGTTAATTCAAATGAGAGAATATCTTCTATAAAAGATATAGATTTAGAACCATGAGCTTGTCGCTCAAGTGATATCGCTCATCTTTTGTAAGAGTGTTGACCGGGGTTCGAACCCCGTATCTTTCAGTTTTTATGAAATTTATCCCCTCCCCTCCAACTAGTACTCCCAACTTATTAAGAAAAGATACAGATTTAGAACTAATAAAATCTTTTTTTCCTTTCCGATCGTTTAGTGCATTTTCTTGATACGTATAATATAATTTAAGCTTTAAAAGATATAAATTTAAAAAATAGTGCAGATATAATCCTTGATTTTTGGATTATTGGTATCTTTTTAATTTATTATCTTTTAAATTTAAAAATATATTATTAATTCAAATGAAGCAATATCTTCTATAAATAATGTATATTTTGAACTAATAAAACTCTCCCTCCCCCCCTTTTTTTCTTTCTTGCTTGTTTTATGTATTTTTTATACGTATAATATAATATTTAATCCTTAAAATATAATAAATTTAAAGATAGTGTAGATAGAATCCTTGAATTTTAGATTATTTGTTATCTTTTAAACTCAAATATATATTATTAATTCAAATGAGAGAATATATCTTATGTAAATGAAATAGATTTTTTCAACTAATAGGGTCTATTTTTTTTTCTTTTTGCTCGTTTTCTACATTTTTTTGATATATATAATCTAATATTTAAGCTTTAAAAGATAACAAATTTAAAAGATAGTATAGATAGAATCCTTGATTTTTGGATTATTTGTCTTTTAAATAATTTTTTGCAGTTTAATTTATACCTATAATTTAAAAGATAACAAATTCAAAAAATATCGTAGATAGAATCATTGGTTTTTGGATTATTTGTAATTTTTAAAATTTGTACATAGGAAACCACATGAACAAATGTGAAGCAGACATGTGGAATTATAAAGGTAATGACATATGTCAATTTTGTTTTTTCTTTTACTATATGGAGTTGATGATACACACGATCACGAAAGTATGATTGATAACAAAAACTACCCATAGCCATAAGGTTTAAACTAAATACAAAGATATCTATTTATCTTTTAAAATTACAAATAAATATTTGTTTCTATCACCATCAAGAAGAGGTATTATTAGGTAAATATAAACCGGGATGTTTGTTAAAATTTAAGGGTTTTTTTTTAAAAAAAAATTGAGAAATAATTGGAGTTTTTATGATTAGAGAAGTCCGCAGGATAATACTTGTAACTATCCCTAAGTTATTTAGATAGTCCTAGTTGATTTGTAGTTTTTTTGGAAGGGAAAAGACAACTAATTTATTCGAAACCAGACCGGGTGGGAGGAACTTGGAAATATGAAGCGTGGGGGAAGAAGATGCAATAATGATATCAAGATATTGAATTCCATGTCAACCAAAATAAACCAAGAGATATTCTCAAAATAGAGAAAAAATAAGAGTTCCCTCTAACTTATTTATGAGCTTAGCTTTCACCAAACTAATGAACGAGTAAATCATTCTTTGTTATTTTAGGTTGCATGTACCTTTTGGAGGTGAGGCTCACCAGACATCACCTTCTATTCCAAAATACTGTTTTATATCCTATTGCACCGCACAAATGATTTGCCACGTGTATAAATATTACTAAATTAATTTTCAAGCATAAATTGTGGGGTTTTATAAGACAAGTGATAACCGTTAAAAAAACACGTGACAATCATCCGTGCATAATGGAATAAGAGATGAAACAACATTTTGGAATAGAAGCCCCATCGGAGGCTCATAGGCATGACCTCTCCATGTACCTGTTTTATATCGTTTTGGTGAAAATGCTTATGACTAATGAATTTTCTTAGCTTCTTCTTTTTTTTTTTTTTTTTGAAGGGAATTTTCTTAGCTTCTGATACACCAAAATATATCATACAAAAAACACATTTTGTTCTCATCCAAACATGTGGACATGAAATTTCAAGCTCTAGAGATCAAAACTTTGATATAGTAATGCCAAGTTCCAACTGCAGAGACTCAAAAAGTCTGCCGCCACATAGTGGAAATTCAAATGTCACTCTGTAACAACTATCTTCCATTTGAAACATGAATATAGCACAAATTTACTCTCTTCACTTCATTACTAGCACAAATGTCACTCAGTTGCTGCATCTCTACAATTTGAGTTTGCTGAGATCAACCTTTTTGACAGGATATGTATATGCCTCATAATTGATTTGTTGGCCCAAAGAACTCAGCTTTGTTAGAGTGGTGATGAGATCAACCTGAAACATAACGAGATCAGTTAGTAGAAGGATCATATTTTCGACAAGACTACTCTATATTTTCTTCTATTTTGCCTGCCTTAGAAAGAAATAGAAAATGGATAAGTAATATTGACCTCATAATCAGTTTGTGATACTGTTTCACGGCTACGTTGGTATTTCTGAACCCATGGCAAAACATCTGGATCTGAGGCCAGCAATGCCTCAGTTGCAGATTGATCAGGACCAAAGAATGCCGACATGACAGCTAGCTGCAACAGAAAGG
Organism: Rehmannia glutinosa; assembly: GCA_016081115.2. NCBI lineage: Eukaryota > Viridiplantae > Streptophyta > Magnoliopsida > Lamiales > Orobanchaceae > Rehmannia > Rehmannia glutinosa. The sequence goes on from CM071925.1 coordinate 18,995,951, forward strand.
GAGAATTTGTATGCTAATGAACATAATGTACTCAAGTTAACATTGATAACGATAAAAATCTAGTATGAAAAAAATCCCAATATTTTCTATAAGCTACTAAAAGGAAAATGAAACATATTTGGGTTTTTTTTAAGCAAAAATTTACAAAATATTCAATGATTTGCACAGTCATGACATAATTTAAAAATCTCAGTATATTATTTTCATTAGAAGGGATATTTTCATTAGAAGGGATAGGAGGCAAAGTCACTGAAAAGAGACCAATAGCGGTGGGGGTGGTTGTTTACCTGACGGGGGCCGAAGCCAATAGCAGAAAATTTATTCTTCATTTCCACAACACTAGATTTCTCCCACTGAGGGACTCTTCCTTCTGGATCGGGTTGTTCTGCATCTGACCTCCCAAATTGCTTGTCAAACAGGCCCCACTGCATGAATGAAAAAACATATAATATTGGAGAATACATGCCCAAGAGACAAAGAACTGATAATGTTTATTAACAAAACCAATGACTGCATCTTGCTCATAAGTCAAGAGCACAACAGTCAAAAGCAATTGGATTACACTATGACTTGTATCGAATTTTTTTGATCATGATAACTTGTAGTGCCTGTAGTTGCTACGAATACAATCTCACAGAATCTGACTTGAACATCATTAGTATGGAAATGCACAAAATCGAAAGATTCCATGCTATAGTAGCTACATCATATATATTGTTCATGCATGTATGGTCTCAGCATAGGCTTGAGAATACACAAAAAAAGTGACAAATTCCCTTCTCACTGCTTAAACTCGCAGCTTAGATCCACCCTCCGGGAAACAAGAACTATCTTCAAAGATTCCAAAGTCTACATATGCAGTAGCTTAAGGAGCTTTTTTAGTATCGTTTGAAGATGATATGTCAGAAGCATTTAGCTACCTTAGGGAGTGTTTGCAAACACTTCTAATTTCACAAGAAGTGATTTATTGTAGTAGAAACTAAAAACAGTTGAAAATCAAAAGTTGGTAGTGTTTGCAAATAGAAACTAAAAGCTGAAATAATATCAAAGTAGAAGTGCCTGGAAATATAGTTTCAAAATGAGCTTTTGAATAGAACACCCTTCTTATTATTAGTAGGCCAATATTATATTTTTCAAATTTGAGGATGAGAATGTCAAAAGCGAACTTCTTTTTATTACAAAATTACCAAAATCATTTCCAAAATCAGAAGCATCCCACGCCCAACTTTTGGATTTCGATTAAATGAAGCAAAAGCAAACCCAAAACCTGGCATTTATAAACACTAAAAAAGTTATTTTTTCAGCTAATAGCTGACGATCACTTTTTTTTAGTGTTTGCAAACACTCACTTAATATGCTCGTAACAACTTGTTGAGAATGATGGGTTCCTGGCCCACTTAACACGAAATTCATATAATGAAGAGTTCTCTTTTAGGTGACGGAGGTGTCTTCGGGTAGTTGCTATTAAGATCCCACTTTGAGGAAATAAATGACATTCCTCAAAAGCAACATGGAGAGGATAGTGTCCCTCTCTCTTTCTCCATAAAGAACTCTACAGCTTTGTTGTTCAATATGTTGAATAGCCTCCAAACTGGGAAGCACAACGTTTAGAAGAACTAAATTAGTACTGCTTCCCCAACTAGGAGCTAATTGATATGCAGCATGGGTAACAACCCCAATCTTCCAATTATATCCCCACACTTAGTTTTATCCCCAAACATGTCAAGACTTGAATATTTTTATGTGGTCCCAACACGACCTGGTTTAGCCAAATCCAATCCGATTGCACAACCGTTGGAGTGATGTGACTTATGCTCATCTCGTGAGCTTACACCAGTCCAAGGTCACATGCTAAGCCACATGATCTTCACCTCACCTTCACAAGTACTCCACTTTTGAGAATTTGGATTCCAAATCGGCATGTGCTTGACCTCTTTCCATTTCGGGTGAACTTCAGACCCAAATCAGATTTGTTGATGTAGGAACAATTGTTGAAGCACTTAGTTTGATGAAAAAAAACTAATTTATATCAAAAAATTCTAATAGTTAACTGGTACACTTAAACATACACGAAAAGTTCTTTTGAAATATATAAAAATTCTTATGATCCTATAGTAAAAATTTGAGTAATAATACTTACACATTTCCCAAACAGACGGGTCATGAACATGACTAGGCTTCTGTAATAGCCACATGAGCAATACACCCAAGATCTATAGTAGCAAGTTCGGACAAGATAGAGCATACTTGTTGTGGCTGAAAGAGATAGCTTGATGTACCATTAGCAATATGATGCCCCATGTACATGTCTTAAGAGATACAATGAAGTCTTGTAATGAGGCCACTAAGAACTCAGGCTCTCCTATATATGGGAACTCAAGTAGATATCTAGTCTCTCGTTGCAAAATCAAATTAAATAAAAGACGTATGCTTTCCAAAGAATGAAAACCACCCTATGAAACTTAAACAAGTGCATAACATGTACTTCAAATCTTCTTTTATTTTTACTTTTTTAATTGAGTTCTTTTGTCATGTTTCATTTCACATTTTCTTTGCTAATGGAATAGTGAGATAATGGAAACATAATATTGAGAATTCAACAATCAAGTATGTTCAAAGGCTAAACCATGGAGCAACTAACCTGCCCACTTGAGCCATATGCAGTGTAGAGTAAGGTCCCTTTCTCTTGATTCCCACCACATTTCCGAATGGCTGAAGACAGGAAGGTAGATTTGACTGCACTTTGAGCTGCATTGAGAGGGAAAAAATAATCTCAATACAAGTAATTGAGTGACAGGGCATTTGCAGAAAAGCTAAAGTCATTTTTGTTATAATAATTAAGGTATGAACAAATATTAAATACCTCTATTATAAAGATTATCATTCTACAAGGAACCTAAAATTCATATAGATAAGTTATATTGATCCCAAATATATTTTTTTTCAACATTTTATTTTTTATAAGAACCCTTCTGCCCCCAAAGTTACCATTGTACTTGAAAAGGTGCAATCATAGAGATGCTTTCCTTCATCTATTATTTCAGTTCCAAACATAAATATATATTAGGTAAATTAAAAACCCACCCCTGAGGTTTAGTCTAATTACAAAAAAATTAAATTCTCTTTTAAAATTACAATACCCCTTGACATTTGTTTCTCTTTTACAAATTACACCCTCGAGGGGGGTAATTCTTAGCTAAATACAAACCTCAAAGGGGTGCTTTGTAATAATTTAAGGGGGTATATGTAATTTCGAAAGATAACTGGAGCTTGTTTGTAATAAGGCTAAATTACATGGGTAGTTTTTGTTATTGTTGCTATATATTATCCTAAGGTTTTCTTGATACTCAATTACCTGCATATTGGATGAGATCTGAGTATGATATAGGTCCACCTTTGGAATATGAATCTATTTCCTTCTTTGCTTCCTCCAACAAACTTAGAGCAGCAGCAAGATTTTTATTTTCTGGTCGGCTAATCTCTGAGCTTCAAGTAACAAACATGTAGAAGACAAAAACAAAATTATGGTACTAATGAGCAAGATGTGCGCTTACACAGATACATTCTCTAAATGATAAAGTCAATTCAGATTTGACAATTTGGTACAAGTTCCATCTTCCACTTAAAATCAATTCCAACTTTTAAGATTATTTCGGAAAAGTTTCACAATTGCAAGGTTCAAGTATCATTGGCAAACAGTTTATTCTGTAAGATTTTATATAAATAATAGGAACCATTTATACTCGTGTGAAGTAATGCCTCATGGAATCCCAAAAGTTTCTTACAATCTTCTTCCGTGTAAAATACCAAATGCATTTCAATTTACCTAAACCGTATTGATCCATTGGGACCTCCAGATTTTGTTGCCTGCAAACTTAATAAGCAAGTAAGTTATTCCTTTTCCAAATTTTCAATTAAGTAAATATGCACATGGAAGATCATATCTGACCTTATCATAAGTTATTGCATCATTGAGTGCTAAAGTTAATACCGATGGGATGAGATCTGGATTGCCCTGCACGGACACACACATAAAAGTAACACATCAAATGTAAATATTGGTCCAAGTCACTTATGATGCTAAGACAGATCACAGCCATATTGTCAACTACATTAAGATTTGGATTTCATTATAATGCTCGATTTTTTACCTTCAGTGCTGTAGCAAGGGTCCCCTTAACTTTGGCTATAAAATCGAAAGCGATTATTCAAGGCAGTGAAAAAAAAATATTCAAATTCAGTAATAACGAAGTGAAGTTTCAAAAAGCTTACACTGAAATTCTGAACGTTGTTTTGCGTTGTATCAAGTCAGCAGCGTTAGCCGTTTCAGTGAGTGAGCTGGATCTTGCTATTAAATCCTGAGAAAAGTCAACTGTCAAATTCATCATCATGTCACTTGTATTTGTTGATCACAATCAATGTTGGACTATATTCTTCCCAAACAGGAGCAAAAATATTTTCAATTTCTTTTGTTTTGTGTGAAATTGTCAGTCCAAGATAATCGATTTTTGGTTCAGAATGTGTAGATTTTATTTATTACCATTTTTTCTAGGTGCTGAAAACACAGAGAAAACTTCAGTATCTGTAGTTCATTTTCCTTTCCTGATGGCCCTCACTCCCACAGTACATCAAGATATTGTCGAAAGATGATAAAGTTCATCAAGGAGAATAAGACTATAATTACCTTGGTTTAGTCCGCATAGAAAGCTATATAAATGAATGCAGGCGAAGGTGTACATTCTTCAGACTAACTATATTAGTGAATGATTGCAATTTCAGGTGATTATAAGGGTGAAAATTGACAAGTGCAATTGAACAATAAACACTGGCACTTGTCTCATATTTACATTTGTAGGAACTGTAATTGAATTGGGCAATTTAACCGTGTGTTATGTAGTTCACATTTCAGTCACAAGCAATAAATCATAACCACTTCATCCCACATAATGCAAGGAAAACGTTTTACTCTAGGAACTTCATTCCAGGTGATGTTAGTGCAACTTCTTACTCCATGCTTCCCAATAACATTCAAATACAATCATTTTTACAGCTAAGTTTGCCTAAATCATCTCAAAACTTCGACTACAACTTATCGTATACAGGTGCTATCTTGTGCCAGCTCACTTGCCTACTCGTCCGTCACGCTATCCTTCTGGATTTGCCAGTTGCTACACATTAAAATTCTAATTCTCGCTAAACTCAATTTATAATGTTGTTGCTTATTAACGGTCCGCACAGAGTTCCGTAATTTTATATCCATAAATGGGTTATTTTTCGAGGTCCTAGGATTCGGAGTTTTGAAATAATCACAACCATCCCTATGATGGGATTCAAGTGTGTTCCCAAAATACGATCCACTAGAGGAGTACTGGAAAGTGTCTTGTATAATTAATGATGCTCAAATGAGTAACATCAAGTATCATCATTCATCAAGTCCACACATATACGTAGCAATCCAAACAATTTACCATAATGTCGGGCAATCAGAGATCAATGAACAAAAAAAAAAAAAAAAAAAGGGTAAAAAACTCACCATGCCAATGGTAGCGCTAAAGCAATGCAGAACGCAGCGTCGTGAGATGCGATCCTCATTAAAAAGGTCAGGCTCAGCTCTGCAATTTATGGTGCTCTGGGATTCGACAAAAAGAAAAAAAAATTGTGAAACCAAATCATGTTATCGAAAAATCTGGGAAGTCCGTGTATGCAGGTCAATTAGAATTTATAATTGTAAATACACACAAACAAGTTCAACAATTGTGAAGAACTAGAGTGAATAAAAAAGTATAGATAAAATAGTTCACCATTCCCATCTATTCACGCCTCTGTGTGTGTGTGTGTGCCTGGCTGTATGTCGAGGGAGAAAGAAGGAATGAGTGGACTTACCGAATGAGTAGAGAAGTATATAGGGGCAATGGTAGATGGTGACTGAACCAACGAAACCAAAGAAGGGACAGTTGAAATAAAGGAGATCATTCCCATCTCTCTCTCTCTCTCTCTCTGACTGACTGTGTGTTTGTGTGTGTCAAAAATGGAGGGAACAGAGGCAATGAAGAGAAATGAGTGGGAGGAGATCCTTGTGGAATGCGGTGGAGTGTTGGTGATATTGCATTATCCTCCAATCCCCCGTGGGACCTTTCACGTCATTCTGTTATCCTCCTATCGCACTTGTTTAGATGTATTTGAATAGTTTTCTTTAACCAAATACTCTTGTTAATTCCCGATGTACCCTCTTGTACTCTTATTTTGTTTTACTCTACCCTCCTCAGTGTAATCTTATTTTCTTACTTTATCCAATATACTCGCATTTTTCTCGCTTTATGATAGGATTATAGTTATCACATCTATGTGTTGCAAACTTTTGTTTGAGATTATATATTGTTTTTTTCCTTTATCATCGAAAGAATGCTTATATTGTGTTTGGGAAGTATGATTATAAGTGATTAACATTGAAATGACAAAAATGTCCTAACCTAAAGGCTCGGGGCAGAGGATGGTGGGGGCAGTAATGTAATTTCAGCAGATGAGATTGGTTGGTATTAAATAATAACACCTCCACCATGTGATCCAGTTTCAACCATTTTGGGGATTATTTCACGGGCCGGATACTATCGCACGGGTCGCTATCAAAAATCGCAAACGTTGTGAAAAGGTGGGATAAGGACTTTTTCCTGCCTTTCGGTGATCCAGACGCGTCCTTACTCTCATTCTAAAATAATTATACTTTTATTTTATATCATTTCGACTATTAAACATGTCTCCTATTACAATTTATATCTTATGATACTTCTTATTAGATAATACATTCTAAATATTTTTTTTATTACTAAAAGAATAATTAATGTTTATGGAAATAATATTTTGACGTAACATTGCTATGGAATTTCAAGTAAATGTATTATCTACTAAAAAAACAATAACACAATCAATTTAAAGGAATATTAAATTAAAAAATATATTAGATTTTAAATACAAGTTTTATATGATTTTTTAAATGTATAAAGCATGCATAATACTTACTAAAATGTAAATGATATTTACTAAAAATCAGGTTATGGAACTATATAAGTATAATTTAATTTTATTTGTAATATGAACTAATTAATAAAATAATAACTAGTTGTTCAACACATATAGATTTTTAGCAAGTATTATGTGAAATTCTAGTAACTGATTTTTTTATCATCGTTAAAAGTATTATGAGTTCAAAAAAATTATGTTAAATTTAAAAAAATCCATGATACTTTGATAATTTCTTCAATAAGTAAACATTTTCACGTAAATGTATTATCTAATAATAAAATCATAAAATATAAATTTTATTAAGATCTATGTTAATGGTCATCCAATTTAAATTAAAATATATTTTTAAATAATTTAGTATTAAGTATTAAATAATAATTAAAATTATATAAAATATAAGCATACTATTTAGAATGAGAGTAAGGGGCTAAAGTGAGACAAAATAAGAGTACAAAAGAGTAAAATAAAACAATAAGAGCATAAGGGGGTAAAGTAAGTCAAAATGAGAGTTCAAGGGGGTAAAGTAAGACAATTAAGAGTATATGGTGTAAAGTGAGAATTAACAAGAGTATACAAGTGGTAATCGCATTTACCGTTTTTTAAGAGTAGGTCTAATGTGAGTGGTGCAATGGATCAAGTCATAAGAAGGATCCCAACAAACTGACATGGATCTAAAAAAGGAAATATGATCTTTCCTCGCTCTCATCCCTCCCTTCTTTCTCTCTGTCATATCCCCCAATACATTACATTGTTCTCATTCCCTCCTCTCTCTCCTCCATCAGTCTCTTAATATTGTTTGCTTTATTGGTGCATGCCGCAAGCTCATAGTTTAATGTATTTTATCTTATTAGTATAGTGTTTCCATGATGAGTAACGAAAGTTGTTATTGGTGTATGCCTCAAGCCCCATGATTTGATTGAACTGCTAACTGATGGTAACATCAATTTACTCACAAGTCTGGTTTTTAATATATTGATTTTGTTATTTTTTTAGTTCTCGACTTGAAGATTGTTATATTAAATGAACAGGTGACTAACGAGTTTTAAACTCAACCAAATTTATGAACTTAAAGACTCTAATAATATTCAAATTTAAGTTCAAAAGTAATGTAACACCCAGACACTATTTAGTTTTAAGAGGAGAATTTTAGTTAATTAGGGGCTTAAAATCTTATTTTTTTATCCAATGTAATTAAGCCCAAAACTCCTATTGGTCCAAATTCAATTTTTGACAATTGTTACTACAGCCCATTAGTTATTTTCTATTAGCCCAATTTCAAGATTAATCCGATATTATTCAAGCCCATTATTAATTCCAGAAAGTTCCGATAAAGATTTTACAGAATCCAAACTCCGTTAATTCCATAATTTTCTCTTATCCTCTTATCAAAAGTGTCGATAACAAAAGAAAGAAAAAGAAAAGGGGGATCCATTCTTATCCTAGAATTCGATTTTTAAAAGTCCTGTGATCTTGAGACTCCTAGCCCTAAGTTACTGTATATATAATCCCTTAGTCTCATTAATCTGACCGTGCACTCTCTAATCCAATAAAAAAGCTATGCAAATTCCTTTCAATTCCAATTCATAGCCAACAATCCAAATCTCCGAAAAATCAATGTCCACAAAATTACACTAGACGGTCACCCAATCCACCCGAACGGCCACAACCGTAACCAAATCTATAATTCCAGCTTGAAACTAGAGAAAAATCCACTTGCCAGCAAAACCCAAACCGGCACCCTTTTTCGCCGCTGCCGCTATCTTGCGCCGCTCGAGTCGCCGCTCGTCGGCGGTGGGTACATGTAACAGAGTAGAGAGGAGATGGGGGAGAATTTTGGTGATGGAAGAAAAAAAAAGGAGAAGAAGAAGAGAAAAACAAGAAGAGATGAGAAGAAGAGAAAAAAAAAAAAAAAAATTAAAATCTGTGGGGGAGTTTGCTGTTACACGCAGAAGGAAAAAAAGGAAAAACAAAGGAAAGAGAGGATAAAGGAAGAGGTAAGAAATAATGGAGCTTCAACAATTTGACTTGAGGGAAGATTGGATATGTTAAAGCTGGAGATTTTAATTTCCTATTCCCAAAAATTACAAAACTGCCCCATTCAAATTCTACCCTTTTCCAAGAGAGACTGGACCCAAATTTTTACCACAATTTCTATTATACCCTTCCAGATTTCCTATCGCCTCAAAATAGTCTTTCCCCTTAATAGTTGATGAGTTTTAACCCCATTTATTGCAAGAAATTTCAAAGTTAGCCCTCTCAAATTTTTAATTATTCAAAATCAGCCCATTTTGATCTCAAAATTGACCAATTCATATTTTTACAAACAAATTCCAATTTAGTCCCTAATTTTTTTTTTTGATATTCTATTAAGCCCCTAAATTAGGATTTTTAGATTATTACCTTTAAGTTTTTTTAAGTTTAGAATATCTCGAGGTTTGATTAGTGTTTTCCTACTTTTATGATTAGGCGACTTATCGGCGAGGATTAAGCGTCTTGCATCCAACACTTTTAAGTTCTACTTATTTTCAAGCCTACGTTTCAAGGTGGGGTTTGTTTTTCTAAACTTTATTGTCTTGTTAAATCTTAGATTATTTTGCGTGAATATGAAGATACGATTCTTAGGCCCCATGAGCCGAGGGACTCAAGAGGTCGGTCGATGTATCCTCGGTGGAACCCTGCAGTCTGCTACCCATGTCTATGTCTACGGTTTTCAAAAGATCTATGCTATGTCCTATGGATTGTATTTGCATGCTTATGTGAGATATCGTGTATTTAGCTTGGACAATTTATACTCCATCGAGCCGTGTCGCTCACCCCACATATAACAAACTTTTCGAGGTTCGGGAGTCGCGATGGTTAGGCGGTGGATAATGGGTGGCTTATGAAACTATTGAAGTAACGTTCTTTTTATTTTTAAATGGTGATTTTAATTAAATAAGAAATTATTGAGTGAATTATGATTTTCCTATGCAACTACTAGAGTGATGTTTTTTTCTAAATGTTAATTTTCAATTGAAAAAAATTGTTAAACAAATTATTATTTTCAAAGTATTTACCTACGATCTGACTGTGTGATAATTGATTTGTGTTGAGAACAAATGTTCGATTTCTAGGAAATTTTTTGAATTGAGATAATAAATGATTAATTATTATGATTTTCTAAGTTTATTTATGTAAATAGACTAAAAGGATTTTTTTTTATATAAAATAGTAAATGTCCGATTTTCTTACAAATAAATGAATATACGAATTTTCTACACTTTATAATTTGCTTCCACTGGTTCTATTGATTTTGAATGAGATATATTTACTGGCCTATTTTCTCTTATAAATAAAAATACGTATGCGGTTTATTTTTCAAAGTCTTTCACTGTCAAATGGCCTCGTTAGAATTATATGTAGATGTCAAACTCTATTCAAATTATTTCAAAGTCTCTAATTAATTGTTCTTATGAAAATTAAATGGCTCTCTATAACGAATTTGTCTTTCCCATGTTTTTCTATGGAGAAAAAAATATGGTAAAATGAATATTTGCACACATTTTATTGTTCAAAATTTTGGGGTGTTGTGGTGGTATCGGAGCAGTCTACCTTCCCGTAGACTTGCAAAAAAAAAAAAAAAAAAAAAAAAAACATGTAGTTTTCGTGTGTGTGGGTACTACGATAAATGAATAAGCAAAAGTTTTTTTAAAAAAAAATAAATAAATGAAAAGAGCTATGAATCCACCACCGCTTATGCCACGCCAACTCCAAAGCCAAGTGCGACGGTTAAATTTTCAAAATTTCTATTGCTACTTCTTTGCTATTGCCATTTTCATCATCGCATCGCTATTGTTGTTTCCATTGCATCGCTATCGACAAATTACATGATTTCTATTGCGAAAGAAAATAAAAAGATGATTCAAATGTATTTCATGGATGCATAGCACATACGGTATAATATGACTATTGGACTATTACGAGATCTTGATGAATTCTATAGAGAGATAGAAAGAACAATATACAAACTATAGAGGACCTTTGTGATAGAATACTTGAGGTTCATTATGGATTTATAGGCGATCTAAAAGGTTAGGATTGACTATGAGTAGAATGCTAACAACATAGATTTTGGATAGACTTAAATGTCTTTCAAGTTGATCAATATTCATGGTTTACATCATGTTCATTTTCTTTAAGAGTTAATGATGATACTTTGCGAAGGTTATGATGTTAGTATAGTAATTGGAAAATACACAAATTCTTATTCGGATGTCTAAAGTCATGAAACTCAAGGTTAATGGAAAGGATTTAGAAGTGGATATATATGTTATAGGAATGAGAGATTCTGATATGATCTTAGGCATGGACTAACTTCGTAAGAGTCGATAAGTACATAAGGAGATAATATTTCAATGCGTGAGTTTATTTTCTATAAAACAAGGGATAATATTGTACCCCGAGTTATGTCAGGAAAAAGGGACAATAGAAAGTTTAAAAAAAAAGAAATTGGTGGAGGTACTCGGAGTGCATTAAGCTATGAATATTTTAATTTGGAACGGTCAATATGATTAGTTATTCGAAACTATGTAACATATTTTTAGAAACTTTCATTTGGGATTCAACTGGATAGATAAGTAGAATCTACCATTGACTTTTTACTTGGGATGACACGATATCAAATTCGCCCATAGGATGGCGTTGAAGGAATTATAAGAATCGAATGTGTAATTACAAGAATTATTGGTTAAAGGACATATCCGACCTAGAGTATCATCCTGAGCAGAGCCAATCATGTTTGTTAAGATAAGAAGGATCTATGGAGTATATTGATTATATGGAGAATTTATTGGATTACAAAACAAGTACCCAGTGCTAATGATGAATGATTCATTTGATTACTTAAAGGATCTAGTAGTATCTTATTTAGGATCTATCCGAGGTCTCAATATCACCCACTGAGTTTTAGCAAGTTTAAGTTGTGATTAAACTGTGTAATATTTATTGGTCAAGTTGACCGCATGAGGAATATAAGTCGACCTGATTAAAGTCAAGTTACTAATAAATGAAGTGCAATTACGGTTGTGAATGAATTTCGAGGTTTCTAGACCCCTTTGGGTACCACATTAGGTATGTAAAGAGTTTTTATTTGGAGATGACATACAAATGACCAGATTGACAAGAAAATGTGAGACGTTTCAGAGGACGGAGTAATATGATGAAGATTTTAATAACATAGAGGAGAGTTGACTAGGTTACCCACAAAACAAGAATAACTGGTGAAAGAGTTTGCTAAGTTGATAGTCGAGGTTGTCACATCCTCTTGTGATTGAATCAATCACTGAAACATTGGTTAAACGACTTGTACTTAGAGATAAGATTAATGAGACATAGTGACAAATGAGTTTTATGTAAGATGAGTATCTATTATCAAATCGAAAACCTCAACATAATTGTTTTAGCTTCTAATGGTGCATTAGGCTACGAAGGAATTTTGCTTATATCTAGGGATGACTAACTAAGAATTGAAATATTATGATGAGCACATTGGATATTGGACACCGCTCACCTATGAGTTGCAAAGATTTATCGAGATATGCGAAATATACTTTTGGGTGAAGGGATATGATATGGAGTATTGGAACTTTGTGGATAGATGAATGACAAGTCAACAAATTAAAGTCAAGCACCAGTGATTGTCTAGATTTTTGTTAAGATACTTGATACACTCGAATGAAAGTTGAGAGCATGTGTATATTGACCTTTTTGTAAGTTAGTCGCGATCAGCTAAGGAAAATCACGATATGGGTTATTTGTGACTGTCTCACTAAGTCTACACACTTTCTGCAGATGATATATGATTTAGATTAGATTTGCTCAATGGTACATAAGAGAAACAACGAGACTATCATATAGAGATACTAGTTCACTTTGAATATTGGGAGAACTTGCAACAATGTATGTAAATAAGGTTATAATTAGTGGATTATACCATCTATAGACGGATAGACAAACAGAGATATGACAATAGAACTTTAAAGGACATGTATTTTTATTTTGAGAATCATATTTACTTTTAGTTGAGTTTGATTATAACAATAATTACTAAGCAACGATTAAGATGACCGGGACGATTCAACTTGGGAATGAGAGGATGAGGTTCTAGCAAGATATTCAGACGTTATTGGATTTAGTAATTAAGTTGACTAAATTTCGAGGACGAAATTTTTCTAAGAGGGAGAGTTTGTAACACCCAGACACTATTTAGTTTTAAGAGGAGAATTTTAGTTAATTAGGGGCTTAAAATCTTATTTTTTTATCCAATTTAATTAAGCCCAAAACTCCTATTGGTCCAAATTCAATTTTTGACAATTGTTACTACAGCCCATTAGTTATTTTCTATTAGCCCAATTTCAAGATTAATCCGATATTATTCAAGCCCATTATTAATTCCAGAAAGTTCCGATAAAGATTTTACAGAATCCAAACTCCGTTAATTCCATAATTTTCTCTTATCCTCTTATCAAAAGTGTCGATAACAAAAGAAAGAAAAAGAAAAGGGGGATCCATTCTTATCCTAGAATTCGATTTTTAAAAGTCCTGTGATCTTGAGACTCCTAGCCCTAAGTTACTGTATATATAATCCCTTAGTCTCATTAATCTGACCGTGCACTCTCTAATCCAATAAAAAAGCTATGCAAATTCCTTTCAATTCCAATTCATAGCCAACAATCCAAATCTCCGAAAAATCAATGTCCACAAAATTACACTAGACGGTCACCCAATCCACCCGAACGGCCACAACCGTAACCAAATCTATAATTCCAGCTTGAAACTAGAGAAAAATCCACTTGCCAGCAAAACCCAAACCGGCACCCTTTTTCGCCGCTGCCGCGCCTCTTGCGCCGCTCGAGTCGCCGTTCGTCGGCGGTGGGTACATGTAACAGAGTAGAGAGGAGATGGGGGAGAATTTTGGTGATGGAAGAAAAAAAAAGGAGAAGAAGAAGAGAAAAACAAGAAGAGATGAGAAGAAGAGAAAAAGAAAAAAAAATTAAAATCTGTGGGGGAGTTTGCTGTTACACGCAGAAGGAAAAAAGGAAAAACAAAGGAAAGAGAGGATAAAGGAAGAGGTAAGAAATAATGGAGCTTCAACAATTTGACTTGAGGGAAGATTGGATATGTTAAAGCTGGAGATTTTAATTTCCTATTCCCAAAAATTACAAAACTGCCCCATTCAAATTCTACCCTTTTCCAAGAGAGACTGGACCCAAATTTTTACCACAATTTCTATTATACCCTTCCAGATTTCCTATCGCCTCAAAATAGTCTTTCCCTTAATAGTTGATGAGTTTTAACCCCATTTATTGCAAGAAATTTCAAAGTTAGCCCTCTCAAATTTTTAATTATTCAAAATCAGCCCATTTTGATATCAAAATTGACCAATTCATATTTTTACAAACAAATTCCAATTTAGTCCCTAATTTTTTTTTATATTCTATTAAGCCCCTAAATTAGGATTTTTAGATTATTACCTTTAAGTTTTTAAGTTTAGAATATCTCGAGGTTTGATTAGTGTTTTCCTACTTTTATGATTAGGCGACTTATCGAGCGAGGATTAAGCGTCTTGCAGATCCAACACTTTTAAGTTCTACTTATTTTCAAGCCACGTTTCAAGGTGGGGTTTGTTTTTCTAAACTTTATTGTCCCTTGTTAAACGCTTAGATTATTTTGCATTTGAATATGTAATAGATACGATTCTTAGGCCCCATGAGCCAGGGACTCAAGAGGTCCGGGGGTCGATGTATCCCAGGTGGAACCTGCGGTGCTACCCATGTCTATGTCTACGGTTTTTCAAAAGATCTATGCTTTATGTCCTATGGATTGTATTTGCATGCTTATGTGAGATATCTGTGTATTTAGCTTGGACAATTTATACTCCATCGCATTTGTGTGTGTCGCTCACCCCACATATAACAAACTTTTCGAGGTTCGTGAGTCGCGATGGTTAGGCGGTGGATAATGGGTGGCTTATGAAACTATTGAAGTAACGTTCTTTTTATTTTTAAATGGTGATTTTAATTAAATAAGAAATTATTGAGTGAATTATGATTTTCCTATGCAACTACTAGAGTGATGTTTTTTTTTCTAAATGTTAATTTTCAATTGAAAAAAATTGTTAAACAAATTATTATTTTCAAAGTATTTACCTACGATCTTTAGACTGTGTGATAATTGATTTGTGTTGAGAACAAATGTTCGATTTCTAGGAAATTTTTGAATTGAGATAATAAATGATTAATTATTATGATTTTCTAAGTTTATTTATGTAAATAGACTAAAAGGATTTTTTTATATAAAATAGTAAATGTCCGATTTTCTTACAAATAAATGAATATACGAATTTTCTACACTTTATAATTTGCTTCCACGGTTCTATTGATTTTGAATGAGATATATTTACAGCCTATTTTCTCTTATAAATAAAAATACGTATGCGGTTTATTTTTCAAAGTCTTTCACCTTTGTCAAATGGCCTGTTAGAATTATATGTAGATGTCAAACTCTATTCAAATTATTTCAAAGTCTCTAATTAATTGTTCTTATGAAAATTAAATGGCTCTCTATAACGAAATGTCTTTCCCATGTTTTTCTATGGAGAAAAAAAAATATGGTAAAATGAATATTTGCACACATTTTATTGTTCAAAATTTTGGGGTGTTACAAGTAATGTACAATCGATTTCTATTATATTATACTAGTATTTTACCGTGCAATGCACGGAGTGTTTTTGGGGTGTGGTGTTGCTATATAAATAAAATATCAATAATCTATTACAAATCTTTGAGAAAGCAAATTACAATTGCACAAAAAAATACAAATTTTGAAATACTTCTTTGTATACAACATTAGTTGTTTGTTTGTTGTTTGACACATCATCGCCGCAAACTAATATTTTGATCCCTTTTGATTGGTAACTCGAGAAATCGCCACATATAATTGGTCATGACTGAAAACCGGATTCTTGAGATATATGCCGTCATTAGAGAGAGACTGTCCTTGGCTTTTGTTTATCGTCATGGCATACGACACGATCAAAGAAAATCGCTTTAATTGGAACTTGAATGGAATCCTCGAGGTCGAAGGGTAAGAGTCATTCGCGGAATCAACACTTTATGACTGCATTGGCTCTCTTTGAGAATCTTGGATTCAAGCACATGTTTACCAAGCCTTGTAATCACTAATCGTGTACCATTACACAAACTTGAATGGTCTATATTTCTCAGGAGCATAACATGAGTCCCAACCTTCAAATGAATTTCATGATTAGGTACTCCGGAACATCTTATCCCATTTAAAAATTCTGGTGTATGCTGTGTGAGGCCCCGAATTTTAACAACGTGGGATACGGTGTTATGTAGTGATTATTTATTCGGCTATGTATCACAAACCTATTATTAATGAAACGCGACTCTACTTTTATTTAATTCTTCCAACGTCAATTACGCATTTCGCATTTTTAGCTTAGCTTGTATTTTCCTCTAGTATTAATACTTGATCGATTGACTACGACTTTAGAATTTTTGGACCTCGATAATTTAGGAGTATATTCGACCCTTATCCGAATATTTCATCTTATTCTATAATTCATCCCAACCAACTTTCAATTTACTTTTGGAGTACATATTTCTTATTTCATATTTTATTTTAAGTTTCTAAATATTTAATTATGGATATTTATACATTTTATTTTCTCAATTTTATAAAGAAAAGAAACCAAATATTTTTTTCTTTTTCCTTAATTTTCGAATTTATCACATAATATGAGGAAATAACTCATTTTTCTTTGCATTACTATTTTATTTTTTTTTGTATCTCCCAACTAGATTATTATGGGACAAAAAAATAATAAATATAATTAAAAATTTTCTCTACAAATCCCACTACCCCATTAGTCAACTCAACAAATTTTAAATTTCCCCTAAAAACTAGCTTTTGGCTTCATGTCCCTAGTAAAGGAAGCTAGCTATTTTCTTAATTCCCTAATTATTCCCTACTAACCCATCTTTTAACATCAAAACTCTAAAATCCTCCCACATTTTCTCTAAGCATATGTTCATCTTCTTATTCAAACCTTCAAACACTTAACCAAAAATTTCAAGAACTCCCTCTTCTACTTACACAAAAAAAATTCGAACCCCCTACAACAAGGTAAGATTGTGTTCAAAAAATCATCTTGTTATCCTCTAGCTCATCATCTTCACTTCTTAACCTAAGTTTGATTTTTGGATTGAGGTATACTTAGAAGACTTGGGAGACACTAAGAGCCTTACCATCATCTTGAAAAGGACTTCAAGACTTTGAAGATTTTGAAGAGAAATTGGACTATAAGGTAAGAAATGAGATTTTTAGTACATTTTCTTCTTCTCTTCTATTTTCCAAAATTTTGATACTCCATTTTTATTTTTGGACTTTTAGGGGCTGACCTTAAGAGTTGTTTTAAGAGTGAGCAAAGAGACCCATTTTGAGACCTCTACTAGTCTCATTTTATCTACTACACAAGGTAAGTGTAGTTTTACCAATATTCTTCACCTCCTTCTTCTTTCCTTAAATTTTTAACCTCATTTTCTAACTCCCACAATTTTTTTGGTATTCCTTGACCTAGGGGGCTGACCTAAGTCACTTCTCCTTCAAGAGTGGTTTATTTCATCTTTCACCAACAAGTTCATTTTTAAGGTGGGTGGAAAAATCTTTCCAACTTCTAGGTATTTTTACTTAAAATGCATGTAGTATTTTGATGTTGAGCACTTGAGATATATATGTTATGTATTGCATGTTAATTTCTTGTATCAAGTTGAAAATTTCTCAAGTATGGCTCAAAAATGCTAATTGTTGAAAAATAAGTGCATACATGTACACTTTATTGTGATATTTGGTGAATGCTTGTGTGAATGGACTTGTATATGTCGACTCTTGAAATCCATATTTTGTATGACTTATAACCTGGACAAGTCGAGCATAATTGATTAAATTTCAATTTTTGGACTTAAAATGCAAAAAGGAAAGTTGGTGGACTTAATTGCAAGAAAATAAAACTTAAGGGACCCCTCTGTAATTTTCAAGTTTTGGGACTGTACTCAGGTTCAAAAATGATGTTTGGACATTTTAATAAAGTTTTAAGAGTTTTTAGATAAATAAAATCAACCCTTAAAAGCCCAAGGACTAGATTGTAAAATTTTAGAAGTTTAAGGGCTATATTGCAATTTTCGAAACTGTACCATACCCTATTTTTAAAATTTAAAATTTTAACTCTTAAGGGACTGGAAATAACATATTTTAAGTGTATTAAAAAAAATCCAAGTGTTTAGAGCTTGGAAAGTAATTTTATAAAAATTGAGGGACCAAATCGTAAAAGATTAAAATTGAGGACCAAAATAAAATTTCCAGGATTTATGCAGTCCATGCACCTAGAAATACTAATTTAACTATAACATAATTATATTTTGGACCCAAGGTTCAAATTTCATAACAATTGGACCCCTAAAATCTTTAAAGCGATTATTTCAAAATGAGACAAAAATGAGATTTTCAAAGGTTAAGGGACCTATACTTATTTATTTTAAAACCTGCTTTTGTCCCAATATCCCACTGACCTTAGTGACATTTTCCAACTGCAATCGCATTAAAAGCCCTTCCGGTTTATGAGTTCCAATTATTTTAAACTTAGGGCCTGAAATGACAATTTTAACAAATTTGGGGTCAATGTGAGAATTTTATAAAACCTCGACCTCAAAACTTTAAAAACCTGAATCTCTGAACAATTTAGAGAATTTAGGAACTGACCTCATAATTTTTCAAGGTCGGGATATTTACTTATTCAATTTTTAACCCCAAAAGTATTGGTTTTTATAAAACGGGGCTAATTGTAAATTTTCTTTTTAACAAGGACCTAACTCAAATTATTTTTCTTTTAAAGAAACAGCCCTGGACCCTCTGACTTTTAATAATTAATTAAAAGATTTTATTTTCTTAAAACCCCTTGACTTGTCGGATCGTCTTGACCGATTAATACCCGATCGCGGGGCGACTTCCTCGTCTTGCGATTTCGAATCTATAATGGGACTTATGTTCCACCTAATCTTCAAGTTATCGAAGATTGCTTATCCTCCCAATAATCATCTTCATCCAAATAACTCCACCAACGCCATAATTGCCACTCGCGATTTTCAAAACTTTTCCGAATCGCTTCCCTGAATCAATAATACTCATCGCTAGTTGACTTATCAACTTGTATTTACTTTCTGTCTGAGTCAACTTGGTGTGTCGAGCTCCACAATCGAGAATGGATACGTTGGGGATGGGAAGGCGACTGTTTGCTATTCCACTCTTCGCCCCATCGCCCTAATCCCGCAACCGAGGGACGGAGTTTGTCGAGGAAGCGGGTCGTAGTACTTGAGGTATAATCATGATTATGACAAACCGAGCCTAGCTAGCTCCACTATGGATTTTGTCTTTGCTATGGAGCGATAAGGTGGCGGTGTAGGTCCCGAGGGGTGTAAGTGTAAGGTTTAGAAGGGGGGTTGAATAAACCTTACCAAATTTTTGATTTAGTCTGTTAAATATTCGAGTTGATACTTACTGTTTTGTGTCTTGATGGATGACCAATTTAGTTAATCAAGAGTTAGTCTCTCAGACTCAACTCGTTGAAATTTTGTTGATGGAATAACTCAAATTGTTGGGCCTAAATTAACTCAATCGTGGTTTGTTTTTTGGAAGACTTAACACCCTTAAGTTTGATTAAGCAAGGATTTAGTGCTTGGTTTAGTACTTAGAAATTATCAAGTGGATAGCAAATTTATCGTTGATTTAAACAATTAAGATGAAGGAATTAAAGTCTTTGAAATGTAAATGACACAATGAAATTTTTATAGAGGTTCGAAGATGGGGTAATTCTTCTACTCCTCTCTTCTCCAACTCCCGGAGGAATCCACTAGGTATTGATCGATCAAGAGTATACAAAGTGGTAGCAGTCCAGGATACAAGTCTTGATCACACACCGGTGACTTGATCCTTTGGGACTCGATCGAGACGCCTTGATCACTCGGTGGCTTCTCGTCACGACTCGGCTTCTTCACAGGCGGTTTGCGCTTGCTACTCTGACCCACTTGCTCAAGCTCTTTGGATTTGATCACGAAGCGCTCCAAAAGCTTAAGACTTGGTTCGACTTTGAACCTTCCTACAATCCTTCGTGGAATGTAGACCCCCTTGATTTTTCAAGTATTTTCCTCTTCAAGCTGATTGAAGTTATCTTTCCTTCACGAGGTGAGTGTTGGATTGATGTTCTTCGTAGTATAGGCTTGAGGATTGAGAATATTTGATTTTCTAATAATTGCTTGAACGTTTTTGGTTGGTCAGTAACCGTTTTTTTGTGTCACATATTCTCAAATAAACTCCTCGGCCTTTTGTAGTGATCTTTCAAAAATTTGCCCGTTGAAGAGATAGGCTTATTTTTGAAAGTCACTTGCGTTCGTTGGTTTGTCTTGTTGCGATCCTTGGAATTGCCATTTCCTCGTATGAATTGTTCTTCACCTTTTCGAGTTCGACACGAGTGTAGTGCTTCCCATTTGTTCATTCCTTTTGCACGCTTTCGGGGACCGAGCACTCGAGAAAGGTGGTATAGAGATATTACTTGTTTAAGTAATTCTCTTGATTTTAGGCAACGGATCTTTTTGATTATCTCGACTTGATTGCATTTCTTTGCTTTCCCCAGGTGACTTAGAGTCGCCTTCCAATCATGGATGACTCTTGTCACTTCAACTTGAGACTTGGCTTTTCTTGAGTTGACTTAATCGATACTCCACTCATTTTGCATCTCATTTGCATCTTGATAGAGTTCCGTCTACTCTTCTTTGCCATACTCATTTGTCTCGCAATGCGGAGTCTTCCTTCTAGTCTTCTTGCATGTTAGGCGTGGCCGACTTAACTCGGCAGCCCAAATTTATTTATTACAATGCATTTTACAACAAGAATGGGGTGCCAACTTCCTATTCTAAGTTTTACATGGCATTCATCAAAATCTAAACAATAAATTTCCTAACAATTTCCCCATTTTTGATGATGCCAAAACTTAAATCATTCAAAAATGCAAATAGCAAAGATACATACGAGATAGTGTATTCACATAGAATGTATCGTAGAATCAATCTTTTTATTGATCATAACATTTCTTGTTCTTTTACTGTTGTTTACAAGGTGTATCGAGCAAACATTTGTCTACACGTAAAATAAAGAATTTATAGCTTTATTGCGGAGAACTTACATAGTATGTATTTACATCATAAAATACATGAAGGGGTGGAAAGCAACACTTCATCTCCTTTGCCTCTGTCTTCTTTCATCTTGTTCGGCGTCTTACGCTCTTCTTCTCTTTTTCTCATCGTCACCGCCTTCTTCTTTTCTTTTCATATGCCTTCCTCGGCAGCTTCATCTCTTCTTAATCTTTCTGTCTTTCCTCCCATAGCCGAGTTTGCCTCTTGTTTTTTCTTCTATTCTTTTTGCATACTCGGATTAGTTTTCGCCACTTGCAAATTTGCTATTTGGTCAAGACCAGCATTGAGAGATCCCTCCTTTCTTGCCTCGGATCTACGTATTCAATGTTTTTGGCGGAGGCCAGTGCGAAACCTCTTCCTCCACCACACGCTTCTTCCTCTACCCTGGGCGTGTATTGTCGGGGTCTTTCTTTCGGTGAGTGACTAGCGGAGTGACAGTAGCAGAGCGATCGCCGAGTCTAGCTGCTGTCGGCTTCTTCACACCACGTGAGACCCTTTTCCCAAGATCGAGGTCCCAAGCTTGAGCCATATACATATTTGCAAAGTATCCTTGAGATGCGGCGTTTTAAATTCATCAAGCGATCGTGGCTCTGTCCCGACATCCGAGATGGCATAAGTGTCTCTCTCTTTGGAATGCCTCCATGTTGTTTCAAGATGTTCATAACCGGGCATCCATTCTTCCTTCCACTTCCTCCATCCCCGCTTCAATTGTCTTTCTCTTTCGGCCATAGATATAGCAGAGTGTTGGAGTGGCAGAGTCGCGGGGAGTTTGTTCCGATAATGTCATTTGTGACAAGACCTTGTTGGGGGTTTGTGCAATCATCAAGGTCACATCTTTCGATCCTTCCCCTCATGATTTTCCTTTCTTTTGTTTTAGCGCTTCCTCATTTGTCTTTCCTTTTCTTGTGATCCTCTTTTTCAGCCTTCGGATCTCTTCTCGTGCTTTAAGGTATTCCTCTTCCCCCTTTTTGGCATCATCAAAGAGAGGGACACTTGGAAACATGATGGCAAGCGGGAAGTCGAGCTTGGCGATGGTAGAGTTTGTCTCGAGTCCGCTGCAGAGTATGCAACACGAAATTGGGATCGAGTAGCGTTGGACTCTTTGAAATCGCTTTATCTCAAATGCATGAGAAGGTGAATTTTCTATTCATGGTTTCTTCCAAACATTTTGTAGATCACTCTTATTTGCTCACGTAGCGACTTTATCTCGCGAGTGTGAGCTTCATGCATGTGCTCAATATGTTCTCTCAAACCGTTTTTGCATCGGCATTTTCAGCTCTCCATACAGCGGACTTGTTGAACAATGTCCGAAATATCTAACTTGCTCCACACGCATTGTTTTTGATGTTGCCACCATTCCCACGATCGATCGTTGTTATGCCTCTTAAATCGCCAGTAAGATTGGCATCTCTGTTGTCGATCGCATGTCCATAGAGGCTCGATGCCTCTCCATCCGTTCAATCTCGGCCAAATAATGCCTTGAACACTTCGCGGACTTGGTGATTCTTCCGATTGCGACTAATGGCCATGCACGTCAAAATCATAATCAATTTTGGAACAATGGTGCACGATGGAAAACGGGGCGGGTCTGTGGAAGTGTGCGAGTTCGTTCTCACGACTCTTTAGGGAGGTCGGGTACCTCGAGAGAAAAAGGAAAAGATTCTATGAAGGAATCATCACGGCCAACCGGTATTTGTTCAATGATGAGAGGTGCGCGTGAAGTTCCTTTTGGAGTCGAACTGCTGCGGCTTGGGAGCTCGCTGTGATGGACTCTGTCTCGGTGGGGTCTTTTGTGAAGTGGACCCGACTTGCTCGAGCCTCTGTTGTTTTCAGCCCGTTGGTCTGGTTTTTCCAATTGAGTAGGCGGTCTCGGCCGTATCGAGCGTCATCGGACGATGATGAGATTTCCATTGGTGGCTCATCATCAAAATTAAAGGTTTGAGTAGTCTTGGGATCGACTTGCTCGTGCTTGGAACATCCGTTGAGTCTTTTGGAGTCATCACGGGGGATGACTCGGCTTCTTCGTCGCGCCCGATCCCGAGAAAGGTTACATCGAGATTATCCTGGGAATCATGAAGCGCGCTTATCTCCTTTTCGGATGGGTCGATGATAGTAGGAGAGATGTTCTCAACTTCACTTCTTTACCCCGGGAAGTCTCAACCTCCCGTGGGCCTTCATTACCTCTGCGATCTCGGCGCAGCCGAGGTCTTGGACCTCCTTTCGCAGTGTCAACTGTCTTAGGGTCTTCTGTGGTGGCATCTATTGAGTCTCAACCCCATGGATTGCACTTTCATCGCCTGCAGTGTTAACTCCAGTGTACATTCGTTCCTTCTCGTGCCTCGATTGCATCGCAGCGTCATTAGCCTTCAGAGCGGTTGGCACCTCACCAAAGCAGTCTCAAGCGTCGAGCTTCGTTGATGACAACTTCTTTGTTCGTTTAGTGTTTGTACTTCCTCTACTTCGCCTCCCGGCCGTTGTTGAGTCAGCAGCATTCTCCGACCTTGCGGTGGAGGAGTTTCCCCCTCGGGGCGCACCACCGGTGAGTGACTTGGAATGGGGTCACTCGTCTCCAAACTCCCGGCTGTTTCTATTGAGTGTTCGTAGTTGGGGCGGGTGGTAAAACACCTTCAATAGGGGTTGGCTCGATTGGGGTCCCCACTGCCCCGTTTTCATCGCCATCTCCTTATGCTTCTTCCGAGTGAGTGGGGAAGTGGTGGCAGCAACAACAATGGCGATTTTGAACCACTCCCATTGGGTTAATTTCAGTGTGTTGGAGGACTCTCCTGGTCCTCCATCAATCTTTGCTCGTGAAGGATTACGGATTCGTCGTGCAATGCTTGCTGCATTTGAAACTCTTCTATGGCAGCAAGCAGGATCCGGATCCTCATCATCGTCCGAGAAGACATCAAGGAGAGGATGTGTGTGTTCTGTGGTGCCGAGATAGGACAGATCTTTGGCCTTCTCCCGTGCCTCGCCTTCCTCTGCCTGTCTTTCCTTCTCCTTGTCCTTGAAGATCTGCAGGATATCGTGCGATTGTCTTCATCCGATCTTTGGGATCACAGTGGTTAGTTGAGGAAGTTTAGCTTCCTCTTCTTCTTCTATAAACTCGGGCCGTTGGAACTGTTCCCTTGATTTACTCAATTTCCATTTCCTCCACTCACGCAGACGATTTTGGATATCTGGGTAAGGTGGAGATAGGATCATCACATCACTATCAATTCTATCGCCTTCTTTTGTGTCTCGGTGCCGGACTACTGACGGCTATTTCTTCGGTTGCCTCTGCTGATCGCCTTGGCCAGACTTGGTTGTTTCATCAATTACATCGGGGACTCGATCGCTTCAACGAGTTTAAGTATTTGTTCGGTGAGTGGCCGACTCGGCCGGCTTTTTCAAGCTCGAGCGCTTGATGATTCTTCTTCGTCTTGGTTTGTACCGGAGGGATTTACAGTTGAGAGACGGTTTCTTGGTCTTGGCGGCGGGGGGGTCTTGGTGTCTTCTTCGAGGAGCCGCCGTCTTGGCTTATCGATTCTCCTCTTTTTGACGATCGGAGAAGGTATTTGAGAGTCCTTCTCGGCTACTCGCGGGGCGGGAGACACGATTCTTGGGGCGGGTGACTCGGGCTGCGGGCGGGAGCGGAGTTTGTTTTTCTTTCTTTGCGGGATAGCGTGATCTTCTTAGCACTTGCGAGGGCGCTTTCTTCTTTGGTGGAGAGGAAACAGATTGTATCTTCAGTGGTGATTCCCCTCACGTGTCGCTCTCTTGGCGTGGCCTCTTTTTCGAGCGCCGAGAGAGGTTTGATCTCGAACATCCTCTTGTTAACATGGAACGCCTTTCCATGTCTCCAAGAGGGACTCCTTTCACCTCCATCATCCGGCCAATCACCAGGCCATATCTGAGGATCCTCCAAATGTGCCATCTTCATTGAAGGATTTGTTCCCTACATTCGGCATAGTCTATTTTGTAGACAAACTCGGTTGATTTATTTTCCTTTCTTCAATGATCGCCGCCATCACGATCAACTTTGCTTTTGATTGCGGTTGGTCAAAGCCGCCAAATTTGATGTCAATACATTTGGCAACTATGTCCAACGACTTGTGATAATCCTCCTTGGCTGACCTCTTGTTTCTTTGTGTAAACTATTTTATCAAAGATAGTCGGGCTTGGCTATTTCCTTCCAAGCGGCCCAGGTTTACATTAGCCGTTAATTTTCGATGCTCCTTCCGTTGTGAATGATGTTGACCAAGTCTCGAGAGATGGTGAGTCGCTTCCGTGTGCTGAGATGACTTTATCCCTTCATCGTGAATCTCGGCATTCACGTAGAACTATGCGACCTCCTCCACATAGGTCATCGGATATTCGGCCTCGAGAAAAGATTTCGGCCGGACGTTTCCAATTTCTCAGCAATTTTCTTTACTAGGGTGTCATCGGACCCTGTTTCACCATGCCGTCGAAATCCACAAGAGACCGGTGTGGATTTGCTTTCCTAACTTGGTAAAATCATAGGTTGGTGCCATTTTTCAGGATTTTATCAAAGAAAATTTAGATATTGATTTGAAGATAGATAGGGTTTTGAGAAGATTTTTGCCTTTGCTTCCGAGAGAGAGAAATGAACGGTTTTGATAGTGTGTGAGAGAAACGGACGAAAATGGTTTAAGTATGGTTTATGAAAGGGCGTGCGGGTGGTTTTTTGAAATGTGATCGAGATCAACGGTTGAGATTTTGCACGCCTATTTAGCATTTAATGTCTCGTATTTAATGCGGCATCATTTATATCCAATCATAAGCTTGGTGTGCGGCTTTATGTCTCAGACACATCATCATTATCCGACGTCATTCTTAAAAACATTCCTCAGTAAAAATGACTGCGTTTTTGTCACTTTGCTCATAAGTGACTCGGCTTATCCCTTAGCCGATTTAACTCTTCTTCTCACGATTCTCTTAGTGACTCATTTGCTTGGTGACTTGGTATAGATGTCTTTCCGTCTGGTGATTTACTTAATGATTTGTGAGTTGACTCTTTTTCCCTTTTGTGTTCCATTTCTTTTCTTTGAGTCTTCTCAATGTTAACTCACTCAATTAACCCCAACTCATGCTTGAGTTCTTCAAATCTTGACTCACATAATGGTTTTGTGAAGATGTCGCCCAATTGTTTATCGGTTGAGATATATTCCAAGATGATGTCCTTCTTTTCAACATGATCTCTTATGAAGTGATATCGACATCGATATGCTTTGTTCTTGAGTGCAACACGGGATTTTGAGTGATTGCAATTGCACTTGTGTTATCACACATGATTGAAATTTCTTTTCCTCAACTTCATAGTCTCTCATTCTTTGTCTCATCCATAGGACTTGGCAACAACATTTTGCCCATGCAGCCTATGTATTGCTTCGGTTGTAGAGGTGGCTATTGAATTTTGCTTCTTGCTAAACCAGAAATCACATTTGTTTCCTAAAGCATTTGACATGTGCCTCGAGGTGCTTTTTTTCGACAACTCGCATCCAAAGATATAGTCAGTCCGAATAGCCAATTAGCTTGAATCCACCTTCCTTTGGATACCATAAGCCAACTTCTTGGCTTCCTTTCAAGTATCTCAATA
Organism: Rehmannia glutinosa; assembly: GCA_016081115.2. NCBI lineage: Eukaryota > Viridiplantae > Streptophyta > Magnoliopsida > Lamiales > Orobanchaceae > Rehmannia > Rehmannia glutinosa. The sequence goes on from CM071925.1 coordinate 19,022,876, forward strand.
TTCTCTTATTTCTTTGTCATATGGCTCTCTTTTGGAGCAGATTGAAATCTTGCACATACACCTACAAAGAAAGGTGATGTCCGGCCTCGCTGCAGAAGATAAAGCAATGATCGATAAGTGCTCAGATCTTGTTTGATCTGTGCTTGCCATCCGCATCCATGTCCATTTTGGTCGATGTATTCATTGTTATTTTCTGAAGACTTCTCCTCCATACCAAATTTCCTTATTAAGTCTGGTGTATTTTGTTTGACTTATGAAGGTTCCATCCTTGGTTGTTTCACTTGAAGTCCAAGGAAGAATGTTAGCTCTCCCATCATGCTCATTTCAAATTTACTTTGCATGAGGTTTGAAAATTTTTCACACGACTCTTTGTTTGTGGATCCAAAAATGATGTCATCCACATATATTTGAACAAGTAGTATCTTTTTTGTCTTGAATTCGAAAAGTGTTCTATCTACTTTTCCTTTTGTGAATCCATTTTCGAGTTAGGAATTGTGACAAAGTATCATACCATGCTCGGGTGCTGTTTTAATCCATACAAGGCTTTCTTGAGTTTGTATACCTTATCTCCAAGAGTCTTACGCTCAAATCCCGGAGGTTGTTCAACGTATACTTCTTCCTCCAATAAACCATTTAGGAATGCACTTTTTACATCCATCTCGATATACGGTGAAATTCTTGTGAGTTGCATAGGCAAGAAACATCCTTATAGCTTCCAATCTTGCTATAGGAGCAAATGTTTCATCAAAATCTATTCCTTCTTCTTGGCAATATCCTTTGGCTACTAGTCTTGCCTTGTTTCTTACCACATCGAACCTTCCTCGTTCATCTTGTTTCGAACACCCATTTGGTACCAATAACATTTTGATGTGTGGGTCTTTGAACTAATTCCCATACTTTATTTCTTTCAAACCGATTGACTCTTCTTGCATAGCTTGAATCCAATGTGTGTAAATCCAATGCTTGTAACACATCTTTGGGCTCTATTTGCAAGATAAAGCATGTGAACAAGGCTTCTTGTTGAGTTCGGATCTTGTTTTGACACCTTCTCTTATATCTCCAATGACAAGTTCGTGGATGGTCTCTCGGCCATCTTACATCGAGGTTGGAGTAAGTTAGCTGGATTTAGTCGTCTTGTTTTGTGTTCTTTGTGGTCGACTCTCTCGTAATCACTTAGCCGCAAATTTTCCATTGTTTTTGAGATTCACTATATCATCTTCGAATTTATAATTCGGCTTGACTTGAGATAGGGACTCTTTCGTATGGTTGGATGATTGACTTATCGGTTGACTCTTCAATGTCTTCTCCATTTACATTTGGCTCATCGAATACCACATGAATGGATTCTTCCGCAACCATAGTCCTTTTGTTGAGTACTCAGTAGGCTTTGCTTTGTTGAGTATCTAAGAAGATACCTTCATCGACTTTAGCATCGAAAGCCTTTAGATTGTCTTTGCCATTGTTGTGGATGAAGCATTTACATCCAAATATTTCGAAATATGCAACATTTGGTTTTCTTCGACCCAAATCTCATAGGGAGTCTTTTTGTTGTCTGTTTATCATACATCTGTTTTGAGTGTAGCAAGTTGTGTTGATTGCTTGAGCCCAAAATCTTTTTGGTAACCTACTTAACTAACATCGCCTTCGCTTCTTTGAGAGTTATGTTCCTTCTTTCTCGCAACTCCATTCTCGCTTATGGAGTCCTTGCTTGATAGTTCACGACCAATACCATTTTCTATACAATACTGAGTTATTATTCCATTGACAAACTCGGTTCCTACGTCACGATCTTATTTTGATAATGGTTTGGCTCTTCTCGTTTTGAATCCTCTTTCATTGTGGTAGGTTTTGTAGAGTTTCTTTCTTCTTACACATGAATATTGTCCATGTATATCTTGAGTAGTCATCTACTACCACCAAGGTGTATTTCTTTCCACTTATTGGCTGGTTCCTTTGGGCCAAATAGATCCATATGTAGCAGATGCAATATTCTTATTGAAGATGGACATGTCTTTTCTTTGAATGAAGATTTGATTTGTTTTCCTCTCGAGTCCGGAAGTCCTTCCACAAGATTACTTCTTGCAAGCTTGTTAATCGTTTTGAAATTCGGGTGACTCAACTTTTACGCCACGTACCAACTTGATTCAATTTGTGCTCTTTGCTAATAGGCGGAGTCTTTGTGTGTAGCGGTTGACCAATCTACTACATACATGTTCTTTTGTCTCGCATCCTTGCAACACAACTTCATTCGATTCAAGTATCCTTGATTTGGCATACACCCATGTTGAATCCAACATTATAGCCCTTGTCACAGAGTTGGTGATGCTCGATAAGTTGAAGTTGAGTCCTTCAACATATGCAACATCTGTGATTTCTAATCCATTCCTCTTGATGGATCCAATGCCTCTTATTTCACCAGGAGCTTCATTTCCTCCAAATATGACTTTTGCTCCTTTAACTTCCTTGAATTTTGATGATTTTTCTTATTTCTGTCATATGTCCGGAACAACCACTATCCATGTACCAGGTTCCTTGGCACTCATTCCTTGAACCCGCAAGCAAGGAAATTAAGTTTTAGGTACCCATACTTGTATGCAGGTCCCGAGGGGTTAGAATTGTAAGATGATCCAACCAACTTATAGCCAAATGATTTGACTCTAAGGGGTTGCCATCTATCGGTGCCATAATCATAATTAATCCTGGCAAATTGCTTGGGGATTTTAGGTTCATACAATTTGTCTCTTTTTGTCTGTATGCCTGTGTATAAGTTTTAGCAATCACCTTCTTTGGGGTAATTGTGGTGTCTCGAGTGTAGTGCCTAGGTGCATATGTGTCTTTGATGAAAGCTCTTATACTTTTGGAATGGCCTTTCTTTGAGTTCTGGCCTTTGCCATTTGGGCTTATATTCCATAAGTCATCGATAGTTTACATTATTCCAATCGGCTTGGCTTGGATATTTTCTACCATTCCCATCATATGTATTTCTTTTATGGATTTTCCGGGGTTTTTGGTAGCTCTGCTTCTTCTTTCTGAGTGTTTTTGTTTGGAGTTTCTTTGAGAACTCGGGAAACTCTTCTCTCGGTCCTTTCAGCCGCACTCAACTGGGTTGTTTTCCTTTTCCTTTATAACCAAGGCCGCTTTGCTTGTAATTGTGCTTTGGAGTGAATGTGTGTGCAACATTTAGAGTTTTGGAATTTTTGACTCTTCATTGCTTGAAGATCCTTTTTCCAAAATTACTTTTGAGGTTTGACATAGCACAAAGGAATTAAATCTAGCTTTGTCTTGTCTCCACATTCTCTTTGACTCATAATAAGATCATCGAATGATTTAGATGCCTTAGTGAATGAGGCGATAACATTTTTGAGGTCATTCTCCCTCTTCTCTCTATGGCAGCAATTTCGCTATTAATTTAGCATTTTCACCTTTAAACTTTTATTCTCATCCTATTTGACTTGAGTACTCGGCTCCTTAGTCGGACTTTGAGTTTTAGCTCTTGAGTAGCTGTTTTCCTCATTTAATAGTGTGTGTGAGGATTTAATGTGTTCAAAATCTTTCATCATTTTGCCTAATGAATCATAAAGATCGAGTGGGTGATGAAGTGTGTGTGTCACGATCACTATCACTAGAGTCCGAGTTTGATGAGTTAGAGTGTACCTCATCTTCTTGGTCGAGGTTGATCTTGTTCCTTGGCCATTAAGCGGTCGGGCTTCTTCTTCGAGTCACTTGAGTAGTCATCTTCACCGCTTGCTCTCGAATCGGCTATGTCTTTTGACTTGCATTTGTTTCGTGATCTCTGCACCAACATTGCCTTTCTCTTTTCTTGTCTTCTTTCTCTCAAGACCTTTCTTTCTTCTTCATTCTTGTATTTGTTGACTACAGGATATGGACGATAAAGTGGCATAGTGACCTGGTTGTCTACAGTTCAGATAGATATTCACCTTTTGATCGACTCTTTCCATTCTTGGATTGTCGGCCCTTTGATATTGACTTTTTGATGATCTGTTCTCTTGGTTGGTCTGTCTTCCCTTGATTTGGAGGAGCCGAGTGTCTTCCGGAAGATTCGCCCTTTTCTCTCTTGTAGTTCTTATTGAAGAACTTGTTGAACCTCTTAACCATCGGGGCTATTTCTTCCGGATCAATGACTTCTTTGACTTCAACTCTCTTCCCATCTTTAACAATTAGAAGCATTTGTTTTGGGTACAACTGTCTCTTCTGGTCTTTTCTTCTCGGCTCAAACTCGTAGGCTTTGAGGTCCGAGAATAATTCATGGTTGGATGTCTTTGATAGGTCCATGGAATGTCTCGAGTGCCATGACCTTCATTTCCCATTCATTTGGAAGACTTTTAGGATCTTCATACACATTTCTGTGTATATTCCTTTCCAAGTGCGAGATAGCTCATTGGTGATTTACGTGAACCAAGCATCCAATTGATCCAGGTTTTCTCCGAGATCATTTTGAAGTTCTCAAATTTACGTACAACCACCGATAATTTGTTTTCTTTGATTTGCTCGAGCCTTCACAAATCAATGTTAGCTTGTCCCTGCATTTCTTTAGCCGTTTTGCATGATTTGACTTTATTGAACATGGCTTTGTCGAGGTTTTGTAAAGGATGTCCTTGGCTACATTGTCCGGGTTGTATCTTTTTCTGTCATCATTTGTCCATTCAGTTCTTGGTTTTTCAACCATGACCGGCGAGTGGGAGCAACATCCTCTTCTCCTTCACCGCAGCTCTTCTTACACTGTTGTGTTCACCTTTAAGATTTGCGGTGGCCCATCTTCTATCACTATCCACATCTCATCATGTAATCTTTGATAGATGAGCCCGCATACGAATTTTCCAATCATCAAATTCTTCAATAGTGAACATAGGGATGCGTGTCAAATTTGCTTCCATGATAATAACTTTTAATGATAAAAAGAGTTTGGAGAGTTTAAGTACTAAAGCAAATTTTGAAAAGTTTGGAGATCTAGTTCAAGAACCGGTGCGGAGGGTTCAATGAACCAACCGCTCACGATACCACTTGTAGGTCCCAAGGGGTGTAAGTGTAAGGTTTAGAAGGGGGTTGAATAAACCTTACCAAATTTTCGATTTAGTCTGTTAAATATTCGAGTTGATACTATATACAAATGGTGTGTCTGATGGATGACCAATTTAGTTAATCAAGAGAGTTAGTCTCTCAACGGACTTTCGAGAAATTTGTTGATGGAATAACTCACTTTGTTGGGCCTAAATTAACTCAACGTGGTTTGTTTTAAGCGGAAGACTTAACACCCTTAAGTTTGATTAAGCAAGGATTTAGTGTTTGGTTTAGTACTTAGAAATTATCAAGTGGATAGCAAATTTATCGTGATTTAAACAATTAAGATGCAGGAATTAAAGTCTTTGAAATGTAAATGACACAATAAAATTTTTATAGAGGTTCGAAGATGGGGTAATTCTTCTACTCCTCTCTTCTCCAACTCTGGAGGAATCCACTAGGTATTGATCAAGACAAAGTGGTAACAGTCCCGGATACATGTCTTGATCACACGGTGACTTGATCCTTTGGGACTCGATCCCGAGACGCCTTGATCACTCGGTGGCTTCTCGTGACGACTCGGCTTCTTCACAGGGCGGTGCTTGCTACTACGACCCACTTGCTCAAGCTCTTTGGATTTGATCACGAAGCCCTCCAAAAGCTTAAGACTTGGTTCGACCTTGAACCTTCCTACAATCCTTCGTGGAATGTAGACCCTTTAATTTTTCGAGTATTTTCCTTTTCAACCGATTGAAGTTATCTTTCTTCCTTCACAGGTGAGTGTTGGATTGATGTTCTTCGTAGTATAGGCTTGAGGATTGAGAATATTTGATTTTCTAATAATTGCTTGAACGTTTTTGGTTCAGTCCAGTAACCGTTTTTTTGTGTCACATATTCTCAAATAAACTCCTCGGCCTTTTATAGTGATCTTTCAAAAATTTGCCCGTTGAAGAGATAGGCTTATTTTTGAAAGTCACTTGCGTCGTTGGTTTGTCTTGTTGCGATCCTTGGAATTGCCATTTCCTCGTATGAATTGTTCTTCACCTTTTCGAGTTCGACACGGTGTAGTGCTTCCCATTTGTTCATTCTTTTGCATGCTTAAGGACCGAGCACTCGAGAAAGGTGGTATGGAGATATTACTTGTTTAAGTAATTCTCTTGATTTTAAAGGCAACGGATATTTTTCGATTATCTCGACTTCGTATTTCTTTGCTTTCCCAGGTGACTTTGAGTCGACTTCCAATCATGGATGACTCTTGTCACTTCAACTTCTCAGACTTGGCTTTTCTTGAGTTGACTTGATCGATACTCCACTCACCGCATCTGTTTGCATCTTGATAGAGTTCCGTCTACTCTTCTTTTTCCATACTCACTGTCTCGCAATGAGTCTTCCTTCTAGTCTTCTTTGTTAGTTAGGCGCCGACTTAACTCACTTTGGCCCCTATTTATTACAATGCATTTTTACAACAAGAATGGGGTGCCAACTTCTGTTCTAAGTTTTACATGGCATTCATCAAAATCTAAACAATAAATTTCCTAACAGACAGTCTTGGACCATCTTCCTCGGGGAGTTACAAGGAAGAACGAAGGAATCACCGCATCGATCCACACGATTCTGGAGTTAATCGGACTGTTTGGTTGGCGCTACAAAACCGCACGCAACCGCTACTTGTATTGCATTGGTTGGCGCTACAAAATCGTGACGCAACCGCTACTTGTATTGCATTGGTTGGCGCTACAAATCCTTACGCAACCGCTACTTGTCTTGCATAGGATTGGCGCTACAAATCCACGCAATCCTCCTCTGTCTTGCTTGAATCACATAGGCATGTGTGACCACGACCCATTTTCTTAAAAGCGTATAAGTATATTACTTAAATATATTTCTCACGACGCTTGTGGGTCGTGTGTGTGAAATCACGCATCATATCTCATGCATTTTTCATAATTTGTTTTCTTGCATCAAAATATATATCCCCACCCTTGCACACGATCACCCATCCACCGAGATTTTGTCTCATTCCCTCCTCCGTTTCTAACCTTTAGATGGGGACGATTTTGAGGATGTTGACCCGACCGCATGATTGTTGACCCGCCCCTGCTGTCGAACTTGTACCATTTTTTCGATGATTGTACTTATTTCATGTACTTCTTACTGCGGATGTTGGACTCCCTTTTATCCTCGCTACTCTTTCCTCTCTTCGATTTGTAAATTGAGGGCGTAGGACCTTGACATTTAAGATTTGGATATGGTGTTCTTTACGCTTTAGTTTCGGCTTTGTAAACTTATTCAGGTTATTATGTCGGATGTATTTGGATCTCGCTAGACTTTAAGTTGTAATTCGTACTTATGTTATTTTATTTCCGCTTTAGACTACTGTTTCACTTGGGATTGTTGTATCATTTGTCTAGATTGTTGGGATCATTTCATTTAAGTGGTTGATCATCGTCACGTCGCGTTTGGGGCATGTGATTTATGGTATCAGAGCTCGGTTAGTAAGATGGAAACTTACACCGAGCTGACCCAGGATAGGTTCCTCTGACCTTGGATTGGGTACCACTACTAGATGACCTAAGTTGAATCTTGGATGAATATTTGAACTCTTTTGGGCTGTTATAGTGTTAAGATATCCGAATATTCCTCTATTTGGACGTTAGGTGATTTAGAAAATCCGTGATTTAGAGATTATAATGCCTGATATGGTGAGACTCGAAGAATATGAGGATATCTCTTGATAAGTATATAATTTGGATGTGATATATTATGGGATCTAGACACCTAATGATATTACTTTGGGGAAAATGATAGTAGGGGAATCACTAAGTATATTGATCAATGATAATACCCTTGTGTTATTCATTCTCAAGTACTTGCACAAGCTTAAGTAAGGGAATTTGACTTGTGGTTTAGGTATCACGGATAAGATACATTAAGGATGTGACTATTATACGATCTCGACTAGATGTTACCACTAAATATCCCTCCCGAGGATAGACGAACTATTTGATCAACTTCAAGGAGCGACGGTGTACTCGAAGTTTGATTTACAACAAGGATATTATCAACTGAAGATCCGTGAAGAAGACGTTTCCAAAATGGCATTTCAAACAAGATATGGACACTACGAGTTTGTAGTGATGCCTTTTGGTTGATTTAACGCACAAAGAACGTTTATGGATCGATGCATCGAATCTTCAACCTTATTTGGATCAATTCGTAGTGATATTCATTGATGACATACTCGTATACTCTAAGTCTAGATAAGAGCATGAACATCATCGAAAATTGTTTTGGAGACACTACGAGAGCACAAATCGTATGCCAAATTCGGCAAGTGCGAATTTTGGCTTAGTGAAGTCGCATTCTTGGGACACGTGTATCCGGCATGGGATCGTTGTAGACCCTTCAAGGTGCAGCATGGTGGTTGAATGGAAACAACCCGAGAACAGAATGGAGATCGAAATTTCTTAGGACTAGCCGGATATTATCGAAGATTTATCCAGGATTTCTCCAAGATAGTAGGACCACTCACTCGACTAACCCGGAAGCAAGTCAAGTTTGTGTGGAATAACAAGTGTGAGGCTAGTTTCAAGAGTCAAGAAATGACTCACTGACTCAGTCTTAGCCCTTCCAAAGGGAAGAAAACTTCGTCGTCTACTGAGTGATGCATCAAAGGAAGGACTAGGAGCAAAGTGCTCATGCGCACGGGGAAGGAAAGGTCATCGCTTATGCATCACAAAGCTCAAGCCGTATGAGGCCAATTACCCAACGCATGACTTGGAATTGGCGGCGACGATGATTCGGGTTAAAGAAATGGAGGCACTATCTCTACGGAGCAACCTTCACAATTTTCACAGATCACAAGAGCTTGAAATATCTATTCTCTTAGAAAGACCTCAATCTGAGGCAACGGAGATGGATGGAGTTAATTGAGGACTATCACTTTGATATTCAATACCATCCCGGGAAAGCTAACGTAGTAGCGACGCCTTGAGCGTAAAAAGCGAGTTTAGCCGGACTAATGATTCGAGAGTGGAAATCATTAGAAGAGTGAACACTTGGAATCCGATGAGAACTAATACTCATATTTCATGTGCTAACATTTCGGTTAAACCCGATCCTTGAACGAGATCAAGGAAGCACAGAAACAAATGTGCATCTTCAAAAACTTAAAGAGAAGATACTTAAGGGAGAGAGTTGAGGAATTCTCGGTACATGAAGATGGAATTATTAGATTCCAAAAATCGAGTTTGTGTACCGAGTGACGAGCGATTAGGAATAGAATCCTCGAGAGGCACACCGTTCGAAATACACTATACATCCTGGAGGAAACAAGATGTATAAGGACTTGAAACGGAATTATTGGTGGGTAAACATGAAGAACCAGGTAGCGGAGTTCGCTGCGAGATGTTTGACTTGTCAATGAATAAAAGCGAGAACACCAACGACCATCGGTTTATTACAACCGTTGAGAATTCGAGTGGAAATGGGAACACATAACGATGGACTTCGTGACGGATCTACCAAGGACCGAGATGAGGCCATGATGTTGTATGGGTAGTCGAGACCGACTCACGAAATCGCACACTTCTTACCCATGAAGAAAAACCGGCCTGCGTAAACTCGCGCAGATTTATATCCAGAGATCATTCGACCGCATGGAGTGCCATTCAACATTGTGTCGACAGACCCGAGGTTTGTCTCCGATTCTGGAAGTGCTTGCACGAGGAATGGGTACCTCGCTAAGTTTCAAAGACAACAAGACATCCACAAACCGATGGCGGTCTCGAGCGAACGATTCAAACCCTGGAAGATATCTTTGCGAGCTTGCACGTTGGATTTCCAAGGAAGTTGGGATTCGCGACGTACCATTGGCCAAGTTCGCCTATAATAATAGATATCAGGCCACAATTGGGATGGCACCCTACGAAGTCTTGATGTACCGAAAGTGTAGATCTTCACTACACCGGGAGATTGATGACTAATGGACTTCAAAAAGAAATGAAAGTCGCCCTCAATTCCAAAGGTCGACTTAGTTCAGAGGCTATAGAGAAGGTCAAGTTGATCAAGGAACGGAGCGCACATGCCGTGAGCCGCCAAGAGTTACGCTGTGACAAGAGGAGAAAGGACTTGGAATTTGAAGCCGGAGATGAAGTATTTCTCGGACTCTCTCCACGGAAGGGATTGATCAATCCCAGAAGAAAGGAGGCAAGTTGAGCCCGAGATATGTTGGACCTTAAAAGATTTTACGAGAGGATCGGGAAGTTACCCTACCGACTTGCTTGAGTTACAAAGACAAGATATGCGGGAATGCACGATGTATTCTACGATCGAGGTTAAAGAAGTATCAACCGGATCCCGAGCATATCATCACCCAAGATACTCCTCCTATGATGGAAAATTTATCCTACATCGAGAAACCAACTGGATCATTGACCACCGATACGTCGTTGCGTAATAGAGAGATTCCGATGGTTAAAGTGGTATGGCGAAACCACAACCGAGACGAAGACGCAAGCGTGGGAGATGGAAGAAGACATGAGGAATCAATATCCGAGTTGTTTCAAGAGAATTTGGGGACCAAATTCTTTTAAGGAAGGGGTGAATGTGAGGGCCCAATTTTAACAACATGAGATACGGTGTTATGTAGTGATTATTTATTCGGCTATGTATCACAAACCTATTATTAATGAAATGCGACTCTACTTTTATTTAATTCTTCCAACGTCAATTACGCATTTTGCATTTTTGAGCTTAGCAATTTTGTATTCTCCTTTAGTATTAATACTTGATCGATTGACTACGACTTTAGAATTTTTGGACCTCGATAATTTAGGAGTATATTCCGACCCTTATCCGAATATTTTATCTTATTCTATAATTCACCCCAACCAACTTCCAATTTATTTTTGGAGTACATATTTCTTATTTCATATTTTATTTTAAGTTTCTAAATATTTAATTATAGATATTTATACATTTTATTTTCCTTAATTTTATAAAGAAAAGAAACCAAATATTTTTTTTCTTTTTCCCTAATTTTTGAATTTATCACATAAAATGAGGAAATAACTCATTTTTCTTTGCATTACTATTTTTTTTTGTATCTCCCAACTAGATTATTATGGGACAAAAAAATAATAAATAAAATTTTGATAATTTTATTTCTATTTTATTTTATGTCTTGCAAGCCTACAATTAAAAATTGTCTCTACAAATCCCACTACCCCATTAGTCAACTCAACAAATTTTAAATTTCCCCCTAAAAACTAGCTTTTGGCTTCATGTCCCTAGTAAAGGAAGCTAGCTATTTTCTTAATTCCCTAATTATTCCCTACTAACCCATCTTTTAACATCAAAACTCTAAAATCCTCCCACATTTTCTCTAAGCATATATTCTTCTTCTTCTTCAAACCTTCAAACACGTAACCAAAAATTTCAAGAACTCCCTCTTCTACTTACACAAAAAAATTCGAACCCCCTACAACAAGGTAAGAAATTATGTTCAAAAAATCATCTTGTTATCCTCTAGCTCATCATCTTCACTTCTTAACCTAAGTTTGATTTTTGGATTGAGGTATACTTAGAAGACTTGGGAGACACTAAGAGCCTTATCATCATCTTGAAAAGGACTTCAAGACTTTGAAGATTTTGAAGAAAAATTGGACTATAAGGTAAGAAATGGGATTTTTAGTACATTTTCTTCTTCTCTTCTATTTTCCAAAATTTTGATACGCCATTTTCATTTTTGGACTTTTAGGGGGTGACCTTAAGAGTTGTTTTAAGAGTGAGCAAAGAGTTGTTTTAAGAGTTGTTTTTACTTAAAATGCATGTAGTATTTTGATGTTGAGCACTTGAGATATATATGTTATGTATTGCATGTTAATGTCTTGTATCAAGTTGAAAATTTCTCAAGTATGGCTCAAAAATGCTAATTGTTGAAAAATAGGTGCATACATTTACACTTTATTGTGATATTTGGTGAATGCTCGTGTGAATGGACTTGTATATGTATGACTCTTGAAATCCATGTTTTGTATGACTTATAACCTGCACAAGTGGAGCATAATTGATTAAATTTCAATTTTTGGACTTAAAATGCAAAAAAGGAAAGTTGGTGGACTTAATTGCAAGAAAATAAAACTTAAGGGACCCCTCTATAATTTTCGAGTTTTGGGACTGTACTCAGGTTCAAAAATGATGTTTGGACATTTTAATAAAGTTTTAAGAGTTTTTAGATAAATAAAATCAACCCTTAAAAGCCCAAGGACTAGATTGTAAAATTTTAGAAGTTTAAGGGCTATATTGCAATTTTGAAACTGTACCGGATCCTATTTTTAAAATTTTAAATTTTAACTCTTAAGGGACTGGAAATAACATATATTAAGTGTATTCAAAAAAATCCAAGTGTTTAGAGTTTGGAAAGTAATTTTATAAAAATTAAGGGACCAAATCGTAAAAGATTAAAATTGAGGACCAAAATGGAATTTCCAGGACTTATGCAGTCCATGCACCTGAAAATACTAATTTAACTATAACATAATTATATTTTGGACCCAATGTTCAAATTTCATAACAATTGGACCCCTAAAAGCCTTAAAGGCGATTATTTCAAAATGAGACAAAAATGAGATTTTCAAAAGTTAAGGGACCTATACTTATTTATTTTAAAAACTGCTTTTGTCCCAATATTCCACTGACCTTAGTGATATTTTCCAACTGGAATCGCATTAAAAGCCCTTCGGTTTGTGAGTTCCAATTATTTTAAACTTAGGGCCGAAATGACAATTTTAACAAATTTGGGGTCAATGTGAGAATTTTATAAATATTCGACCTCAAAACTTTAAAAACCTGAATCTCTGAACAATTTAGAGAATTTAGGAACTGACCTTATAATTGTTCATGGTCGGGATATTTACTTATTCAATTTTTAACCCCAAAAGTATTGATTTTTACAAAACGAGGCTAATTGTAAATTTTCTTTTTAACAAGGACCTAACTCAAATTATTTTTCTTTTAAAGAAACAGCCCTGGACCCTCTGACTTTTAATAATTAATTAAAATATTTTATTTTCTTAAAACCCCTTGACTTGTCGGATCATCTTCGACGATTAATACCGATCGCTTGGCGACTTCTCGTCTTGCGATTTGAATCTATAACGGGACTTATGTTACACCTAATCTTTCAAGATATTGAAGATTGCTTATCCTCCCGATAATCATCTTCATCCAAATAACTCCACCAATGCCATAATTGCCATTCGCGATTTTCGAAACTTTTCCTGAATTGCTTCCCTGAATCAATAATACTCATTGTCCGGTTGACTTTCGAACTTGTATTTACTTTCATGTCCGAGTCAACTTGATGTGTCGAGCTCACAATCGGAATGGATACGTTGGGGATGGGGCAGGCGGCTTGGTCGCTATTCCACTCTTAGGCCCCATCGCCCTAATCCCCATGGCGAGGGACGGAGTTTGTCCGAGGAAGCGGGTCGTAGTACTTGAGGTATAATCATGATTATGACAAATCCGAGCCTAGCTAGCTCACTGTGGATTTTGTCTTTGCTATGGAGCGATAAGGGTGGTCTTGGACCATCTTGCTCGGGAGTTACAAGGAAGAATGAAGGAATCATTTGCCCGATCCACACGATTCGAGTTAATCGAACCCGTTTGGTTGGCACTACAAAACCGCACGCAACCGCTACTTGTATTGCATTGGTTGGCGCTACAAAACCGTACGCAACCGCTACTTGTATTGCATTGGTTGGCGCTACAAATCCCACGACGCAACCGCTACTTGTCTTGCATAGGATTGGCGCTACAAATCCGTACGCAATCCTCCTGTCTTGCTTGAATCACATAGTACTTGTGTGACCACGAACTGTTTTCTTAAAACTGTATAAGTATATTACTTAAACATATTTCTCACGATGCTTGTGGGTCGTGTGTGAAATCACGCATCATATCTCACGCATTTTTCATTCGACTGTTTTCTTGCATCAAAATATATATCGCCACCCTTGCACACGATCACCCATCCACTGAGATTTCTGTCTCATTCCCTCCTAGTTTCTAACCTTTAGATGGGGACGATGTTGAGGATGTCGACCCGACCGCAGATTGTTGACCCTCGCCCCGCCTGTCGAACTTGTACCATTTTCTGATGATTGTACTTATTTCATGTACTTCTGCGGATGTTGGACTCCCTTTTATCCTGCTACTCTTTTCTCTCTTCGACTGTAAATTGAGGGCGTAGGACCCTTGACATTTAAGATTTGGATATGGTGTTCTTTACGCTTTAGTTTCGGCCTGTAAACTTATTCAGGTTATTATGTCGGATGTATTTGGATCTCGCTAGACTTTAAGTTGTAATTCGTACTTATGTTATTTTATTTCCGCTGCTTTAGACTCTGTTTCACTTGGGATTGTTGTATCATTTGTCTAGACCTTTGTTGGGATCATTTCATTTAAGTGGTTGATCATCTTCGCGTCGCGTTTGGGGCGTGTGTAGGTCCCAAGGGGTGTGATTAGGGTTTAGAAGGGGGGGTTTGAATAAACCTTACCAACTTTTTGATTTTAGTCATTTTAAAATATTACTGAGTTAATTACACGACTAAGTCGTTGAGGACAACTAAGTTAGTTAAATAGAGTTAGTCACTCACAGCACTCGATTGAGTTGTTGATAGAATAACTCAACTGTTTAGTCTAAACCTTAACTTGGTCTGTAATGAAATTTTATTGGAAGACTTAACACCCTTGAATTTGGTTTAAGTTTGTTTTAACACTTGGTTTTAGCACTTTGTTAATTATCGAGTTGGATAGCAAATTATCGTGAGATATAAAATGATATGCAAAAATTAAATCTTTGAAATGTAAATGACATAATAATTTTTATAGAGGTTCAAAGATGGGGTAATTCTTCTACTCCTCTCTTCTCCAACTCCCGGAGGAATCTACTAAGTATTGATCAGTACAAAGTGGTTATCGGTCCGGATACAAGTCTTGATCACTGGTGACTTGATCCTTTGGGACTCGACCTGGAGATGCCTTGGTCACACGGTGGCTTCTTGTCCGACTCGGCTTCTTCACGGGGGTTTTGCCTTGCTACTTCAACTCATTTTGCTCAAGCTTCGTGGATTTGATCACGAAGCCCTCCAATAACTTGAGACTGGTTCGACTTGAACCTTTCTACAATCCTCCTTGGAATGTAGACCCTTTTTGATTCTTGAAAAGTTTCCTCTTCAACGGTTTGATTTGACGTTGTCTTTCCTTCATGACTTGGTGTTGGATCGATTTCCTTCGAAATTTAGGCTTGAGGATTTTCTTGAATAACTTGAGAATATTTTTGCAGGTTACAGTTCGAATAATAGCTTGAATGTTCATGGTTCAGGTGTTTAAGGTAACCCTTTCTCAAAGTGATTCCTCAGCCTTTTATAATGAACTTTCAAAAATCTGGCCGTTGAAGAGATAGGCTGATTTTCAAAAGTCACTTGTGTTCGTTGGCTTGTCTTGTTGCAGTCCTTGATGTTGACATTTCCTCGTATTAAATGTCTTGCAGCTTTCCAGGTTCTGACACAAGGTGCAGTGCTTCCCATTGGTTTTTCCTTTTGCACGCTTCTGGGAATGAGTACTTTAAGACATGGCAGCATGGAAGTATTACTTGATTAAGTAATATTCTTGACTTTTGTGCAACGGATTCTTTTCAGTTAACTCCTCTTTGCAGCTGCCTTTTCCCCAGGTGACTTGAGTGAGCTTCCAGTCAATGGATGACTCATCTGTCACTTCAACTTGAGACTTGGCTTCTTGAGTTGACTTGACCGACACTTCACTGGTTGATCGGTGATACTCCTTCGATCGAGTTCTTGTCTTCTCCTCCTTGCCATACTCAATTTGTTTCACAAAGTTTTCATTTCAGTCTTGATTGACTTCTTATATATCCAGGCATAGGCCGACTTGACTCAAGCTCGTACAACCCTATCTATTACAATGCAAATTACAAAGAAAATGGGGTGCCAACTTTTAGTCTAAGTTTTACATGGCATTCATCAAAATCTAAGCAATAAATTTCCCAACGTAAGTGACATGCGAGATCATGTAAGAAATCAACATTAGAGTCCGATTTGCAAGTCTTTATCCGATTCAAATAAGTATGACCTTCTCGATGTTATCCCTACTATGCTCCCATTTTCTATTTAAAAAAAACAAATACTAAAATACAAAATTGAAACAAAAATGATGTATAAATAATAATTTAAATTATAAGTTATATATATATATTGATTTTCGATAAAAACAAAATATAAAAAATTAATAAATTTCTATTTATTAACAAAAAAATAGGTAATTTTTTTTATACTTTAATAAACAAACTAATACTAAAATACAAAATTGAAGCAATAATGAAGTATAAATAATAATATAAATTATAATTTGTTTCTATATATATATATATATATTTGATTAATTTTCGAAAAAAATCAAAATTTAAAAAATTAATAAATTTCTAATTATTACAAAAAAGTACGTACATTCTTTTTTTTTATTTAAAATAAAATTGCTAATACTAAAATATACAAAATTGAAACAAAAAATGATGTATATATAATAATATAAATTATAAGTTATATATATTTGATTTTCGAAAAAAATCAAAATATACAAAATTAATAAATTTCACTTTAACTGAAAAATCACTCACGTATATTATTTCTTATATTATATAGGCTACATATAAAAATTAAATCATGTAATAAACTATTCCATCTCTATTTAATTTATTAAAAGAAAAGTACAATAAAATAAATCATAGCATAAAATATAATCAATAAGCAATAAAAAAAACAATGAAAAGGCCCACAAATATATACAACCCAATTATTCATGGTTTAGGCCTTTTTTGAATAAACCTATTTCTAGCTTATTTAAGCTCATTAAAAAGAGCGCAAAACATGATTAACTTCAACACATTTTGTGTTGATGTACACGTGTAACATGACCGATAGAATTCTAAAGAATTCTTGCAAATTGAAGGGTCAAGAAGACGAAATGTACGATGGAGATTTACAAAAAAATGTTCCACTATTTTTTTTTATGGAAAACCAAACCCTAATCCTATCCCATATCCTCCTCTCACACCTTCTCACATATCCGCCTCCCACCCATTTCCACCTAAATCTTTCCGCCTCCTCCCTCAATCATTTCTTCTCAGTTTTTCAAAAACCCTTTTCTTTCTGTTCTAGCATCCTTATTTCGGATCCAAAATCCTTTCTCAATTAAGTGTAGAAATCGGTTTTGGATCCGAAAATGAAGAAACATGTTTTGGTTTTGATAGCTTTTTAAAAACAAAAATATCGATTATCAGGCTCTCACCCACCCCAAACCTTCATCTTTTTTATTTTTGGATTATAAAAGGAAAAACAATGTTCTAGTTTCCGATTTTTCGATTGAAAAATCATTTTACATTTTACTTTACAAAATGGTTTTGGATCGAAAATGACCAAAAATGGTTTTGGTTTTGATACTTTTTATAAAAGAAAAAAATCTCGATTACTTTCTTCTTTTTTTTTTGTTTCATTTTCACCGATTATTCGGATCGAAAAATCATTTTCTTGTTTAGTTTAGAAAATGGTTTTGGATCGAAAATGACCAAAAATCGATTTGGTTTTGATACTTTTAAAAAAGTAAAAATCTCGATTACATTCTTTTATTTTGTTTCCTTTTCTTTGGAATATCTGTGTTGACTAAACATTAAGAATATTGTGTGTTCAAAATCCTAAAAGAAGATTTCGGATAAATGTCATTTTGCAGGTAAATATTTATTTTTCAATATTTTATTTTTAATCGTTTAATAATGTTTAGTTTTTTTTACATCTACTGATTCTATTTTTTTATTTCTGTTTGCATGTTGAAAAAGGAAAAAAATGTGAAGATGTTTGTGTTCAAAATCCGAAAAGAAGATCTCGGATAAATGTCATTTTGCGGGTAATAATTATTTTTTCATATTTTATTTTTCATCTTTTATTAATGAAGATTTTTTAGGTCTTCGATTCAATTTTTTTTTTTTTTTTGTTTGCATGGTGAAAAAGGAAAAAATATAAAGATATGTGTTTAGTCCCTTGAAGGTAAATGTTTCAATTTTTTTAGATCTTAAAATGGATATTGTAGATATGTTTAAATTTATTTTTTTCTCGGCTTTTTCTTTGAAATCTTAAAGATATGTATATTTGTAAAGCAAAAATAGTCTCTAATGTGTGCATATTGAAGAAGTGTTAAGTTTCGATTCATATTTAATAATTTATAAAATTATAAAATTGCGAGATTTTTTTCGGATCTGTTATTTATTCTTGAAGATGTTCTTTTATTATATTTTTGAACTATGTAGTACAAAAGTTTAAGAGGCATTTTATTTTGGGAAAACACAACTTTAAATATTGTGTTGGGAAATTAATTTTTAGATTTGGATGAATGCCATGTAAAACTTAGAATAGAAAGTTGGCACCCCATTTTTTCGTTGTAAATCGCATTGTAATAGATAGGGCTGGTCGAGTGAGTCAAGTCGGCTATGCTCGAACATGCAAGAAGACAACTAGAGACTAAAAGGAAGACTCTTTGCAAAGCGGTGAGTGTGGCAAGGAAGAGAAGACAGGAACTCATTTGAAGGTGCAGGTTGTGATGGTGAGTGAAGTATCGTCAAGTCAACTCAAGAGGCCCAAGTCTCAAGTTGAAATGAGAAGAGTCATCCAATGATTGGAAGGCGATTCAAGTCAATCGGGAAGTTAAGAAAATGCGGTCAAGACGAGATAATCGAAAGAGATCCGTTGTACGTAAATCAAGAGAATTACTTAAACAAGTAATACCTCCATATCGCTTTCTTGAAGTGCTCACCCCGGAAGCGTGCAAAAGGAATAAACCAATGGGAAGCACGCACTGTGTCGAACTCGAAAAGTCAAGAATCATTCATACGAGGAACGGCAATTCAAGGATCGCAACAAGACAAGCCAACGACCACAAGTGTCTTTAAAAGGATGGCTTCCACGGTCGTTCGAGAGGCCGCGAGAGGCGAGAACAACTTGCTCGGAGGATACCGGGATCCGACCCGCGAGGCACGGCCCTTCTTTGAAGAAGTAGCGAAAATAAGCCTATCTCTTCAACGGGCAAATTTTTGAAAGATCGCTATAAAAGGCCGAGGAATCACGAGAGAAGGTTACACGAACCACGAACATTCAAGCTAACATTCGAATGTAACAAAAAAAATATTCTCAAGTCATTCAAGATCAATCCTCAAGCCTACATTACGAAGGAAATCAATCCAACACTCACCTGTGAAGGAAAGACAACTTCTATCGGTTGAAGAGGAAACATTTGAAGAATCAAGGAGTCAACATTCCACGGAGGATTGTAGGAAGGTTCAAGGTCAAACCAGTCTCAAGTTTTTGGAGGGCTTCGTGATCAAATCCAAGAAGCTTGAGCAAGTGGGTGTAGTAGCAAGGTAGCCGCCCTGTGAAGAAGCCGAGTCGCACGAGAAGCCAGTTTGTGTGACCAAGGCATCTCAGATCGAGTCCCAAAGGATCAAGTCATTTGTGTGATCAAGACTTGTATATCGGATTGTTAACCACTCGTATATTGATCAATACTTAGTGGATTCCTCCGGGAGTTGGAGAAGAGAGGAGTAGAAGAATTACCCCATCTTGAACCTCCATAAAAACTTATGTGTCATTTACATTTTTAAGACTTTAATTTCGTGCATATTACTTTTATATATGCTTTGATTAATTTGCTATCCAATTGATAATCAACCAAGTGCTAAAACCTAGTATTAAAACAAACTTGACCAAATTCAAGGGTGTAAAGTCTTCCATTGAAAACATATCACGGTCGAGTTAAGTCTTTAGTTAAAACAATTTGAGTTATTCTATCAACAGCTCGGTCCAAGTCATTTGAGTGACTAACTTTGATTAACTAACTTAGTATCCATCAAGGACTCATTTGTGAAGTATTAACTCGAACATTTTAAAAGGACTAAATCGAAAAGTTGGTAAGGTTTATTCAACCCCCCTTCTAAACCTTACACTCACAACCCTTGGGACCTACATATTGCAAATTTTTTTCTAAATATATTCTTTGGATAATAGTAAAATTTCAGAATATTTTTTTCGGATCTGTTAAAGAAACTTGAACATGTTCTTAGTTTTTAGTTTTGTACTATGAAGTACGAAAGTTCAAGAGGCATTTTTGTTTTGAAGAAACATCTAAAATCTTATTTTTTAAATGTAATCTTGGATATTAGAAACAGTCTAAAATCTTATTTTCCATCAATTTTCTTGCATTTCGATTCTCATGTTTCCTATCTCCATAAAAGCCTTCATCTTTCCGAACAATCAAACTATATTATAAAAACATTTTTATTAAGATATTATAATATATTTCCAACATATTATATTTTTTATATATATAGATATGAGCATGTTATACAATGATTCTTGATTATGCCATTTTTCTTATTGCATTTTGCAGATAATTGGATAGTTTGATTGAAGTAATCAAGACATGTTTAATTAAAGATAAGTCTTATGTATTACATTAGTAGTTTCTTATCATTTTATTTCTTAAATATTACGAGCTTATACATGTTCTTTATACTGCAGGGGTTTGTTACTATTCAGAAACGTATGACAATCTTTACAGTAAGAATACTCAACACGTAAATGCTGAACTTGTTTTTTGAAAACTAAATTTAAAGACAAAAAATTACCATCTTCTAAGTTTGGTTCTCTTGTTCGTTTTTTGCCCAATACTGATTGATCTTGTAAGTTGTCTTATTGTGATCTATTTCTCCTGTTCGATGGTCTCTTTTGGTTCGTGTTTTCGATTCTTGTCTGAGTGTGTGTTTTATATGTATGTTTGTGCCTTGTTGAGATGAATTTTGTTGATGATCGAATTATGAAAAATATTTCACAATTTATACTGGATAATACATCTAATAATGGTATGTTTTGATAATCAAGAAGCTAAATAATGACAATTTTAAAAATATTATTTGGATATATATTGTAGAACCCGAAATTTCGACTACTTGTATAATAGTAAATTTTGTACATGGAATTATTTTGGGTGGTATTTCCTTATAATACTAACTTTGAGTACAACTCGTTTTTTTATATACAATTATATTAAGAGTAATATGTATATTAGTATAAATTGTTAAAGTTTAATGTCTAGACTTTAATTTGATATAACTAAAATTTTAAGGGTTTAAAATATAACATATATATACATATGTAATATAGATAGGAAAAGTTAGATATATATATATATATTATGTTGGGAAAGTTATTGGATAGTTGGATAAGTATGTTATATATGTATATCTAATTGTACCTACTATGAAAAAGAGTGTAAACATTCCTCTTAGATTTAGCATGGATTGACACCAGCTACTTGACGAGAGAAACACGTGTCCATGGATTTAGAGATTAAGAAAAGAAATCTGGTGTTATAAATAGGAACAAAGTGTTGTACTATTACTACTTTAGTTGACTAGAACCCTTCAAAAAAAAAGGAAGAAGAAGAAATAAGTTGACGCAAACCGTGCCGCAAGTTTAAATCAGTGAGTGGTTTTAAATACCAATTACCAATTGCTTTATTATTATTTGATAAAAATGTTGTTTTGAAATTGGTATAGTTGTCTTTGAATGCCTACCGGAGATTTTGTATAGAAAACTATTACATGATGTAAACTCTCTAAGCCAAGACAACTCACCTCTTAAGGATGTAGTCTGGCATAAGCATACTTAGGCCTATGATTAACTCAAGCTTTCATTTATAAAAACCTTGAGAATGACTTGCCATGAGTACTATATTAATCCATGACCTTTCATAGGCGCCCTCAAGCTTGAAATAAGCATAACTAATCCCAAGTTAATTGTTAAAGACTATAAATAATTCTTTTAATTAGCCTTAGGAAAATTAAGGTTGATTGGTATAAATTATATTTCCAGTACAGAAACCTTTTGTGGAACCTGAAGAATTCTTTGAAGTTGACTAGTTTGAGTTATAAATATTATATTGTTTAGGTAATATGGATAACTAATGAAAATAAATGGGTTAGGTTAATGCTTTTATTAACATTAACCAACTGTGGCATATATCACATACAACTAAACATCATATTACTTATTTTAAATGGTTTAACCTTCCAACCTAGTAAATTATTATTCCCCGTAAAGAAACAAAAATTTTGGTTGATACCCAAGTTACAGAGAATTGGTTACATTAAGCTACTGATTGCTTCCTTTTATTTTAATTTAAATAGTTAAGTAAATTTTATCTTATAATGCATGGCTCCGTTGTACTATGCAATGTAAATACACTCTGTAAAAACAAAATTTATGATATTTGGAATCTCATCGCTTCTTAAGTGTACATGTATCATGCTTATTTGGTAAGTGTCCGGCCCGAGTGCGGTGTAGATAGGTGAGTTAATTTCGTCGAGGCAAGGGCTGCGGTCTTAAAAAGGTTCTACGCTATCCACAACCAAATCCCACCGCCTAAGGATGGAGTGTTCCGAGGGTAGAAATGGGTCGTATGATTGGTATATTCCGAATATGACTTCTCCGGACTTCGCGATCCCAGTGTGGAGAGTCGAGCCGTAGTGTGGTGCAATAAGGGGGTAAGGCTTTACTTACGCCAACGCAATAGAGTAATAAGGGAGAACGGGGTTGCTTTCTATTAATGAACAGTTTCCCGTTAATGTGATATTTGAATTAATTGTGTTACAGATTGATTGAGCGCATGTTGCTGTTGAATTGAAAATGATTTCACTTATAAAAATTAATTGAATATTTCTTAACATTAAATTTTTCTAAAAGGCCACACCGTACACCGCACCCACTCACGGAGGTTTTCCCCTCACGTACATATTTTTCTAAAAAATATTTAAGGCGATAATCCAGCGACTCAAGAGGTTGAGAGATTTCCCGAACCGATTAGCTAGTGCCGGGACGCAGGCGTTTTGCTATAGGCTTGACGACATCCTTGTACATATATATATATATATATATATATATATATGAGCGTGTTTTGGCTAGAGTAATGATTGTAACAATAGTTTTATTTATAGGAGTTGGAGACTTGGTCACTTTTCTTCTTTCTTGTAATTTTGTTACGATGTACGTTTGGCTTGTAATAACTATATGAATAGTTTGCTCTTTTGTTAATAGATAATAGATTTTGATTATTATAATATCATAAGTTGGGCGTGTGAAGTGGTATCGGAGCGTAGGTTTGTAAACATTTTACACCTATGCCTACCATGATAGGATCCTTGGATAGTAGTTATGATAAGTGTATAACCCGATGACTTTAATATAACGATCTCTCTAACTTTTAAGAGGAAATTTTAGCAATTTGTTTGATTATTTTACTAACCAAGTTATAATGTGTGTTAAGGTATGGCATCGATCCCGAGTCATCCACTAGAAACTCGAATTTAGTTCAACCATTAACGATCGGTGAGAATGGGCTCGAGAGAAAATCTCTAACTTGGAAGACATTGTGCGACTTTTGTCGAGAAGATAATGAACATTTGTATCGGAGACGACAAAGAATGGGAAGAGCTCTCCTAAATCAGGAGGTGTTCGTGCGGCAAAGCGAGGACAAGCGATTCAACATCGGGACGATCGAGATAAATATACTTCAACATCAAGTCGGCGACCTTCAGGAGCAATTGGACCACATGACAGGGTTACGAGATCAGATCCTCCATCAAGCTGATGTGGATCGTGAGGCGTACCAGTATACCCTAGCTAATATATGAGCACGGTATTTTGGTCTCAGGAGATGAAATTCCATAGGTTGCAATAGGACCTAATAACCGATTAGACCAACCAAAGACCTCACAACATAGAACCGAGAAGGAGACCTTGAAGAGGATCTCAAGAGGACCCTACGGACGGAATAGAGATCGAGGAAGGAATGGGACGAAGTAGATGAGGATGAACATAGTGATGTAACTAATGAATAGGTCCGTAGCGAGGATAGGACTTATAAATTTTGTATACAAATATCGGAGGGGTGAAATGTATATACGATGAATTGCTACTTAGATATAAATAATAGTACTTATCTAATTGTAGTATGATAGGATGGTGTGGAATATTGTATATAGTACTACTATCAAGAATGTAATCGTCACATTTTGTGTATAAATGATGATTACTTGTGACTATTTGATTTCATTTAAATGTTGTGTTCTTACATTTTACTAAATAATTATTAATTTTACAATATAGATGGCCGATAAACGTGGACGAGGAAGGCCCCGATCGAATCGTCAAGAAGAACCTCAACGACATCGTGAGCGAACTCCGCACATGAAGAACCCCAAGCACAACCACCCGCTTATAGGAGACAACCTAACGGCACAAGCCTTGCAACAAAAATCTTTATTTATGCAAAGAACAAGCAAATCAACCCCAACATCAAGACCCCCGAGAGGCGGTATTGGTTGCACACGATAAGATGTTGGAACGATTTTTAAGGTTTGACCTCTCCGAGTTCCTAAGGCGAGCCGGATGATATCAAGGCGGCGTTGGCTAGAGAAAATAGAAAGCATACTCGGCGTTACAACGAAGGAGCAACAAGTTACCTTGGTTGTCTTTCGCCGAAGCCGTTGCTCGCAATTGGTGGAGAACAATAGAAGAAAAATGGAATCGAGAGGGAACACAGAGAACCGGAATAATTTTGTATGGGAATTGAGGATCAATACATACCACCAAGAGTTAGAGAAGCTAGGAGGGATGAATTTTACCATTTGAGACAGGGAAGTATGTGGTGGCTCAATATGAGTCCGAATTCCATTACTGTCTAAATATGCGCCAAGCTTGGTCAACACGGAAGAGGATAAACGTACAAGTTTATACGTGGCTTGAAAATGGAGATACAAGATAGACTACTATCGGTTGAACTAGATTTTTATCTTTGCTGATTAGAGCAAAGCTAGAGTTGAAAGTTGTATTAGTCGTCTTGGGTTGCAGGAAAGGGCTGCCAGCAATCTTAAACCACCCTCCTTTGATCGATCGGCATGCACTCAAAAATTTCAGCGGGTTAGCTATGGAAGTACGAGTGGAAGTAAACATCAAATACGCCCAGAGATACAGGGAAAACCGTGTCTTCATTGTAACAAAACTGGTCATGATCCATCTCAATGTTGGCGTAAACTTGGCAGATGCCTCAAATGCGGAAGCGCTCAACATCAAATAAAAAATTGTCCTATGATGGCACAAACAAGTGATAAGCAGAAACCCGTGCAAGGACCAGGAAGTAAAAATGATCGTGGGAAGAATGGGCCAAGACCTAGGATACCAGCACGAGTGTTTGCACTCGAAGGACAAGAAACACCCGAAGACACGAATGTAGTGGAAGGTACGATACTCGTATCTAAAGACTATGCTAGAGTTTTACTTGATCCAGGATCATCACATTCGTTTGTGGCCCCTCATTATGCACATAAATTGCGTTCACCTATAGAACAATTACCATATTGCCTAGAAGTTTCTACACCGATGGGCACTAGTCAGGTGAGTGACTCAATATATAAATCATCCGATGTTGTTATTGGCGAAAAACAATTTCCGGCTAACTTAGTTTTACTACCAATCCATGAGTATAACATCATATTAGAAATAGACTGGTTGTCCCAGCATCACGCGCAAATGGATTGTCGTACCAAAACTGTTAAGTTGTGTGAACCCGGAGACACAAGTAGAATTGATAGGAGCGGTGGCGTTATTGTAGCTCCAATTATTTATGCAATCAAAACGAGGAAAGCGCTTTTCAAGGAGTGAAGGCTATCTTGCCTTTATCATCAATAAGCCGAAAGATAGGTAAAATATAGATGAAATACCTATAGTATCCGAATATCCTACCGTGTTTCTGAAGAACTTACTTCGCTACCTCGAGAAAGAGAAATTGAATTCACCATCGACGTCTTGCTAGGAACATCTCCAATAGCCAAAACTCCATATCGAATGGCTCGAATCGAGTTGCGAGGAATCGAAGTCTCAATTGCAAAAATTATTGGATTTAGGATTCGTTCGGCCAGTACATCCCCGTGGGGAGCTCCGGTGTTGTTTGTCAAGAAGAAAGATGGGTCCCTACGACTATGTATTGACTATCGAGGATTGAATAACGTCACCATCAAGAACAAATACCCTCTTCCAAGGTGCAAGGTGTATTCAAAATTTGATCTACAACAAGGATATTATCAATTAAGAATACGTGAGGAAGACATATCAAAGACAAAGACATTTCAAACCGGATATGGTCATTATGAGTTTGTGGTTATGCCTTTTGGTTTAACTAATGCCCCCTGCGGCTTTCATGGACCTCATGCATCGAATATTCCATCCTTATCTTGATCAATTTGTGGTCATTTTCATTGATGATATTCGGTATATTCCAAGACCAAGGCGAGAACATGAACAACATCTAAGAGCGGTGTTGGAAAGGTTACAAAGAATAAACTTTATGCCAAACTTAGCAAATGTGAATTTTGGTTAGACAGAGTTACCTTTTTGGGTCATGTAGTGTCGGGTGATGGAATCTCGGTAGACCCCTCGAAAGTAGAAAGCAGTTGTGAATTGGAAAAGACCGAGAATGTAATGAGAGATCACGAGTTTCTTAGTGTCATTTGGATACTATCGTAGATTTATCAAAGATTTTTCCAAAATAGCCAGTCCATTAACAAGGTTGACTCGAGAACCAAGTTAAATTCGAGTGGGACAATAAATGTGAATTTAGTTTCCAAGAATTGAAGAACGACTTACAACAACACCTATTTTAGCACTTCCGAAGGAAATGAAAACTTTGTTGTCTACGAGTGATGCTTGAAGGAAGGATTGGGAATTGTACTTATGCGAGAATGGAAAGGTAATCGCGACGCATCAAGGAAGATCAAACCTTACGAGATGAACTATCCAACACACGATCTAGAATTAGGTGCTATCGTTTTGCTTTGAAGAAATGGCGACATTATTTATATGGGGCGTCATTCTGATTTACTCTACGATCATAAAAGTCTTAAGTATTTGTTTTCACGAAAGGAATTAAACTTAAGGCAAAGAAGATGGATGGAACTTTTAGAAGACTATCATTTTTCCATCAATATCATCCCGGAAAAGCCGATGTAGTGGCGGATGCTTTGAGTAGAAAAGCAAGTTTGGCTAGACTAATGATCGAGAGAGTGGAAAGCGTTAGAAGAATTGAGTTTTGGAATCTGAAATAACATGTACACATCTTTTATGTGCTAACCTATCGATAAGACCTACCTTATTGGAAGAAATAAGGGTGTCACAAGAGAAAGATCTCAAGTTCGAGAAATTAAAAGAGAAAATCGTGCAAGGAAAGAGACTGAGTTTAATATGGGGAATGATGGAATCATACAATTTGAAATCGGGTATGTATACCAAATGACGAAACATTAAAGAACGAGATCTTCTTTGCCAAGCTCATCGCTCGAGGTATACAATTCATCCGGTGGAAACAAGATGTACTGAGTGACTTGAAGCAATATTTTCGGTGGGCAAATATGATCAGGATTCTTGAATATGTTTCAAGGTGTCTAACTTGCCAACGGTGAAGGATGAACACAACGACCTTCCGGGCTCCTACACCTCTACCCATACCGGAATGGAAATGGGAATATATAACTATGGATTTCGTTACGAATTTGCCTCGAACTAGAAGTAGTCATGATGCGATTTGGGTGATAGTTGATAGGCTTACCAAATCAAGACATTTTATTCCTATTAGAAAGACAGATAGTCTCCATAAACTAGCTCAAATATACATCAACGAGATTGTGAGACTACACGGTATACCTACTAACATTGTCTCGATAGAGATCCAAGATTTGTATCCCGATTCGGAAAAGCCTACATGAAGCATTGGGAACTAAGCTAAGCTTTAATCTTGCTTGCTCATCCTCATCTCAAACCGACGGACAATCGAAAGGATTATCCAAATACTTGAAGATATCTTTGAGAGCATGTGCGTTAGATTTTCAAGGAAACCTGGGATTCTCATTTGGCCCTAGCAGTCGCGTACAACAAAGTTATCAAGCAATAATCGGGATGGCGCCTTATGAAGCTCTGTACGAGAAGGAAGTGTAAGTCACCCGTTCATTGGGAGATTGATGATAAATGGACTCCTAAGAAGAAAATTACTACGTCATCACCGTTTCCCAAGCTCGATCTAGTGCGAAGCTATCGACAAAGTTCAAATAATCCGAGAACAAATCCGCATACGGCTCAAAGCCGCGGAAAAGCTACGCAGATCAAAGAAGAAAAGATTTAGAGTTTGCAACCGGTGATGAAGTATTCATGAGATTGTCTCCATGAAAGGGTGTGATTCATTCCAGAAAGGGTGGAAAATTAAGTCCCAGATACATTGGCCCTTTTAAAATACTTGAAAAAATAGGAAGGCGTAGCTTATCGTTTATAGCTTCCGCCAAAACTTGCGAGGAATGCATAACGTCTTTCACGTCTCAAGGCTAAAGAAATATTATCCTGACCCAGAGCACATAATCAAGGACAATATTCCTCAAGTAATGGAGAATTTGACATACGAGGAGAAACCGTTGCGAATAATAGATCGTCATGTTCGAGAGTTGAGAAACAAAAACATTCCCTTGGTTAAAGTGGTGTGGCAAAACCACGATAAGTTAGAAAAGCCACTTGGGAAACGAGAAGAAGATATGCGAAAGCAATACCGGAATCGATTCAAGAAGAGAATTTGGAGACCAAATTCTTTTAAGGAAGGAAAGGATGTAGAACCCCGAAATTTTGACTACTTGTATAATAGTAAATTTTGTGCATGAATTTATTTTGTGTGGTATTTCCTTATAATACTAAGTTTGAGTACAACCCATTTTTTTTTTATATACAATTATATTAAGAGTAATATGTATTTTAGTATAAATTGTTAAAGTTTAATGTCTAGACTTTAATTTGATATAACTAAAATTTTAATGGTTTAAAATATAATATATATATATATATATACACGTATATATATATATATATATTATGTTGGCAAGTTATTGGATAAGTTGGATAAGTATGTTATATATGTATATCTAATTGTACCTACTATGAAAAGGAGTGTAAACATTCCTCTTAGATTTAGCATGGATTGACACCAGCTACTTGACGAGAAAAACACGTGTCCATGGATTTAGAGACTAAAAAAAGAAATCTGGTGTTATAAATAGGAACAAAGTGTTGTACTATTACTACTTTAGTTGACTAGACCCTTCAAAAAAAAAAAAAAAGAAGCTGAAATAAGTTGACGCAAACCGTGCCGCAAGTTTAAATCAGTGAGTGGTTTTAAATTCCAATTACCAATTGCTTTATTATTATTTGATAAAAATGTTGTTTTGAAATTGGTATAGTTGTCTTTGAATGCCTACCGGAGATTTTGTATAGAAAACTATTACATGATGTAAACTCTCTAAGCCAAGACAACTCACCTCTTAAGGATGTAGTCTGGCATAAACATACTTAGGCCTATGATTAACTCAAGCTTTCATTTATAAAAACCTTGAGAATGACTTGCCATGAGTACTATATTAATCCATGACCTTTCATAGGCGTCCTCAAGCTTGAAATAAGCATAACTAATCCCAAGTTAATTGTTAAAGACTGTAAATAATTCTTTTAATTAGCCTTAGGAAAATTAAGGTTGATTGGTATAAATTATATTTCCAGTACAGAAACCTTTTGTGGAACCTGAAGAATTCTTTGAAGTTGACTAGTTTGAGTTATAAATATTATATTGTTTAGGTAATATGGATAACTAATGAAAATAAATGGGTTAGGTTAATGCTTTTATTAACATTAACCAACTGTGGCATATATCACATACAACTAAACATCATATTACTTATTTTAAATGGTTTAACCTTCCAACCTAGTAAATTATTATTCCCCGTAAAGAAACAAAAATTTTGGTTGATACCCAAGTTACAGAGAATTGGTTACATTAAGCTACTGATTGCTTCCTTTTATTTTAACTAGTAAGGTGCACGTGCGTTGCACGTGTACTATAAAAATTTTCTAGATTTGATTATAAATATTAATCTAATTTAGGTTATTTTAAAATTGTTCATTTGGTACATTATGCAGACATTGTGGAACCAAAAACTCATTACAAATAATATGAGAATGCCATAGAAATGTATCTGAAAGAGTTATTTTGTTTAAAAGTAATATGAAATGTACAAATCAAATAAAGAGAATCAAAAGATGAACTGATTGCAATGACAAATATATGTCTTGCACCAAATCTAACACTTCATTAAAAAATCAAAAAGTTTTCAACATTATTTCCGAAATTACATTTCCAAAAACTTAAAAATAGCCATGTGAAATACATTCTTCCAAGGGCTAGTCTCTGTCAAACCGTCTAATGGATCTAGATCGTTAGACGGGCCATAAATATCCTATCCATATCGCAGAGCTGTCCCGGATCCGCGAAAAACCCGATCCACCCGAAAAAACAAAACTCCATTATCTCCATTACCTAATTTCCCGTTTCTTTCTTTTTCCCTAAAACTCATCTTCTCTTTTTCCCTAAAACTCATCAACACCACAGACTGTAAAATTTTCCATCTTTTCATCTGCAACTCACCATGCACCCCTCCAACTATTACATAATCAAATTAATCCAAGACCCATCTGCAACCAAGACCACGATTTGGAGTAAATCAAATTTGTTTTTGTTCACCATATTTCCATGTCATAGGTTCATGGTAATGAAGTTGGTTGTACATTTACTAATATAATCAGTAACTTTCTTTTACCTTGATAACATTAACATCATCAGAGTTTCTGGCCATTTTTTCTACTTCACTGTTATGGATACAAACTAAAGTAGTTCATACATAAAAAGTTGCAGACTTAGATACATTGCCAAACTCAAGTCGTTAATATATATTTTTTCAAAGAAAAAAAAAAGGCCATTGTTTCTGCTGCCCTGATGGTAGAAGGCAAGGATTATACAAACAAGTATTAGTATCACCTAATACTTTTATGGAGAAATACTAATACATTTTATAAGAAAAATTAATATTTTGCAGGAGCACTACTAAAATACTCTCTAGGAAATTACTAATACTTTTTCGAGAAACTACTAATACTTTTCCGAGGGACAACTAATACATTCCGGAGAGAAAAATTTAATTATATTCGGGGAAACTACTAAAATACCTCTCCAGGGAACTACTAATACATTTTAGAAGAACTGCTAATACTTTTTAGAAGGACGACTAATACTTTTCAGAAGAACTGTTAATACATTTCGGGAGAAAATTTTAATTATATTCAAGGGAAACTACTAAAATACTCTCCAGGGAACTATTAATACTTTTTCGAGGAACTACTAATACTTTTTTGAGGACTACTAATACATTTGTGGAGTATATTTAGGAGAAATACTAAAATACTCTTGAGGAACTAATAATACATTTCAAAAGAAGCTGCTAATACTTTTCGGAAGATTTATTATCTAGGTGGTCCCCGAAAACTACTAAAACACCACCGCTAATATTACAAAAATGCCACCGGATTTGCGAGTCGAATCGTCTGTTTAACCGGAACCCGTTAGACGATCCGACGGGAGTTTGTGTTCTTCCAAATCATTGAAATTTAAATTTCTTAAAACAATCATGATAGGTCCACGAAATCTGTAACTATATATAAAAGAGGAATGTTATTCCACATTTTTCCTTGTAAAAAATTAAAAATTAAATGAACAAGCTAAAGAAGAAGAATGTGAAAAGAATAAATAGTTATGACTTATTGCTTTAAGTATATGTAGTTTTATGCCCACTCCTTTTTTTTTTTTTTGAGTACATATCCCGGGAGGCGGGAGATGACAATCGAACCCAAGGATTATAGTATGAGCTTTGAGAGTTTTAACCACATATCATTGTCCGATTACTTTACTTCGCCAATGCTTGTTTCTCCTTCCTCCATAGAAAAGTATCTATAAAACCATTCGGGACCAACTTGAACTAAAAACACACTTATTCATCCAAACAAATGTTTTGTCACAAGTACTAATAAGAAAGAGCAAGTCTCTTGTGAGACGGTCTCACGGATCTAAATTCGTGAGACGAACCTCCTAACGACTCCGTCTTGAGAACATGAACCATGAAAATAAATTTAAAAATAATAATGAACCATGAAGAAACAAAAATAAACTCTAAAAACATGAACCATGAAGAATAAACTCGATAAACAAAAATAAATCCAAAAATAAAAAATAAACCTAAAAAAAAACTAAAAATCCTAAAAACCCCAATCAATTAAAAATAAACTCAAGAAACAAAATAAACCCTAAAAAAACAAATATAAACCCTAAGAAAAATAAAATCTAAAAAAAAATCCTTTAAAAACTTTGTGTAAGGGCTCGTCTCACGGATCTAAACAAGTGAGACCGTCTCACGCAAGTTTTTGCCAATAAGAAATATCTATATGAACATGGATTTTTGCCAAGTTACACATTTTAAAAAGAAGAAAGATAAAGCTTGTCGTTTTAATATGTGTTACCATCCAATAAGGAAAAAATCCGGACACTCAATCCTTGAGTATGTGTGTAACTTAACCAGGGTGGCTTAGCCCATCCGGCCATGCTTGATTGTGGGGTGGAGGTCGGGGGTTCAAATCCTGCTCCATCAAATTGTTTGTGGGGTGGAGGTCGAGGGTTTTATCCTGCTCCATCAAATTGCTCCGGGGCATATGCGAGGTGAAGATTTGGTGGGAACTCATCTTGAATAACATCCGTGTGGGTTCGATTCGGGAGAGATCGTTATTAGTAGATTGGGGGTCGAACATAATTGTTCTCTTTACCAGGAGGATCTGGTTGTACGTCGTGAGACCCTGCCGAACACTTGGCCGATGCGTCTGCATCCCGCGGTTTACCTTGGCGGCAGCAATGAGGAGCCGGAGTTGTTGTCTCGGGCGTAGTCGGGCGTAGCGCAGGCTCGAGTTAAAAAAAAAAAAAAAAAAAAAAAAAGAGTATGTGTGCATACTCAGTTGGCATTTCCTGGGGTACCACATAGGACAAATAATTAATTCTTAAAATATAAAACTTCTCTGTTTACTTAATTTCCACAAAAAAAAATTAGTTTATCATGTCCAACTCAGTCCAAGTACCATCTTACAGGAATGCCGCTTCTTGATATGAGCTTGGATAAAATTCGTAATAATTGTTAGTCATGTCTATCTAAAACTTCTACAACGTACTGAGTGCAAAATCGGAAAATATTTTAACATGTTGGGATTGAATCTTGTGCCAAGTCCAACAACCACATATTGACCACTGAGAAATACAATAACAGAATAATAATTTATGGTGCAGGCAACCAAAGAGATAAATTTTAAGGCAACTTTGAGTGGGATAATAAGTTTCATTGAGATCAACAATATAGAATAATATGACGCCATATGTTTTTAGGAAGAATATGAACTAAGATTTGATACAAATGCATGCTTTAAGAGATAGTGAACGGAAAAGACTTATCCTATAAAGAGCTATCCTAGTAGTTTAATATATTGCCATGGTGATCAAATGTAGATCGTTGCAGCCATCCTTACTCGTGGCCAAACATAAGAAGGAAAAATCATAACAGAATATTGAGCAAGGGTCGCATCTTATTTCCGGCGGCTGCAAATAGAAGGCATTAATCACCGAAGTTTCCTTGAAACTTTATCTTGCTCTTAAAGCCCTGGAGTTAAATATAAAGCCTATGCAATCACAAACAAGCTTCATATGTCCATACATAATTTAGAAAGTTAATCATAATAGAATGGCAGACATCTGCAGGAACAGATGAACAAATTTATACAAGAGATAAATCATACAAAGATTGACAAAGATGCATCGAAATTTTACTACGTCGAACAAGGATTAAGCAATCAAAAGATTATAAAGAACATCAATAGTGAGATAAGTGAAACAGGAAACCCATCAACAATAAGAGAGCTACTAACAACTCCTAAGACCCTCTCCAATTCCTTAATATGTCATCGGATTTTGTGTGACAGTCCTTAAATAAATACATTCACTATAACATCAATTCAATAAAGCATTGTACTACTCACCCTCAACAATTCATCACTTGGTGCCAACAGCGAGTACAAGGTGCCTACATGCAAATTTGGAATATTGAATAGTAGAATTCAAGAAACTGATATTCATTATTTTTTCTCAAGAATAATTTGTCTATATCAAATTGTAGCAATACAAGATTCCTCACAAATATCGAATATCATCTTTAGGCTTCTGAAGGTTGAATAATTATAATATAGAACTAATGTTAAAGAAAAATCAGCTGGGTAGAATAGAGAAACTGAGAAATAATAGAAAAAATCCAGAAAATTGTTCAAATGTCACCATCCAAGAAAATAAGGCTCAATTTTGTTGTTTTTACATAGCTTTGATCTAGTGCTAATTCCTTGTGATTATGCGTTCTAAATGCACGATGGACAGGAAATTATACTTCAAACCTGATTTGATAGAATCAAATCAAACACATGATAAATGAACATACGCATGTCATGTGGCCTCTAGTGTATAGATCACCCTGCAGCAAAATCATCACACAAAAAGAAAGATGCCTGTTGTTAACATTTAAAAAAATACTTTAGTTTTCTTGTGCTCAAGATTTCATATGTAACAATGACATTTCCTAGGGACCCTCATCATAAGTATCTTACAAAAGAACAATACTATGCTGCAGGAATTGCCATGCTAAACAAAATTGCTAAATGTAATTGGGTGATATATAAATTTCATATCAACAGTGTAATTGTGAGAGTGCCCTGCAACTTCAACTAAACAAACAATTTTCTTCAGAAAAAAAAAACAACACTATGGACGCATAAGAATGACCAATCTTTGTCACTAAAACAAGTTTATGAGGAAGGTGTTGTTCAGATGAAGGATGACAGATAAGAATTGCACTTCGACTATCGAACTAATAAAATGGATTATTAAAAGCTATATTACTCATTTGTACTCCAACTATGTAGAAATTACCTTTGAAGAGTAGTTGGTCTTTCCATTTCTTCTTCATATATCTGATCATCTATGGGATTATTCTTTTGCTACCGGATTCTATCTTTGATGCTATTCGCTTTGCTTCTTTTTCTAATCATACGTTTTCCACTGCATCTCGTTGGAGTTTGTGGTTAATTTTCTTCTTCCTCTAATCAAACCTCTGTTGTTGCATTCCATTGGATTTTTCGATCGGTCAATCAAGTTTATGGATTTCTCCCTTTCTTCTTAATTTATATCTGATAGGAGGCTACATGATTATACTGTTTCTGCTGGATTCTGTCTCCAGTGCTACTGAATTTTCTTTATTCTCTCATCAAGGAAAAGAACAACTATCAGGCAAATTAGTCCTTACCCGATATCCACCCACTCTATTCCTTATAATGTTGTACCACCAGAAACTAATGATTACAACAAGATGGGCAAAATTTATTGATGTTTATCCAAACAACTATAATACATTGTTAAACATAATTAAACATGAAGATTCAAAATGCTTTTGTGAACTCAATACACTTCAAATTTTTACAAGTTAATGTGAATTAAACATGACTTCTTCCATACTTCTCACTAAATTGTACCAATTTCAAAGAAGATTTTTTCTCCTAAATATATATTCAACAAAAATCTATTTTAGTTCTGCCAAGAATGACATGGAAAGAAGTCAGTTATCCATGTGTAAGATGGGTTCCAAGAAGCTGATGCAGCTACTTATGTCATGAAGCTGATAAAATTTAAGATTTAAGTATTTATTACCACGTGCAATTTCATAGCCCCTAAACCCTCACACTAACTCTTTAGTATCAAACTTCTAACATCAATAATGATGACTCCTTAATAAACCCCGACTCTTTGTCAAGAAAATAGTTCCCCATTTAAAAGAGTTCCCTATAATAAGTGAATCAACCACCCATTTGTTCCCAAATGAAAATAAATCAATGCAGACAAGAAAATCTCCAAACCAAAGTGCTCATAGAAAAGACATAAGAATTCACCCCAAACAGTAATAGTAAGCTAAAATCACACATGATTTACCTAAGAAGACAAATACATATGCTTGAATGCATTTTTCATGATTATGAAATATGATTATTTTTTTTTAATTTCATCAATAAAAAACATTAAATTGTATTTCTCGCTGATTGTGTGATCCTATTTTAAAATTATTACAACGCACTATTAGGAAAATACGCATGTCACAATAAAACATAGATACCCCACACATATACAGTCCATACATTGCACATGCATTGCACGGGGTCACATCTAGTATAGAATAAACCAATAAAAGCTATAATAGAAAACACAAATTAAGCAGATTTTATTCCATATCCTCATAAGCTGTGAAAAAATTAAGAGCAGACAAATACTCTAACTTGAAGAATATAACAATATAATTATTTTGTTACTGTGAAAAATACAAATTAA
This sequence comes from Rehmannia glutinosa, assembly GCA_016081115.2. NCBI lineage: Eukaryota > Viridiplantae > Streptophyta > Magnoliopsida > Lamiales > Orobanchaceae > Rehmannia > Rehmannia glutinosa. The sequence continues at coordinate 19,059,440 of CM071925.1, forward strand.
TTGGTGGTATATCGTCTAACCGCAATATTAGAGACAATAAATAATCAAAAACTTAAACGATGCAAGATTGAATTCCATGAAAACATTAGCAACATTGGTATAGGGAAATCAAATTCAATATCAAACTATAATGTAACTCATCTATTATTGAACTATCAACCTTACTTTTTTTTTTTTTTTTTTTTGATAAATTATTGAACTATCAACCTCAAAAGGGCATAACCAAAACAAACCCATCACCCAATCCAATATATTAAACATCAGCCACCAAACTCACAACCATTCACACTCCATTCAACAGTTTTCAATTTTTGAACATGGCTTTGTTTTTAGAGCAAATATTCATATAAATAGAACTGGATTGGGTTGAACCTAAATTTATGTATGAAAAATAAAAAAAAATTACTTAGGGTCATGAATGTAAAAATATTTACTTCACATATTAGAAACCATGGGAGATTGTCTTCCTAAGAATCGTGTCACAAAACATCCAAGGTCCAAGCAACACATCTAAAACATTCATGTAGAGCCTGTTCAAAGGGAGTAGTACATACACATCACTGAATAAAAGCTCGTAAGGTTTAACAATAAAGAACTACACATTTCCCATGCCACTAACCACCGCTTTACAAAAAACACAGAAAATCATAGAACTCATCAGTATATTCTGTAATAACACTTGAAGAAAATTATTAAGAAACAAAACCAACTGCAGGTAGCAAATACAAAAGTGCCCACGCCCAATATTTAACAATACAGTCAATTAAAAAAAAACTGAAGACCAGTCTCAAGCTCTAATAATTCTATTAACCTTAATATAAACCTTCTGCCAAGAAACCAACCCGTATTCATATTTTCAGACAAATTTCACAAAATGTATACACATAGAAAATAGGATAAAACAAATCAATGGTTTGTGCATGAATTTTAAGAGAATGCGAGAACACAAATGTATGAATAAAGGAAAATTACCAGTTTTACAACTAAATTTTGAACCGATAAATTCCCAATTCCGAATTTCATCAAACAATAAAATTAGTTAAACTTGAAACCTGCAATTGGAAAACAACCAAACTTGAACATAATTGATGGAAAAAATTAACTAAAAAGTTGGGGGAAATCTGATATGTTGAAGTATAAATTCTCACCTTGGTTTTTCAGAAGGAATCCCACAAAAATTCTCTTTAGCAAACAGAAGGAATTCCTTGCTGGCCCATTTCAGCCTGTGAAGCAGTGAAGATGTTGAAATTCCTTTGTAGGAAATGTAGAGTCGCGAGGGGCACAATCCTTTTTTCACAGCGAGAGGGAAAATAAATACTGATGTTTATGTGTATCTGAATAGACGCGGGAGAGTTTCGGTTTCTCTGAATAGACGCGGCAGTAGTATCGGTCTGTATTAGGGATACATTAATTAGGTTTGTCTATATTATGTTTGTAATTCCGAATTTGCCATTAAAATTGTATACTTTAAGGGTATTTTAGGCAATCTTATTTTTTACAGAAATATTCCCCCTTTTAAGATAGTAGTAGATAGTAGATTTAAATAGTTAAGTAAATTTTATCTTATAATGCATGGCTTCGTTGTACTATGCAATGTAAATACACTCTGTAAAAACAAAATTTATGACATTTGGAATCTCATCGCTTCTTAAGTGTACATGTATCATGCTTATTTGGTAAGTGTCGGGCCCGAGTGCGGTGTGGATAGGGTGAGTTTATTTGGTGCGCGGGCGCTGCGGTCTTAAAAAGGTTCTACGCTATCTACAACCAAATCCCACCGCCTAAGGGGAGTGTTCCGAGGGTAGAAATGGGTCGTAGGATCGGTATATTAGGAATATAACTTCTCGGGTTTCGCGAGCCCAGGTGTGGAGAGTCAAGCCGTAGTGTGGTGCAATAAGGGGGTAAGGCTTTACGCCAACGCAATAAAGGAGTAATAAGGGAGAAAGGGGTCGCTTTCATTAATGAACAGTTTCCCGTTAATGTGACATTTGAATTAATTGTGTTACAGCTTGATTGAGCGCATGTTGCTGTTGAATTGAAAATGATTTCACTTATAAAAATTAACTGAATCTTTCTTAACATTAAATTTTTCTAAAAGGCCACACCTGCACACCTGCACCCACTCACGGAGGTTTTCCCCTCACGTACATATTTTCTAAAAAATATTTGGCGATAATCCAGGCGACTCAAGAGGTTGAGAGATTTCCCGAACCGATTAGCTAGTGCCAGGACAGAGGCATTTTGCTATAGGCCTTGACGACATCCTTATATATATATATATATATATATATATATGACGTGTTTTGGCTAGAATAATGATTGTAACAATAGTTTTATTTATAGGAGTTGGAGACTTGGTCAGCTTTTCTTCTTTCTTGTAATTTTGTTACGATGTACGTTTGGCTTATAATAACTATACGAATAGTTTGCTTTTTTGTTAATAGATAGTAGATTTTGATTATTATAATATCATAAGTTTGGGCGTGACATATATGGATTATGCCACAGATCCTGGTGTCTCTGAATTTATCCTCTAATATATTTGTTTCCAGTTTTTCTATAATTTTATGGTATGTTAGACTATTGAAGAATATCATAACAGTTGTATATGGATAAAGGCAATGATACTGATATGGGCGAATTAAATGTAACTTATATTATATATTCGCTTTTTTTTAGATGTGTTTTTGATAGATTAAAATGATAGAATAAAATGTTAGAATCTATATTATAAAGGAAATATAAGAAAGGTGTTTAGTTTCAATTCAATGCGTGAATTATGTTAGTTCATTAATCCAATTTGCACTATATTACCTTATATCTTTAACACTTGATTATGTTATTTATTGGTCATGATTTTATAATGTCAAATGATTTCAATTAGCATACATTACATTTTGGGTTTTCAATTAACATAAAATCGACTCTCTAAGCAAAATAACACCTTGACCTTATACCATGAGTGTAGCGGAATCCTGCAGAGGGACTTGGGGGTTGTAATTGGTTATTTAATTCTAAAACCATAACAAATCGATATCTATGGCATGTTTTACTTGATTATACTCTTACTTTTCTGCGTATTTCTTTAGATTGTGCCTTGTACATTAGTTTTTTTGAGTTTGCATTGTAATTTGTTTTTTATATTTTTCTTAAGGTACATAAATTTAAAAAACAAATTTAATTGTTTGAAAACATAAAACAAAACAATGTTTAAAAACAAAACAAAATAAATTCATTAATACCATAATAAAAAGCAAGGTATAGCAATGACCTTGACTTACTATCCAAAAATAACAAATTTACTAATTTATTAAAACCCTAATAATACTCTAATTAAATGACACTAAGTCATTCATTTATTCCAATGGAACCATGAAAATAAAACAAAACTATTAAAGATAATATTACCACACCAAAACAACACTATTTCTTCTCATCGTCGTCCTCTTTCTTCACAAACTCCTTTAACTTCTTGGCGGATTTGTAGAAGATGCAAAATCATCAAAAAGTGCTCGTTTAAATGCAGGACTTTCTTTCACAACTTCTTTCTCGTTTAGCACTCTTATTTGGAGTGTTAACTTCATCTTAGAAGAGTCGATCCCGCAAATAATAAATGTTTAACTTATTTTCCAAAAATACACATAATTTATTTCATAAATCATTATAACCACAATAGAAACCTTTATGTTGAATTCTCCTTCATTGTGCGACTTAGACAAAAAGTATGATTCCTACAAAGTTCATTCAAAGTCATTATCACTAGTTAATCTTGAAAAAAATTCAGTAAATATTTAAATATATTAAAAAAATAAATAAATTAAAATTTAATAATATACTTAAATACGACTTTCAAATGCGTCGAGAAAATTCCTTAATCAAAGTTGTATTTGTTGTCAATTTCAAAATCGTTAAAGATCTGTCATAATGATTATGTTGATCTCATTTCACTTGAACCTTAAAAAACGTTTGTAGATCAATCAAACTTGCAATTTCGTATGGGATATCTCAGTCGACCATCTATTTAAATTAATAAAATTTATGTTATTAATAAATTTGTCTGATTATTATAAACGGAATTGACTATACATACATCAAGGTATTCTCTCCTAAGAATTGCACATGGTTTTCCTATAAGCTTTTCACAATCTCTATCCCACAAAGAAAAGTGGTACGTTCGATTTCATCAACAACTTGTATCTCCACTTATACCTAATATTACACATCGAAAACTAATTAAAAATTATTACGAGATGAATAAACAAAATTATTATTGCATATAAAAACAATATACCTTAATTGCCCAGTTTTGGGAATTTGTCACAACCAAAGCAATATAACTTGTCCCCGCCTCGAGATAGTTTCTTTGGGCAAACCGGGCAAGATAGATACCACCAATCCCAATGAAAGAGATAATTGTACCACACACCCTTAAACTACCAATCTATAAAACAAAAATTATTAATCAACAAAATATATTTATAAAGTACCAATATGTAAAAATAGATATTACATCAAACATAATATATTTTTGATTGAATTTTTTTAATATATTTATAAAATAAACAACAATGTTTACAAAATAATAACTTGTATGTTGGTATACAATTGCTCTATTGTTCGTATGGAAGATTCACGGATGCTTAATCCTCGAAAGCTTGATCACATTAGAAGGCACAAAGTGACATGGCCGATCGAGCAATTTGGGATTGCTACTATTAACAAAGTCGAATAAAATAAATTATTAATAAGTAAATATTAATTATTTAAACAACAACTATAACAATAATCAGTAATATTTTAATTTAATACCTTTGCTTAAATTCGTTAATCTCGGCTTCGTAATATGAAAGGAATTTGACACTTTTACCTCATCTTCATGTATTTATGCAAACAAAAAATATAATCAAGTTGAAGTCATAATAAACCGAAAAAAGTACAAAATCTTATTTTAATGTATTTCAATTTACCTTTAAACACCTCCGCTTCCGCACTTTTGAGAATAGTGACAATTGGTTGTGATGTGTTCTTCAAGATAAGGCAAAGTATGATATCAATGTATTCTTCCCAAAGAGTGCATGTCATGCGATTTTTTCTCGCATTTTATAAAACAATTTGTAAAAAATGTTTAAAACATACACTTTGTAATTTAAAAAATTATTATTTTACTCCAAATCCTCCAAAGTGATGTCTAAACGTGTTGACTTTTTCCACCAACTTGTGTTGTTTGTGCCGATTGCATCGACACAATTCTTCCGAGGATGTCTCATTAATATTCCAAAAAAGATAACATTTAAAAATCAGAGAAGAAACAAAGTTTATGAATATAACATTATTGAAACAGAATTTACCAAAAAGCATTGTGTCGTCAATTTTAAAGAAAATCATGACTCCTTGAAATATTTGAAGACATACATAAACCTTGGATAGGTTTTATCAAACATCTCAAATATGTGAGTTTTACCATGAAATATGATTTTATATTTGGTCTCACACGTTTTGTATTTATCATTTTGATTAGTGACTAAGAAGTCCCGAATAGCATAAATACGCCCTTCAATTAGCATGACTTTTTATGATGGTCTATATGCATTTTTCTCGATAGTAGCATGTATCCGGTTTCCCGCAAAATATATTAAATAAGATTAGTGTAATACCGGTTTCAAATAAATTTGGGGATTAAATTAGGGCACAATTAGGGCTCGATTCGGACCGATTTTGGGGATTATTGTAAAATTTGAAACCCTAATTTTCCTAAATTGGGGATAATATTTTCTGATTTTTATTCCAAAAACAAGAAGGAAAAATCTTGATAAAATGGCAATAAATCAAATACATGAAAGGAAAGAGAAATCCTCCACATATGGAAATAGATTTCAAAGAAATATACTTACCTTTAATAAATGAAGCCCTTAGCTTTATAAATTGACAAGCCCCATTAGGTTTTTCTTTCACAAACTCTCATTCAAGAATTCAAAGGTAAGAACACCCTCTTCTCCTCCCAAGGCCGTCGGCCACCACCACCACCCGGCCGCATGGCGCCGCCCGAGAGTCGGCTCCTTCCCTAGCCATTTTCTTCCTCAAACCCCAAACCTCAAAAACCCCAATGGGAGAAAATAGAGGAAAGAGATAGAAGAAGAAGAAGAAGAAAAAAAAAAGAAAAAGAGGGGGGGGGACGTGAGAGTGAGGGAGAAGAGAAGAGAAGAAAAAGAGAAGAGAGAGTTGAGGAGATGAAGAGAAGGGAAGAAAAGAAAAGAGGGAGAAAGAAAAAGAGAAGAAAAAGAAAAGGAAAAAGGGAAAAGAAAAAGAGAGGGAAAAGAAAAGGAAAAAGGGAAAAGAAAAGAGAGGAAAAAGAAAAGAAGAAAAAGGGAGGGAAATGGGAGATGATGGAATTAAACCCAATTCTTTAATTTCTAGCCCAAGCCAAGTTTTAATCCAACAAGCCATCTACCAAACCAATTTTTCTTAAGCCCTATTCTTTTTCTTCAATTTCGAATTTCTTTTCTTTTTACCCATCTCCAACACCTTATTAATTAGAAATTTATTTTATTGTAGGAAACGAAGATTCCGACTTCTAGGCTCACACACCGCGTTTGATTTTTACGAGTTCTACTTTTAAGGTGGGGATTTTTCGCTTATGTCTACTTTAAATGCATTGTATGATTATTTGTGTACGGGCACGTTAAACATGAAAAGCATGGTACTTAATTGTACAAGCATGAAAAGCATGGTACTTAATTGTACAAGCATGAACAACATGGTACTTAATTGTACAAGCATGAAAAGCATAGGTGTGTGTGCATGAGTGATTATATTGTGTATTTAATTTAGACATTGCGTCCCCATCGGGTCAGTTGTGTATGCTCACCCCATGTTTTCCACGGATGAATGAAGGAGCGGAGCATGGCTAAGGGGACGGTGGAAGTCGAATCAAGAATTTTAAAAGGGCCCCTTTATTTTGTTTTTATTTTCATGATACTAAAAAACTAAGCAGCTTTTATGAATTTAATTTTTCTGGGACACATTTGATGAGTATTCCGCATTTATGACAAGTCGTATTTATTTCCTTTAAGAAATGCGTTTTCAAGCTTGGGCTTGTTTTATTTCCAGCACTTTAATAAATTGCAAATTGTACATTTTTATGTTTACGAAATGGGATGTTACATAAGTGGTATCAGAGCGGGTCTATCTTTCGTAGACTTGCTATATGATTTTCAAAAAAAAAAAAAAAAGTACATGGGTCTTGAAACTTTTACAAGAATTATTATTTTTTTTTTAAAAATAAAAATGATAAAGAAAGAAGTCGACTATCCACCACCTCATGCCGCGCCGACTCAAGAGAAAAAGGTATTATCAAGTACACAAGTAAATTTCATGTTCGCTTTACTCAAACATGTTATGATCACGATTATATTAACAAATGATACGAGGTTGTTTTATTTTTCAATGAACAAAACACTAAGTACCCCAAAAATCAACGAGATGAAGAGAATCGGGCTAGCTATTAGGAAGAACACTAATAGTTGGAAGGGATACCCGCTAGAGATTGATATGGAGAGGTATTTGAATTGTGAATGGGAAGAAGGTGAATGCATAGGGGCTTATTTTACAAGGATGCATCGGGAATGGTACAAGATTAGGGATGTTGTTGGGGCTCTAGTGAGTTCCAAGCTACTAGGAGGCTGATCGAGTCGCCGACTCAGGAATGGAGATTGGAAGCAGAGAAATTGTATGTTGATTTGTTGAGATATGATGAGGCTAAGAACAAGCTTAAGATCAACTATGGGGCATTTCTTTCGCCATATTATATGGTAAGTGGATAGATTCACCGCTAGATGAGGATAAAGAGGAAGAAGACTCGAAGAAGAAGAGAATCGGAAGAGGACCCTGAAGAGGATGACTACTACATGGATGATTAAGTTATTTATTTTGGTTTAGAATATATAGATATGCATGAATAAGATGGACTTTGTCCAACCCTAGTAGATTGCTTATTTTATTTCCCTTTTATTATTTCAAAGTTGATTGTTATATTATGAAGTTGATGAATAAAATATTTTCTTTAAGGTTTATTTTTTTTTCGCCTACGATAGTATTTATAATTTTTTGAAAACTCAAAAAAAAAAAAAAAAAACGAAATTATAAGCTGACTGAGATCCGCAATTTTTTTCAAAAAAAAAAAAAAAAAAGGGAAACGAAATTTGTATTTGTACAAGTCTAGTTTTGTTTTTCAAAAGATGTTTAAATAATTGTGCATTTTTTTTCCTAAAGGGAAATGATAGGGACCTAATATAGGACATAGCATGTACTCGTTGATTTGAGGTTAATTGCTCCTTTTGCCTAAGTTATGAACTTTTATGGAATTTAAGCGATGTCTTGTTTCATTGGTTATAGGATGGCCCCACCTAGGAGAGATCTCCCAAATCAAGGCAACTTGGAGAACCTTGTGGCTAACTTGACCACAATCGTGCAAGGGCTAGTTCAGCAAAACATGTCCAACGCTCAGAATGGCCATAATCACCCAACAATTACCGACAATACCTCGCAAGTCGTGGAACAATTTCGGCGTTATAGGCCGCCCACCCTCACTGGGCGAGAGGACCCCTTCGTAGTGGAAGAATGGATTGGAGAACTGGAGGGCATATTTGATTTGATTGCATGCACAGATGCGCACCGAGTCTCTTGCGCCATCTTCCAACTCAAACAAGATGCTAGACATTGGTGGGATTCTCATCGCGCACCATAACAAACGAGCGAGAGGAGGCAATGACTTGGGATGAATTCAAGAACCTCGTGATCCAACAGTTCTTCCCACAGACATATAGGGACAAAAAGAGAGGGAATTTCTGGATCTAACGCAAGGAAACATGTCAGTGCTCGACTACGAGCGTAAGTTCAATCAGTTATCTCGCTATGCCACCCATTTGGTTGATACGGACCGGAAAAAGGCAAAGAGGTTCGTGGCAAGCCTACGCCCGGAACTAAGTGGCATGCTAAGTGTTTTGGGAGAGGTGACATATGCTCAGCGATGAGAGAAGGCTCGAACAGTGTCTGTGAATATGAATTTGGATGGGAACCTCCGCAAGGCAACTGAGGCGCCTAAGAGGAAATGGGAAGGCCCTAGCCGGACTAGCGGTGGGAATCAGAATAAACAGGCTAAGACTGGAGGGAACCCTACACCCCAACCACCAAAGGAGAAACCACAATGCTCTAATTGTGGCAAAAATCACGTTGGGGAGTGTTTTTGGAAAGAATGCTTGCTTTCGGTGAAAGAAGGAAGGGCATAAAGCTTGGGAATGCCCTAAGAATGAGGAAGCGCAGACAGGCACGGGTCAGAAGAAAACAGGAGGGAAAGCTAGGATGTTTGCCATGACGCAGCAAGAAGCAGAGGAAGAATCAGGTACAATGTCCGGTATGCTAACCGTTTCTTCTATACATGTTTTTGTGCTTTTCGATCTTGGTGCCACGCATTCTTTTATATCGCAAAATTCTATGCCTTAATCGGACGTAAGAAAGAGATAGTAGACGAATCACTTGAGGTCACCTGCCATCGGGAAAATCGATACTTACTGACTCAAGGGTTAAGGGCATAGATGTCAACATAGGTGGAAGGGACTTTAAAGCGAGATACATATATAATTGACATGAAGGATTTTGATGTAATTTTGGGTATGGTGGCTTAGCAAGTATCAAGCAAGCATCAAGTGCTTAGAAAGGAGATAGCCTTGAAGTTGCCTGGAGATGAGAAGATAAAGTTCTACGGCACTAAGACAAGGACGGTGCCTCGTGTTATATCAGCAATGGAGACGCTGAAAGCGCTAAAGAAGGGAAATTGCCAGGGGTATTTGGTAAACATAGTAGGCTCACCCTTAGAGCTAACCCCCGCTGATGTACCAATCGTTGGAGAATTCTTGGATGTGTTTCGGAAGATTTTAGGGTATTCCACCGGATCGACAAGTGGAGTTCACAATAGATTTGGCACAGGGGCAAAGCACCAAGATCAAGGCACCCTACCGAATGGCACCCAAGGAACTACAAGAATTGAAGGCGCAGATCGAGGAGTTACTCGAGTTAGGGTTCATCCGGCCAAGCGTGTCCCCATGGGGAGCACCAGTTCTATTTGTAAAGAAAAAGGATGGGACGCTAAGGATGTGTATTGACTATCGGGAATTGAACCGCCTGACAGTGAAAAATAAGTACCCACTACCTAGGATCGAGGATCTTTTCGACCAACTAAGAGGCGCAAGCACATTTTCTAAGATCGACTTGAGGTCCGGGTATCACCAACTAAGGATTAAGGATAGTGATATCCCAAAGACGGCGTTTAGGGCGTGCTACGGACACTACGAGTTTGTTGTAATGCCGTTTGGTTTGAGCAATGCCCCGGCCAGTGTTTATGGACTTGATGAATAGGGTGTTCTATCCCTTTTTGGATAAATTCGTCATAGTCTTCATCAACGATATATTGGTATTTTCAAAGAGTAAGGAACAACACGAAGAACACTTGAGGATAGTGTTAGAGACGCTTCCGCAAGGAGAAGTTGTATGCGAAGTTCAAGAAGTGTGAATTTTGGTTGGACGGACTCGTGTTTCTTGGGCATGTGGTGACCGCTCGGGGATCGAGGTTGATCCGATCAAGGTTGAGGCATCAACGAGTGGAAAGCCCCGACAAATGCGAATAAAGTATGCGTTTTCTAGGGTTGGCGGGCTATTATCGAAGATTCATTGAGGTTTCTCAAAATTAGCTGCACCTATGACGCGTTTAACGAGAAAATGAGAGAAGTTTGAATGGGTCGAGGAGTGCGAGAAAAGCTTCCAAGAGTTAAAGCGACGATCGACCTCCGCGGTATTATTAACAATTCCGACCCCACGAAGGAATTCGTTATCTTTAGTGACGCGTCGAAACAAGGATCGGGATGTGTTTTGATGCAACACGGCAAGGTGGTTGCTTAAGCCTCAAGCACTCAAGCCGCATGAGATGAATTATCCCACACACGATTTGGAGTTAGCATGCGGTGGTTCATGCATTGAAAATATGGCGCCACTATTTGTATGGGGAAGGTGTGAGATATACACAGACCATAAGAGTCTAAAATATCTTTTCACACAAAAGGAGTTGAATATGAGGCGGAGGAGATGGCTAGAGTTAGTCAAGGACTATGACTGCACCATACACTACCATCAGGGTAAAGGCTAATGTGGTCGATCGCTAAGCCGCAAGACCCGAGGTGAGGTATCGAGTCGATATGAGAACAAAAGCGAGTTGGTGGATGAGTTTGCGAATGAGAATCAACGTGATAACACCACCAAGAGTACGGAAGTTGTTCTAGCAACGTTGGTGGTACGCCAACACTACGAGGACAGGTCAAGGAGACCCAACCTCGAGATAAATTTCGAGTAAAATGAGAGGGCGAGCCCAAGTCGGGAGCATTAAGGGCTTTGCTTTGGCAAATGACGGTGTTCGACTTATGAAGGAGGTTATGTATTCCTAAGGATGAGAGCCTTAGGAGAGAAATCTAGAAGAAGCTCATTGTGCGCCATATGCGGCGCACCGGGAGCACCAAAATGTATAGGGACTTGAGGAAGTATTCGGTGGAGAAGCATGAAGAGGGACATTGAATTTGTTCGTAGAGAGGTGTTTGACTGCCAACAAGTGAAAGTCGAACACCAGAGACCGTCACGGATTACTCAAGCCCCTAGAAATCCCGAGAATGGAAATGGGAGCACATAACGATGGACTTCGTGGTTGGTGTCGCGCTCGGCCAAGGGAAATAGTGCAATATGGGTAGTCATGGATGACTAACCAAATTCGCGCATTTTCTACGATCAAGATGACCTTTACAATGGATCAAGATGCGAAGATCTATATCCAGGAGATAGTGCGATTACATGGGGTCGGTGTTAATTGTGTCGACAGAGACACACGATTCACCTCAAAGTTCGGAAAAGTCCGCAAAACGCTTTGGGCACGAAATTGAGTTTTAGTACGGCTTACCATCCTCAGTCAGATGGACAGTCAGAAAGGACGATACAAACATTAGAAGATATGCTGAGGGCATGCGTTCTTGACATGGGGGACAGTTGGGAGACGATCCTCCCTTTAGTCGAGTTTGCCTACAACAATAGCTACCAATCAACAATTGGAATGGCACCATACGAGGCCTTGTATGGCAGAAAGTGTAGATCACCGTTGTATTGGAGCGAAGTGGGAGAAAAGAAGATTTTGGGACCAGAATTGGTGGAACAGACAGTGCAGATGATAGGGAAGATTCGGGACAGAATCAAAATAGCCCGGAGATAGCGAGAAATCATATCCGACAGACGGAGAAAAGATCGTGATTCGACGTAGAGAGAAAGTATTTTTGAAAGTAGCACCCATGAAGGGTGTTATCCGCTTTGGTGAAAAGGGGAAGTTGAAACCAAGGTTCATAGGGCCATTTGAAATTCTTGAGAGAATTGGAGATTTAGCTTATCGACTAGCCCCGCCGCCAAATCTATCTTACATTCATAGTGTGTTCCACGTGTCAATGTTGAGGAAATATGTGCACGACCCTAGCCACGTGGTTAACTATACAATCTTGGATATAAACAAGGATCCGACTTATGAAGAAGCACCGGAGAGGCAATATTAGAAAGGAAAATACACAAGCTAAGGAACAAGGATGTGGCACTAGTTAAAGTACAATGGAAAGGGCATGGGAGCAATGAGGCAACTTGGGAGCGAAGAAGAAGTTCGAGCTAAGTACCCGGACTTTCTAAGTTGAGGTAAGAATCGAATTTCGAGGCGAAATTTTTTTAAGGGTGGTAGGATGTAATACCCGGTTTCAAATAAATTTGGGGATTAAATTAGGGCACAATTAGGGCTCGATTCGGACCGATTTTGGGGATTATTGTAAAATTCGAAACCCTAATTTTCCTAAATTGGGGATAATATTTTCTGATTTTTATTCCAAAAACAATAAGAAAAATCTTGATAAAATGGCAATAAATCAAATACATGAAAGGAAAGAGAAATCCTCCACATACGGAAATAGATTTCACAAATATACTTACCTTTAATAAATGAAGCCCTTAGCCTATAAATTGACAAGCCCATTAGGTTTTCTTTCACAAACTCTCATTCAAGAATTCAGAGGTAAGAACTCCTCTTCTCCTCCCAAGGCCGTCGCCACCACCACCACCATCGCCGCCGGCGCCGACGCCGAGTCGGCTCCTTCCTAGCCATTTTCTTCCTCAAACCCCCAAACCTCAAAAACCCCAAAGGGAGAAAATAGAGGAAAGAGATAGAGAAGAAGAAAGAAGAAAAAAAAAAAGAGAAAAAGAGGGGTGGGGACGTGAGAGTGAGGAGAAGAGAAGAGAAGAAAAAGAGAAGAGAGAGTTGAGGAGATGAACGGCGAGAAGGGAAGAAAAGAAAAGAGGGGGAAAAGAAAAGGAAAAAGGGAAAACGAAAAGAGAGGGAAAAAAAAAAAAGAAAAAGGGAGGAAATGGGAGATGATGGAATTAAACCCAATTCTTTAATTTCTAGCCCAAGCCAAGTTTTAATCCAACAAGCCATCTACCAAACCAATTTTTCTTAAGCCCTATTCTTTTTCTTCAATTTCGAATTTCTTTTCTTTTTACCCATCTCCAACACCTTATTAATTAGAAATTTATTTTATTGTAGGAAACGAAGATTCCGACTTCTGTGCTCACACACCGCGTTTGATTTTTACGAGTTCTACTTTTAAGGTGGGGATTTTCTGCGCTTATGTCTACTTTAAATGCATTGTATGATTATTTGTGTACGGGCACGTTAAACATGTAAAGCATGGTACTTAATTGTACAAGCATGAAAAGCATGGTACTTAATTGTACAAGCATGAAAAGCCTGGTACTTAATTGTACAAACATGAACATCATGGTACTTAATTGTACAAGCATGAAAAGCATAGGTGTGTGTGCATGAGTGATTATATTGTGTATTTAATTTAGACATTGCGTCCCACCGGGTCTGTTGTATGCTCACCCCATGTTTTCCTGAGATGAATGAAGGAGCCGGAGCGTGGCAAAGGGACGGTGGAAGTCGAATCAAGAATTTTAAAGGGCCCCTTTATTTTGTTTTTATTTTCATGATACTAAAAAAATAAGCAAAGCTTTTATGAATTTAATTTTTAAGGACACATTTGATGAGTATTCCGCATTTATGACAAGTCGTATTTATTTCCTTTAAGAAATGCGTTTTCAAGCTTGGGCTTGTTTTATTTCAAACACTTTAATAAATTGCAAATTGTACATTTTTATGTTTACGAAATGGGATGTTACAATTAGACAATAATTATAATATTCGATTTTTTATTTACATAATCAGAAATACTGTCAAACCTCCGAATCATGAAATATGCATTCTAGACTTTGAATTTGGGTGTGATAGGGCCTCATTTCTGAGATCCAATCGTATTCCCAGCTTGACCTCTTGCTAGCCTGAAAAAGACAACCGGAGGAGTTCCGGTGTTAGCACTCCGACAATCAAGTTAGTATATAGTAGAGAGAAAAATATGTATAAGTGCTTAAAGAAGTGTATATATGAAAAAAAGGTGCTTCAATCTTTACATTCTCCTCTTATTTATAGCTTTTCCTAAGGTCTAAACAAGCCACGTGTCCCTTCCCGAATGGCTATGCCTTCTGGATGCCAGGTCATACATTTTCGACCTGTCATATGAGTAATTAAATGTCAGCCTTACCTTTGTCCTAGTTACTCTCTGACAAATCAGTCCTCATGAGCATTTAAAGCTTCTAATGTCGGATCATATACCTCATTAATGTGCGACGATGGTCTCCTCTAGGAAGCATTTAATGCTGGCCGAGTCTTGCCTATGAAGAATTTAATGCCTGATGTGTCTTACCTAGGAAGCATTTAATGCATGTCAGTCTTGCCTAGAAAGCATTTAATGCTTTCTGAGTCTCCCAAGGAAGCATTAAATGGAAACCAGGTTGACCACGACGACACCGATCGCATTATGTCGCTTCGCTCTCCTAAAAGGCGAATTCGTCTCGGCTAGTTAGTGGTTGTCGGTCGTCTTTAGGCTCTGTCGATGCGTCAAGTCATGCTATATCTCGGTCACTACTCGAGTTGTTTTATTTTTCGTATCTTATCTTGGCTTTGGCGACTCTTCCTTAATGCAGCTAGGTTCGATCCGGCATGTATGACCTAAAATATGACCGGATCAAGGTGTTGTCATTGAAAGTTGGTTTTTGATACGCACGAACCAGACGGACTTTTATGGCCCAACTTGTTTTGCTCTTGTTCAAATGCTTTATCAAACTAAACATTGGTGCCATATCTAGCAAAAATTAGTAAGGTGAATTTAGAAAATTCAGTTTTTCTTTTTTTGTTTCAGTTATTTGAGTAACTCTTGTATATATTTTCCTTTTCTTATTTACGTGTATTGAAATTTAAAATTTCATCACATATTTTTAACGTAATACGCAAGCCACACTTTTTTCACAAAATTATACTTTGATTATTGTACTCAGATTTTTAGTAAGTTGAATTGCAACTAATATACACGTTTTGGTAAGTGGAATATATAATTTATATATTCCTCGACACAGAAAATCCGGGTGATAAACGATCATAAATAATCGGTATTTATATATATATATATATAATATTTCGACGCGATAATGTACTCAGATTTTTGGTAAGTTGAATTGCAACTAATAGACACAACAAATTCATTTGCGAAAATCAAGGCCACATTAAAGGTAAACATTATAAATTTGGGAGAATAAATACCCGAATTATCACAGAATCGGTATTTCAATATTTATTATATTCAATTAGGTAAGTTAAATCTAATTAATGATATAAAATTAAATAGGAAAGTAACCACAAAATCCGTAATATAATATATTATGTATTTAGTTTGGTAATAACTACTCTTATTAGTCATATGAAGTTAAATAAAATCAAAAAACTAAAATATGATTGGTTAAGATCAAGTTGCGAAAATTAAGCAAATAAATAAAAGCAAAAAAAAAAAAAGAAAAACATTTTTAGAAAGGGAAAAGGAGGCGGGAAATTATTTTGTAGATTTTGATGAATGCCATGTAAAACATAGAATAGGAAGTTGGCACCCCATTCTTGTTATAAATTGCATTGTAATAGATAAAATTTGGGTAGAGTGAGTCAAGTCACCTATGCCCGAACATGCAAGAAGACAACCGGAGACTAAAGGAAGACTCATTTGTGTGAGGCGGTGAGTGTGGCAAAGAAGAGAAGACAAGAACTCGATCAAGGTGCGGCTAAGATGCGGTGAGTGAATATCATCAAGTCAACTCAAGATAGCCTGGGTCTCAAGTTGAAGTGACAAGAGTCATCCAATGATCGGAAGTCGACTCTAAGTCACCTGGAGAAGGCAAGGAAATGCGTCAAGTCGAGATAATCGAAAGAGATCCGTTGTACGTAAATCAAGAGAATTACTTAAACAAGTAATACTTCCATACTACCTTTCTTGAAGTGCTCGATCTAGAAGCATGCAAAAGGAATAAACTAATGGGAAGCATCTTTGCATCATGTCGAACTCTAAAAAGTCAAGAATCGTTCATACGAGGAAACGTAAATTTCAAGGATCGCAACAAGACAAGCTAACGACCACAAGTGACTTTCAAAAATAAGCCTATCTCTTCAATGGGCGATTTTTGAAAGATAACTATAAAGGCCGAGGAATCACTCGAGAGAAGGTTCTCGACTGAACCACGAACATTCAAGCTAACATTTGAATCAGAACCAAGAATACTCTCAAGTCATTCAAGATCAATCCTCAAGCCTACATTACGAAGGAAATCAATCCAACACTCACCTGTGAAGGAAAGACAAATTCAATCAGTTGAAGAGGAAATATTTGAAGAATCAAGGGGTCTACATTCCACGAAGGATTGTAGAAAGGTTCAAGGTCGAACCAGGCTTAAGCTGTTTGGAGGGCTTCATGATCAAATCCAAGGAACTTAAGCAAGTGGGCTATAGTAGCAAGGCAGCTGCCCTGTGAAGAAGTTGAGTTATACGAGAAGCCATCTGTGTGACAAGGCATCTCCGCATCGAGTCCCAAAGGATCAAGTTAGTGTGTGATCAAGACTTGTATCTGGATCCGTTAACCACTCGTATATTGATCAATACTTAGTGGATTCCTCCAGGAGTTGGAGAAGAGAGGAGTAGAAGAATTACCCCATCTTCGAACCTCTATAAAAACTTATTGTGTCATTTATATTTCAACACTTTAATTTCTCGCATCTTATTTTTATAATCGCGATAAATTTGCTATCCAATTGATAATCAATCGAGTGCTAAAACCAAGTATTAAAAAAACTTAACCAAATTCAAGGGTGTTAAGTCTTCCAATGAAAACATATCACGATCAAGTTAAGTTTTAGTCAAAACAATTTGAGTTATTCTATCAACGGCTCAGTCGAGTCTGTTGAAGTGACTAACTCACGATTAACTAACTTAGTTGTCCATCAAGGACTTCATTTGTGAAGTATTAACTCGAACATTTTTAAAAGGACTAAATCGAAAAGTTGGTAAGGTTTATTCAACCCCTTTCTAAACCTTACACTCACACCCCTTGGGACCTACAAGTGGTATCGAGCGGTTGGTTCATTGATCCTTCCACACCGGTTATGAACTAGATCTCCAAATTTTTCAAAGCTTGTTTTAGTACTCAATCTTTCAAAACTCTTTTATTCAGCAAATTTATTATCAATGAACTGCCCCGCACTTGGAAAGGAATATACACGAAGAAATGTGTATGAAGATTCTAAGAAGTCTCCCAACTGAGTGGGATATGAAAGTCATGGCCATGAGACATTCCATGGACCTATCAAAAACATCCAACCATGAGCTATTCTCAGATCTCAAAGCCTACGAATTTGAGCTGAGAAGAAAAGATCAAGAAGAGACAGTTGTTGTGCCCAAACAATTTGCTTCTAATTGTCAAAGATGGCAAAAGAGTGAGAGGTCATAGAGGTCATTGACCAAGAGGAGATCGTGACCGATGGTTAAAAGGTTCAACAAGTTCTTCAATAAGAACTACAAAAGAAGCAAAGGTGAATCCTCCAGAAGACACTCAGCTCCCTCCAAGTCAAGGGAAGACAGACCACCCAAGAGAGCAGAGCATCAAAAAGTTGAATATCAAAGAGCTGACAATCCAAGGATGGAAAGAATCGATCAAAAAGTTGAAAATCTATCTTTGAACCGCAGCAACCTGGTCACTATGACATTGGATGCCCATATCCCGTAGTCAACAAATACGGGGAATGAAGAGGAAAGAAAAGTCTTGAGAAAGAAGACAGAAAAGAGAAAGGCAATGTTGGGCCTGAGAGATCATTGGCGTCTGATCAAGTCAAAAGACACTTGGTGACTCGGAGAGTAGTGAAGTGACTACTCAAGTGACTACGATGAAGAAACCTTGATCCGTCTAATGGCTAAAGAACAAAACCAACCGACCAAGAAGATGAGGTACACTCTAACTCATCACACTCGACACTAGTGATAGTGATTGTGACACACGCACTTCATCACCCCTCGATCTTTATGATTCATTAGGCAAAATGATGAAAGATTTTGAACACATTAAATCCTCACACACACTACTAAATGAGGAGAACAACCTACTTAAGAGCAAAACTCATGGTGACTAAGGAGCCGAGTACTCTAAGTCAAATAGCCGATGAGAATAAAAGTCTAAAGGCCGAAAATGCTAAGCTAATCGCAGAGATAGTCGCTATAGAAAAGAGGGAGAATGATCTCAAAATGTGATAGCCTCATTCACTAAGGCATCCAAATCATTGGATGATCTTATTATGAGTTAAAGAGAATGTGGAGACAAGGCAAAGCTTAGATTTAATTCCTCTACGCTATGTCAAGTTCCAAAAGTGATTTTGGAAAAAGGATCTTCAAGCAATGAAGTATCTCTAAAATCCAAAACTCCAAATGATGCACACACATTTATTCTAAAGCACAATCACAAGCAAACCGGCCTTGGTTATAAAGAAAAAGGAAACACCAGTTGAGTATACCGAGAGGACATCTCGAGAAGAAATCCGCAGAGTTCTCAAAGCAAACTCCAAACAGGAGATACTCAAAAAGAAGAAACAGAGCTACCAAAAACCGCAGAAGCTCTATAAAAGAAATACATATGATGGGAATGGTAGAAAATACCCAAGCCAAGCCTGATTGGAATAATGTGAACTATCAAAGAAAGACCTATGGAATATGCTCAAGTGGCAAAGGCCTTAGAACTCAAAGAAAGGCCATTCCAAAGGCATAAGAGCTTTCATCAAAGCACTCATATGCACCCAAGCACTACACTCAGGATATCACAACTACCCAAAGAAGGCAATTGCTAAAACACATACACAGCATACGCACAAAAGAGATTTGTATGAACCTAGAACCCCTAAGCAATTTGTTAAAATTAATTATGATTATGGCATCGATAGATGGCAACCCCTTAGAGTCAAATCATTTGGCTATAGGTTGGTTGGATCATCTTATAATATTAACCCCTCCAGGACCCAGGCAAGTATGGTACCTAAAACCTAATATCCTTGATTGCGAGTTCGAGGAGTGCCGAGTGCCAAGAAACCTGGTACATGGATAGTGGTTGTTCCGACACATGACAGAAACAAGAAAAATTTATCAAAATTCAAGGATGTTAGAGGTGCAAAAGTCATATTTGGAGGAATGAAGCTCCAGGAGAAATAAGAGGCATTGGATCCATCAAGAAAAATGGATTATAAATAATGATGTTGCATATGTTGAAGGCCTCAATTTCAACTTGCTAAGCATAAGTCAACTCGTGACAAAGGCTACAATGTTGGATTCAATATGGGTGTATGTCAAATCAAGGATCTGAAACTAATGAAATAGTATTGCAAGGATGCGCATGAAGAACATGTATGTGGTGGATTGGTCAATCGCAACACCAAGCACTTGTCTGCTAGCAAAAGAGCAATGAATCAAGTTGGTCGTGCCATAAGAAGTCGAGTCACCCGAACTTCAAAACAATTAACAAACTTGCCAGGAGTAATCTTGCGAAGGACTTCCGGACTCGAGATACAAGAAGGAGAGTATATGTGATGCATGCCGGATGGGAAAGCAAATCAAATCATCATTCAAAGAAAATACATGTCCATCTTCAACAAGAATATTGCACCGCTACATATGGATCTGTTTGGTCAGTGGAACCGGCTAGCATAAGTGGGAAGAAATACACCTTGGTGGTAGTAGATGACTACTCAAGATATATATGGACAATATTCATGCGTAAAAGAAAGAAACTGCGAAAACTACCACGGTGATGAAGAGAATACAAAATGAGAAGAGTCAAACCATTATCAAAATAAGATCGACAGAGGAACCGAGTTTGTCAATGGTATAATAACTCAAGATTGTATTGAAAATGGTATTGGTCATGAATTATCTCTGCAGCAGAAGGACTCCACAAAGAAAATGGAGTTGCGAGAAAGAAGGAATAGAACTCTCAAAGAAGCAAAGAAGGACCATGTTAGTCAAGTTATGGTCAGATGTTTAAAAGATTTTGGGTCAAGCAATAAACACAAAGATGCTACACTCAAAATAGATGCATGATAAAACAGACGGTGACAAAGACTCCTATGAGATTTGGACAGGAGAAAGCCAAATGTTGCATACTTCAAAATATTTGGATGCAAATTCTTCATCCATAACAATGGCAAAGATAATTTAAAAGCTTTTAATGCTAAAGTCGATGAAGGTATCTTCTTAGGATACTCGGTGAAAGCAAAGCCTACAGAAGAGTGCTCAACAAGAGGACAATGGTTACGTAAGAATCCATCCATGTGGTGTTTGATGAACCAAATGTAAATGGAGAAGACATTGAAGAATCACCGATAATTTGTCAATCAACCTACCATGCGAGAAGAGTCCCTATGTTGAAGTTGAAGTCGAGTTATAAGTCCGGATGAAGATGAGATAGTTGAGTCTCAAAGACAATTTGGAAAATCTGCATCTAAGTGATGATGAGAGAGCCGATCAAAATAACACATCCGCAAGACGATCAATCCACCTAACTTACTCCAACCCGATGTAAGATGGTGAGAAGGTGTAAAAACTAGATCCGAACTCAACAAGAAGCAATGTTCACTTGCTTCATCTCACAAATAGAACCAAAAGATGTGTCACAAGCATTGGATGACACACATTGATTCAAGCCATGCAAGAAGAGCTAAATCAGTTTGAAAGGAACAAAGTGGGAATTGGTTCAAAGACCTACCCATCAAAATGTTATTGGCACTAAATGGGTGTTCGTAAACAAGATGAATGAGGAAGGTTCGTGGTGAGAAACAAAGCAAGATTGGTAGCCAAAGGGTATTGCCAAGAAGAAGGAATAGATTTTGATGAAACTTTTGCTCCTGTAGCAAGATTGGAAGCTATAAGGATGTTTCTTGCCTATGCACTCACAAGAACTTTATTGTATATCAAATGGATGTAAAGAGTGCATTCCTTAATGGTTTGTTGGAGGAAGAAGTATATGTTGAACAACCTCCAGGATTTGAGCAGAAGACTCTTGGAGACAAGATATACAAACTCAAGAAAGCTTTATATGGATTGAAACAGGCACCCAGTATGGTATGATACATTATCACAATTCCTAATCGAGAACGGATTCACAAAAGGCAAAGTGGATAGAACGCTCTTGTAATTCAAGATGGGAAGATTATCGCTTGTTCAAATATATGTGGATGACATCATCTATGGATCCACAAACAAAGAGTCATGGTGATAAATTCTCAAATCTCATGCAAAGCAAATTCGAAATGAGCATGATGGGAGAGTCGACATTCTTCCTTGGACTCCAAGTGAAAGCTTGATTGAAGGATGGAACCTTCATAAGTCGACAAAATACACGAGTGAGATTTAATTAAGAAATTTGGTATGGAAGAGAAGTCTTTCGTAAAAATACCAATGAATACATCACCAAAATGGACATGTATGCAGATGGCAAGCCTCAGTAGATCAAACAAGATCTGAGCACTTATTGGATCATTGCTCTATCTCACAAAGAAGCGGCCGGATATCACCTTTTCGTTGGTGTATGTGCAAGATTTCAATCTGCTCCAAAAGAAAGCCACATGACTGAGCCAAGAGGATCTTGAGATATTTGAAAGGAAGCAAGAAGTTGGCTTATGGTATCCTAATGAAGGTGGATTCAAGCTAATTGGTTATTCAGACTCGACTATTTGGATGTAGAGTTGACAGAAAAGCACTCGAGGCACATGTCAAATGCTTGGAAATAAAGGCTAATTTCTGGTTTAGCAAGAAGCAAAATTCAATAGCCACCCTACAACCGGTGCGAGAATACATAGTTGCAGGCAAACTATTGTGCCCAAGTCTTATGGATGAGACAACAAACGGTGAGAGACTATGAAGTTGAAGAAAAGGAAATTCCTATTATGTGTGACAATACAAGTGCAATTGCAATCACTCAAAATCCTGTGTTGCACTCAAGAACAAAGCACATCGATGTCGATATCACTTCATAAGAGACCATGTTGGAAAGAAGGACATCTCCTTAGAATATATCTCAACCGATAAACAAGTTAGTTTGACATATTCACAAAACCATTATGTGAATCAAGATTTGAAGAACTCAAGCATGAGTTAGGGTTAATTGAGTTGAGTTAACACTCGTAAGACTCAAAGAAAAGAGATGAAACACGAAAAGAGGAAAAAGAGTGACTCCTAATTCAACTAAGTGAATCACCAGATCGGAAAGTCATTTGATCAATTAGTGACAAATTTGAGTCACAAGGAGAGAACGAGAAGAAGGATAGAATCGCCTAAGGAGTAAGGTGAGTTATTTATGAGCAAAGTGACAAAAACGCGGTCGTTTTTACTAAGCGGGAATGTTTTTAAGAATGACGTCAAGATAATTATGACGCGTACATGATCAAAAAGCTGCACACCAAGCTTATGATTAGATATAAATGCTTTGCCGAATTAAATGCGAGAACTTAAACGCTAACCGGCGTGCAAGATCTAAGTGTTGATTTTGATCAAATTTCAAAACCACCCGCACGCCCTTTAATAAACCATACTTATACCATTTCGTCCGATTTTCTCTCACTTTACCAAAACTGTTCATCTCTCTCAAGGCAAAAGAAAGAAACTTTCTCTCAAAACCCTACAACTCCTCAAGATCATTTTCTAAGTCTCGTTCGGTAAAACACTGAGAAATGGCACCTACTATTGATTTCGTCAAGCTAGGAAAGCAAATCCACACTGGGTCTACTGTGGATTTCGATGGTATGGTTAAACAGGGGTCCGACGACACCCTCGTGAAGAAGATTGCTGAGAAGCTGGAAAAATCTGGATTAAAGCCGTTTTTGACATTGGAGTTTCCGCTGACCTATGTAGAAGAGGTCGCACAGTTCTACGTGAACGCCGAAGTTCACGATGAGGGCATTAAGTCCTCTGTTCACGGAAAAGAGTTCACCATCAACGCCAAGGATTTGGCGAACACGCTGTTGTTGCCGGCGGAAGGAGTGCCGGAGATTCATGAAGCGAGGTTGACCGACGACTCGCTTGGAAGGAAGTAGCCAAGTCCGATTGTCTTTGCGAAAAGTGGTCTACACACTAACAACAAGAGGTCTGTTGAAAGAGGACTACCACAAATTGCTGGACATTGTTGCCAAATGCATAGACATCAAATTTGCGCGTTTTGACCAAATTGCCTAAAGCTAAGTTGATCGTAATGGCCTGCGATCCTTGAAGAAAAGAAGGTGAATTGGGCCGAGTTTGTATACGTGCCAGACAGCGCGAATATTGGGAACAAATCCTTCAAGGAGGATGGTACGTTTGGAGGTTCCCGGGATACGGCCCGGTAATGGCGGATGATGGAAGTAAAAGGGTACCTCTTCGACATGGAAAGGCGTTCCATGTAAACAAGAGGATGTTTTGATCAAACCTCTCAGCGCACGAAGAGAGCTTACGCCAAGAGGGCGATACGAGTGAGGGGGAATCGGCTAACCTTGAAGATTCACCGCCTCCTCACCTCCCAAGAAGATCGGGCTTTGCTAAGAAAACTATTGCCCCGTGCAGAAAGAAAAAGAAATCTACACTGTCCCCTGCAGCCGAGTCACCCCCCCGCAACCATATCTCCCCCCTACAGCCGCAGTGGAGAAGGAACCATTAATCCCTTCTCCAGTGATCAAGAAGAAGAGGATCGCCACAATAAAGAAGGCATTTGCCTTAAGACAAGCGAAGGCATTTACCTTCAACGAACAGAGGAAGTGGAACCGATGTTCCTCTGGTAAAAACAAAAAGAAGAAGAAGAATTTCCAAGCTCTCCGAGCTTGAGAAGATGGATGAGTCACCCACTCACCGAAAAGATACCGAGACTCTGGAGAAGTAGAGTCTCCGAAGTTATCGATGAAACGACTAAGTCTCTGGCTGAGGCCGATCAGCAGAGCAACTCAAGACCCACAGAGATGAATAGCCGAGGAACAAGGAATAGCCGAGACAACCGAATCACCTATTGATAGGGTTGTGTCTCCGCCTATAACGGAGGCTATCAAGATGTCGAGCAAGAAAGTTTTTGCTACCCTCAATCCCCGAGCTCGAGGGACATCGAGGAGATGATGACAAGGATAATGATGTGATGATCCTATCCCCACCATACCCGACATTCAAAATCTTCTGCGAGAATGGAGGAAATGGAAGTCGAGTCGATCCATGGAACAGTTCTAAAGACCGAATTCATTGAAGAAGAAGACGAACTGATGAACTTCCTCGGATTGACCAATGTGGTGCAAGCTCTTGATGAAGAAAACTGTTTGGACATTCTAAATATCTTTAAAGATAAGGAGAAAGAAAGATTGACAGAAGAAGCTGAGGCACGTGAGAAGGCCAAAGATCCGCCCTCTCACCGGCACCACAGAACATACACATCCTCACCTCGACATTCTATCGAGAAAGTGATGAGGATCGGACCTGTTGTCGCCACGAAGAGTTGCAAATGCAGCAAGCAATGCAAGAATCCAAAATCCTACATGAGCAAAGAATGATGGAGGGACCAGGGGAGTCATCCAAATCACGGTGGAGATAGATCCTATGGGAGTGGTGCAAAGATATTGCCACTTGTTGTCGCTGCCACCACTTCCCTCATTCGGAGGAAGGTGTTAAGGGAATTGGCGATGAAACGGGATTGTGGGGACCGGTCGAGCCAACCCCTAATGAAGGTGTCTTACCACCGCTCCAACGGCTGAATACTCGGTGGGAACGGCCAGAGTCCGGACACGAGTGACCCCATTCCAAGTCACTCACCGGGCGTGCTAGCCGAGGGGAAACTCCCTCCACCGCAAAGAAGGTCGGAGGATCTGCGGTGACTCCACAATGCATCTCGGAGGCGAAGTGGAGAAGGAACAACAACTTATTTGTATACACAACAAAGTTGTCATGACGAGGCTCGCAGCGTTGAGACTATCTCGGTGAAGTGCCAATCGCTTCAGAGGCCCATGACGCCGCTGCGATGCGTCGAGGCACGAGGAAGGAATCGCCCGAGAGTTAACACTGGGCAATGAAAGTGCAATCCATGGAGTTGAGACTCAATGGATGCCACCTCGAAAGACCCCAAGACAACCGACATCGCCGAAGGGATCGCCCAAGGCCTCGAAGTTGAGCTGCAGGGGGTAATGAAGGCCAATGGGAGGTTGAGAATTAGGGGTAAAGAGATCAAGCACGAGAACATCCTCATGCTATCATTGATCCATCGTAAAAGGAGATAAGTGCTCTTCAAGATTCCCAGGATAATCGATGTAACTTTTCCGGGATCCGAAGGTGAAGATGAAGTCGAGTCATCCCCTATTGCAGATCCAAAAGACTCACCGGTGAGGATGTTCCAACCACGAGTAAGTCTAACCTCAAGACTACTCGCCAAACATTCAACTTTGATGATGAGCCACCATGGAAATCTCATCATCGTCCGATGACGCTCGATATGGCCGAGACTATCAACTCATTTGGAAAAACCGGTGGGACCGATTTAAGCCGTTAAGACAAGTGAGGCTCAGCAAGTCGGGTCGACTTCACAATGCACCAAACCAAACAAAGTCCATTGCGCAGCTCCCAAGCCGCAACAGCTCGACTCCACGGGGGGACTTCACGAGCACCAATTATCATTAAACGATTCCGGTTGCCCGTGATGATCCTTTTATAGAATCATTTCCATTCTCTCTCGAGATACCGACCTCCCGAAGAATCGGCTAGAGATCGCGAGCGCTTCCACGCACACTGATCCTGTTATTCCCCTCGACACCATTGTTCGGTGACCGACAGGACTTTGACGCGCGTCCGCCAATCAAACAGAGGTGACAAAGAAGTTCGGGAAGTCTTCAAAGCCTTATTTGCCGAGATAGAAAAGATGGAGAGGCACCAGGCCTCACCGACATGAGGTCGGGATAACGCGAAGAGACGCTAACCTTATGCCGATTTGCGAGGCATAATAGTTAGGATCGGGAATGGTGGCAACAACAAAGACAATGCGTGTGGAACAAGCTCGATATTTTAGGACATTGTTCAACAAGTTTCTAGTCCGGCGGGCCGAGAATGCGATGCAAAGACAAAATTGCAAGAGCACATCGAACAAATGCATGAATCTCACACCTCGTAGATAAAGCGATGCATGAACATAATAAGAACGAGCTCTGCGCGTGGAAGAGAACATGGATCGAAAATTCGATCTTCTCATGGCCTGAGATGAAGTTGGTAGCAACTGTGAATCCAATGCCACCCGCTTCCGAGTTCCGTGCAAAGATACTCCGCAGCAGATTCGAAGCGAACTCGGCTATCAACGAGACTTTACTTCTTGCTTGCTAGCTTGTTTCGGGGTTCCTCTCTCCTTTGATGATGCCAAAAAGGGGGAAGAGGAATACCTAAAGGCGCTGAAGGGATCTGAAATCGAGAAGGAGGACGCAGCTGTGAAGAGAAAGACAGCTGAGGAAGTAATAAGAGAGAAGAAAGGAAAATCTGTTGAGGGGGAAGGTTCGAAAGATGTGACCTTGATGATTGCTAGAACCCCCAACAAGGTCTTTTCACCGTTGATATCATCAAAGAAACTCCCAGTGACTCTACCACTCCAACACTCTGCAGTACCTATGGTTGAAAAGAGAAAGGCAGTTGAAGCAGGGATGAAGGAAGTGGAAGGAAAGATGAATGCCCGAGTTATGGATATTCTAAAACAACATGGAGGCATTCCAACAGACAGAGACACCTATGCCATTTCAGATGCCGGAACCGAGCCAAGATCTGTTGATGAATTCAAGACGCTCGCATCTGGAGGTTACTTCGCAAACATGTCCATGGCTCAAGCCTGGGATTTGTACTGGGAAAAGGGTCTCAAACTATGTGAAGAACCGACAGCAGACCATCGGTCAATACTGGTCACGGGTCACTCGCTAGTCACTCAAATTGGGAAAAAGAAGACCCCAAGACAATACACGCCCGAGGCGATGAAGAAGCAAATGGTGGAGGAAGAGGTTTTAGACCTAGATCTCTGCCCAAAAACATTGAGTATATAAATCCAGGAAAGAAATGAGGGATCTATTGGGCTGGATTTGACGAAATAGCCAACCTGCAAGTGACTAAGAATAATGCTGAGTATGTGAAGAGAATTGAACAGAAAATAAGAGACAAACTCGGCTATGGGAGGAAAGACAAGAAAGACGAGAAGAGATGAAGTCGCCGGAAGGCGTATGAGAAAAAAAAGCGGTGAAGATGAGAAGAAGTGAAAGAGGTCGGAAGATGACAGAGTCAAGGAGATGAAAGAAGGAGGAAGCGAAGGAGATGAAGTGTTGTTGTCCACCCCTTCATGTATTTTACTATGTAAATACATTCTATGTAAGTCTTACGTACATCGAATAAAATTGTACAATTTCTATACTTGTGTAGATATAGATCAAAGACATGGTAACTTTAAGTTCCATTTAAGCTCGATACATTTTCTTTTGGTTCAAGCTCGATACACTTTGTAAACAAACTATGTAAAGATCAAGAATGTTATGATCAATAAAAGATCGATTCTAAGCATACATTTCGTGATTCTACATTTGTCCGTATGTATCTTTCTTTGTTTAATTATTGTATGAATGTTTTAAGTTTTGGCATCATCAAAAAGGGGAAAATTGTTGGGAAATTATTTTGTAGATTTTGATGAATGCCATGTAAAACTTAGAATAGGAAGTCGACACCCCATTCTTGTTATAAATTGCATTGTAATAGATAGGGTGGTAGAGTGAGTCAAGTCGGCTATGCTTGAACATGCAAGAAGACAATCGGAGACTAAAAGGAAGACTCATTGTGAGGCGATTGAGTGTGGCAAAGAAGAGAAGACAGAACTCGATCAAGGTGCAACTAAGATGCAACAGTGAAGCATCGATCAAGTCAACTCAAGATAGCCCGACCTCAAGTTGAAGTGATGAAGAGTCATCCAATGATTGGAAGTGACTTAAGTAACCTCGGGGAAGGCAAGTAAATGCAATCAAGTCGAGATAATGAAAGAGATCCATTGCACGTAAATCAAGAGAATTACTTAAACAAGTAATACTTCCATACTACCTTTCTTGAAGTGCTCGATCCCGAGAAGCATGCAAAAGGAATAAACCAATGGGAAGCACCGCACCGTGTCGAACTCGAAAAAGTCAAGAATCGTTCATACGAGGAAACGTAAATTCCAAGGATTGCAACAATACAAGCCAACGACCACAAGTGACTTTCAAAAATAAGCCTTTCTCTTCAACGGCGATTTTTGAAAGATCACTATAAAAGGTGAGGAATCACTGCGAGAGAAGGTTCTTGACCGAACCACGAACATTCAAGCTAACATTTGAATCAGTAACCAAGAATACTCTCAAGTCATTCAAGATCAATCCTCAAGCCTACATTACAAAGGAAATCAATCCAACACTCACCGTGAAGGAAAGACAACTTCAATCGGTTGAAGAGGAAACATTTGAAGAATCAAGGGTCTACATTCCACGAAAGATTGTAGAAAGGTTCAAGGTCGAACCAGGCTTAAGCTGTTTGGAGGGCTTTGTGATCAAATCCAAGGAACTAAAGCAAGTGGGTTGTAGTAGCAAGGCACCGCCTGAAGAAAAGCCGAGTCGCGAGAAGCCACCGTGTGTGACAAGGCATCTCCGTGACCGAGTCCCAAAGGATCAAGTCGGTTGTGTGATCAAGACTTCTATCGGACTGTTAACCACTTTGTATATTGTTCAATACTTAGTGGATT
Source organism: Rehmannia glutinosa (assembly GCA_016081115.2). Taxonomy (NCBI): domain Eukaryota; kingdom Viridiplantae; phylum Streptophyta; class Magnoliopsida; order Lamiales; family Orobanchaceae; genus Rehmannia; species Rehmannia glutinosa. Next base: position 19,088,740 of record CM071925.1, read on the forward strand.
CCTCCGGGAGTTGGAGAAAAGAGGAGTAGAAGAATTACCCCATCTTGAACCTCTATAAAAACTTATTGTGTCATTTACATTTCAAAGACTTTAATTTATGCATCTTATTTTTATAATCGCGATAAATTTACTATCCAATTGATAATCAATCGAGTGCTAAAACCAAGTATTAAAACAAACTTAACCAAATTTAAGGGTGTTAAGTCTTCCGCTAAAAACATATCACGGTCAAGTTAAGTCTTTAGTCAAAACAAAGTGAGTTATTCTATCAACATTTTCACGAGTCTGAAGTGACTAACTCTGTTTGATTAACTAACTTAGTGTCCATCAAGGACTCAATCGTGAAGTATTAACTCGAACATTTTTAAAAGGACTAAATCGAAAAGTTGGTAAGGTTTATTCAACCCCTTCTAAACCTTACCCTCACACCCCTTGGGACCTACATATGCTAATATCACACAAAGAATCTACAATATGTCGTAATTACGTTACATCACATGCTAATATTACATGAAAAAAAATATAATACTCAAATAAAGGAGATGTCTAACGATCCGGAATTTTTAATTCCTAATAAGAATTTTTATTAACTAATGGAGGATATAAGATTTATTATTTTATTAGATGATAATTAATTAATTTGTACTTCACAACATATGTTAGATTTTGTTTAGTTAGAGTATTAAGTCAGACATAAGCCTTTTTTTTTTTTTAATAAATGGATTAATTAAAGAAGCTCGCTCAGAAAATACGACTAACAGAGAGGAAATAATTGGCAGAACAAAGAGAAAAGAGAAGAAAGAAGAAAGAAAGGAGAAAATAGAAGGAATATATGTCATTCTATAGAATCTTCTAGAAACTACATAAGTTGGTAAATTCAATAAGAAAAAACCGTTGAGCTTTGTCCCTAATTGAATTGGAGTTAGCTTTTACTAACTCTAGTATACAAATCACATGTCCAGGTTTGATTTGATAGATGCTTGAAAAAGAGTTCTACTACATCTGAGATTCAACAGACAAATAATCTCCATAGTTTTCATGTAGAATTATGGTTTAAGTTATTAGTTTTGGTTATCATGTTAAAAGGTTTATCACCTTATCATGTTTGACTACAATGCTTGTCGCCTTAATAAGAATTTGTGTTGGTGTGATAAATTGGGCTGCCTCCCAATTATGTTTGAATGAAGAGTTTTTTTCCCATAATTAATCGAATGTTAATCCAGAGTTAGCCACTCAACACACGATTTTGTTGATAGAATAACTCGATTGTTTAGATTAAACTTTAACTTGGTTGTGATGAGTTTTTATTGGAAGACTTAACACCCTTGAATTTGATTTAACTTTGTTTTAAACACTTGGTTTTAGCACTTTGTTATTTATCGGTTGGATAGCAAATTATCACAGATATAAAGTATGTGTGCGGGGAATGTAAATATGTTGAAATGTAAATGACACAAGTAAATTTTATAGAGGTTCAAGATGGGGTAATTCTTCTACTCCTCTCTTCTCCAACTCCTGGAGGAATCCACTAAGTAATGATCAGTACAAAGTGGTTATCGACCCAGAGATAAGTCTTGATCACGCGGTGACTTACTCCTAGACTCGATCCGGAGATGCCTTGGTCATACTGGTGGCTTCTCGTTCTACTCGCCTTCTTCACGGTATGTCGCTTTACTACTCCAAACTTACTTTCTCAAGCTTCTTGGATTTGATCACGAAGCCCTCTAATAACTTGAGATTGGTTCGACCTTGAACCTTCCTACAATCCTCCTGGAAAGTAGACCCCTTTTGATTCTTCAAAAGTTTCCTCTTCAATGATTTGAAGTTGTCTTTCCTTCACAAACTTGGTGTTGGATTGATTTCCTTCGAGATTTAGGCTTGAGGATTTTGCTTGAATAACTTGAGAATATTTTGCAAGTTACTGATTTGAATATTTCTTGATCGTTCGTGGTTCGGTATGCAAGGTTAACCTTTTCTCATTGTGATTCCTCACTTTTATAGTAAACTTTCAAAAATCGCCCGTTGAAGAGATAGGCTGATTTTCAAAAGTCACTAGTGTTCGTTGGCTTGTCTTTTCTTGGTCTTCAATCTTGAGATGTAGACCTTTCCTCATATTAAATGAATGTTGACTTTTGAGAATCGACACGAGGTGCGGTGCTTCCCATTGGTTTATTCCTTTTTCACGCTTCCGGGAGAAGAGCACTTTAAGACATGGCAAACATGGAAGTATTACTTATTTAAGTAAACTCCTTGACTTCTCAGGCAAATGATTCTTTTTAGTTAACTCTTCTTTGCACCATTTGCCTTTTCCCGGATGACTTGAGCTCGCTTTACTCATTGAGTGACTCTTCATCACATCAACTTATGACATGGATTTTGACTTAATCGACTTTTCACATCGTTGTCCTTGATCAAGAATGAGTCCTTGGTCTTCTATTTTTGGCCATACTCATTTTGTTCCACAATGAGTCTTCACTTCACTCCTTGATTGACTTCTTGTATTCCCACCATAGCCGACTTGACTCAGCTCATTCAACCCTAACTATTACAAAGAGAATTACAAGAAAATGGGGTGCCAACATTCTAATCTAAGTTTTACATGGCATTCATCAAAATCTATAAAATAAATTTCCTAATGACTTGTCTTTTCTTGACTTATGACTTGTGATGGTGATATTTCCTCGTGTAGGTCCCAAGGGGTGTGAGTGTAAGGTTTAGAAGGGGGTTGAATAAACCTTACCAACTTTTCGATTTAGTCCTTTTTAAAGTTCGAGTTAATACTACACACGGTTGTGTCCTTGGTGGACAACCAATTTAGTTAATCGAGAGTTAGTCACTTCGCAGACTCAACCGAGCTGTTGATGGAATAACTCAGTTGTTAAGACTGAATTAGCTCAATGGTAGTTTGTTTTCAGCGGAAGACTTAACACCCTTAATTATGGTTAAGCAAAGATTTAATGCTTGGTTTAGTACTTAGAAATTATCAAGTGGATAGCAAATTTATCAGCAGAGTTAAACAAATAAGATGCAGGAATTAAAGTGTTGAAATGTAAATGACACGATAAGATTTTTATAGAGGTTCAAGATGGGGTAATTCTTCTACTCCTCTCTTCTCCAACTCGGAGGAATCCACTAGGTATTGATCGGTATACAAAGTGGTAACATCCCGGATACAAGTCTTGATCACACGGTGACTTGATCCTTTAGGACTCGATGCGGAGATGCCTTGATCACTCAATCGGCTTCTCGTACGACTCGGCTTCTTCACACAAGGTTTGCCTTGCTACTACAACCCACTTGCTCAAGCTCTTTGGATTTGATCACGAAGCCCTCCAAAAACTCGAGACTGGTTCGACCTTGAACCTTCCTGATCCTTCGTGGAATGTAGACCCTTGATTCTTCAATAATTTCCTCTTCAACTGATTGAAGTTATCTTTCCTTCACAGGTGAGTGTTGGATTGATGTGCTTCGTAATATGGCTTGAGGATTAATCTTGAATGATTTGAGAATATTTCGATTCATGATTCAAATAATTTCTTGAATGTTTGTGGTTGAGGTAACCTTCTCTCGAAGTCATTCCTCGGCCTTTTATAGTGATCTTTCAAAAATCGCCCGTTGAAGAGATAGGCTTATTTTTGAAAGTCACTTGTGGACGTTGGCTTGTCTTGTTGCGCCCTTGAATTTGCCACTTCCTCGTATAAAATGTTCTTGACTTTTCGGAGTTCTCGACACGGTGTAGTGCTTCCCATTGGTTTATTCCTTTTGCACGCTTCCGGGACTAAGCACTTCGAGAAAGGTAGCATGGAGATATTACTTGTTTAAGTAATTCTCTTGATTTTCGTGCAATGGATCTCTTTCGTTATCTCGACTTGATCGCATTTCCTTGCTTTCCCAGGTGACTTAGAGTCGCCTTCCAATCATTGGATGACTCTCCTGTCACCGACTTGAGACTTGGCTATGTTTAGGCGACTTGATTGATACTCCACTCACATTTGCATCTCGAGTTGTTCCTTCGCCGAGTCCCTGTCTTCTCTTCTTTGCCATACTCACTGTCTTGCAATGAGTCTTCCTTCTAGTCTTGATTGTCTTTTTGCATGTTTAGTCATAGCCGACTTAACTCGGCTTGACCAAATTTATTTATTACAATACGATTTCTGAAAAAAATGGGGTGCCAACTTCCTATTCTAAGTTTTACATGGCATTCATCAAAATCTAAACAATAAATTTCCCAACACCTCGTATTGAATGAATCAGAGCTTTTGGTCGACACAAGCTTGATGCTTCCCATTGGTTTATTCATTTTGCACGCTTCTGGTATGAGCACTTTACGACATGGCGGCATGGACGTATTACTATTTTAAGTAATATCCTTAACTTCCGTGGAACGGATATATATCGATCGACTTGACTTGGACAACAGTGCCTTTACCCATTTGACTTGAGTCTGCTCCAACCTTTTAGGAATGACTAAATCGTCAATTCAACTAGTAGACTCGCTTCTTCACCGACTTGACTGTCACTTCTTTAACCTTTACTCTACTATCCCTCGGTTGGATTTCCTTAAGTCGAGTCGTGTCTTCCATCTTGACTACACTCACCGACACACAACTAGTTCTTCACTTTGATCCTTCTTGACTTCTTGCATTCTTCAACATAGCCGACTTCACTCGGCTCATGCAGTCCTATCTATTACAAAATAGAAATACAAGTAAAATGGGGTTCCAACTTTCTATTCTAATTTTTAAATGGTATCATCAAAATCTAATAATAAATTTCCTAACAATTTCCCCTTTTTTGATGATGCCAAAACTTAAATAAACATTACAAAGAACACAAACACAAGGTCAAGAACAATGAATGTATGAGTTGAATATGTCAATTTTATTGATCATAACATTCTTGTCCTTTACAAAGTCGCTTACAAAATATACTTTATACATTAGATCGAGTTTATACATACATTTGAATTACAACATGTATCGAGCAAAGTTACAAAATTTGCAACAAGTATTAGAGCTTTATTATAGAATACTTACAGGTTGTGTATTTACAATTAATTAAAATACATGAAGGGGTTCTGATGCGTCTTCGACGCCTTGGTCGCTTCCTTTTTCTCTCTTCATCTTGACTCTCTTTCTATCATCCTCTACTCATCTCCTCTTCTTCTCTTCTTCTTCTTTCTTTTTCTTCTCATATGCGCAAGCAGCAGCAGGTCATCCCTACTAATCGCTTTTCCTCCCATTCACGTGTAACTCTTTCATTCTCTCGCTTCTTGCCTCCTCATTTTTGCGATTAACTTCAAGGTTGGCAAGATGATCAAACCTAACCCGATGAGTTGATCCCCTTCTTATGTGAATCAATGTACTTATGTCTTGTGGTCTGGGCGTGGTGGAGTGCATCCGCTTTTCCACTACTTCCGGACCTTCCTCCTTCTAGTTGACTCGGCTTCTCCTCTAGGAGTGTATTGCACTAGTGCTTTTTCCGGTGAGCGATTGCTAGAACTCTCTTTGCGATCGCCTAATTTACACAAATCAAGGCCCTTCTCCCAATACAAGTCCCATGCATGTGGTAGAGTTAAGTTCTTGAAATATCCTTCGCATCTAGAGTTTGAAATTCCTCTAGTGATCCGGGGCTCGAGATCCTCGCATTGTGATTTCTCTTGGAGGTTTGATTCTTTGGGAATCCTTCAATAATCTGTTGGGGACCATCATACCTTGTTTTGATATCCTTAATGCGCTCACTATGCTTCTTAGCTACCTTTTCAAACTCGGCTTGATGGCTTTTCTTGATTCCTTGACCGCCAACTCATCTTTCTCTAGGTAGTTTCTGAGAAGTGAGGTGTGACTTCTCCTTGTTGAGGAGTTTTGGCAAACATGATTTTTAGGGGATTTTTCACCGAGCTTCCGTCCCCCTTAGTTGCTTCCCATTGCTCTCCTTCCTTATGACTCCCAAGCCCTTCCTTTAGTTCCCTCATGGCTTCCTCTTCCCCCTTTTTGGCATCATCACCAAAAGGTAGAGTTAGGCCGGGGAACATACCACCAAGGATGAAATCGAGTCTGCTTTGTTAGTTGAATCATGTTTATCATATGACTTGGAGTAAGTTGTTGAACTCGATGAAAGATAGCTTTCGCTCGCCACCGCCAACAACCTCATTTCTCGCTTGGAGAACCGAATCTGCCGACTCATGTTGGTCTCGGTCGGGCAATTTCATTCTTGTGATGCGGCTTGAGCAACTCCATGTCCGACTTATGAGACTCGTCTATCCCGAAAATGTTGTCTCGAAGCCTCGTTGGAACTTGAGGTTGTCGAGCTCGGATCACCATCTTGGAAAATAACGACTTGAAATAGGTGACTTGCTCTCTTCTCATAGCTTTTAGTTGTCCCACCCATTCCCGCATTCTCAAAACCGTACCTCTAAAGTCTTCGGTGATCGTAGCATCCCCGTTGTCTAGCCTTTGGTCCAAAGATGCAAAGCCATGCTCCATCTTCTTGATCTCTTCACGGATGGCTTTAAACGCTTTTCCTCGAAGTTATTTGTCTTTCAAGCAGATCGATCTTCCGCCAAAGCGCATCAAAATCGAACCCTATAGGCACAATAGCGAGATTCACCTGGAGCTCGGAGTTCTTCCGGAGGTACTTGGACAAGATAACATGCTTGTTCTTGAAAGCGATTCGGCTTCAAATGGGATATTGGCTTCAAAGAAAGTACTCCGTGAATAGGTCATCCGGAAAAATAGGAATACCCACTCCGCGTCGTGGGGCCTTTACATTTTCTTTCAAAATATTTTCATCTCTATATGCCTCGGCTATTTCACCTTCATCGGCATCTTGAGCAAATTTGTGTTAGCCTTGCTAAGTTGATTGATCCTCGGTTGCCTTAACACCTTCCTCGTATCGATTGTTGCTTCATTTTGAGTAATCCCGGTCCTCGGTGACTCATCAGTTGTCATCGGAGGGTGATGGAACCATTGGTGTTGGCTCATCAACGAATACGAATCTCATCCGAGTAGCTTTGTCACTAGCTTCCCCGAGAGGCTTGAGCATTCTCGTTATGTCCTTATTAGATTCATCAACGGGTGTGGACTCGCTTCATCTTATAATTCCGGGGAATTGAGTATCAACATGTTCTGCGAATCATGAAGGGCGCTAATTTCTTCCTCTTCATCGCCTACCTCCACCTAAGGAGTTGGCTCATTAATGCTTCTTTACCCAAGGAAGTCTCAACCTCCTTTGGGCCTTCTTTACCCTCAGCCAGTCTCAACCGCAGGAGGGCCTTGGGAATCCCCGTGTGCGATCTCAACCGCATCGGGGTCTTGGGAAGTTCTCCTTCAAAGAGACTCACCGCTTTAAGATCTTCGGTGGCATCCGTCTGAGTCTCAACTCGTAGATTGCACTTTCGGGCCAGGAGTCTCAACTCCCATGGCCTCTTTTCCATCATGTGCCTTAGCTACAATATCGCTAGCGTCATCGGCCTTCGTATAGATGAGGTTTTAGCCGAGACAGATCTCAACCGTCCCGAGCTTCATCAACTTCACTCGATGTTCATTTTGTTTCTCACCTTCACCTCCAAATTGCATTGATTGGTCTCCCACAAAGATCCTAAACCTAGCGTGGTGGTGAGAGCTTCCCCTCGGCTAAGCGCTTTTGATTGAGTCAAGAGTAGTGGGGTTACTCTGCACGAGACTCGGTTGTTATTCCCTTTGAGTGACCAGCCATGGGGCGGTGTGTTTCAACATTTTTCGTAGGAGTTGTCTTGGCTAAGGTGACCGCTTCGTCACCATCCTTAGATTAATCGCCAATCTTCGAGTGCTATCTTCGAGTGCACGGGGATATGGTGGCGGCAATCTCCGAAAGTGCTATCTTTTGTTAGGAAATTTATTTGTTAGATTTTAAAGATACCATGTAAAACTTAGAATAGCAAGTTGGCACCGATTTTCCTTGTAATTCTATGTTGTAATAGATAGATCGAAAGAGTGAGTGAAATCGCTATGTCGAAGAATACAAGAAGTCAACGAAAACTAGAGCGAAGAATCCACTGTGTGTCAACTGAGTATGGCTAAGATGGGAGACAAGGACTTGACTGAAGGAGGCACGACTGAGGAACAGCTATGTAAAGGATGTTGAAGTGTTTGTCAAATCGTACAAAAGCCAAGTCTATCAGTTGAATTGACGGTTGAGTCATTCCCATATGATTGGAGCAGACTCAAGTCAAGGGGTAAAGGCACGATCAAGTCAAGACAACAAGCGACATTGATCCATTGGAATGAAGTCAAGGGTATTATTCGATATAGTAAGTCAAGTCGCCAGTGTCTTAAAGTGTTTGGCCCGAGTAAATATGCAAAAGGAATAAACCAATGGAAAACACTTTGGAGCATGTGTGTGTCGACCGTAAAAAGCTACGAGAGGCTTTTAATATGAGGAAAGGTCAACATCACATTGCTGCAATCCAAGAAAAGACAAGCCAACGAACAAGAAGTGTCATTTTAAAATAGCACATCTCTTCAACGGGCAAATTTTCAAATGATCACTATAAAAGGTGAGGAAGCATTTGAGAAAAGGTTACCTAAAAAAAGCACGAACGAATCAAGAAACCCTCAACCATTCATAACCCGCAATATTCTCAAAGCTTATCAAGAACATTCCTCAAGCCTAAAACTCTAAAAAACTATATCTAACACACGTTGTGAATGAAAGATTACTTCAACCAGGTTGAAAAGGAAAAGTTTCAAGAACAAAAAAGGGTCTACTCTCCAAGTTTGAAGGAGTTGTAGTGAGTTTCAAGATCGAAAGGAAGATTCAAGTTTGTTGGAAGGCTATGTGATCAATTCCAAAGGCTTGAAGAGAGCTGAAGTAGCAAGGCAGTTGTCTTGTGAAGAAGATGAGTCACGGAGAAGCCGGATGTGTGATCAAGGTGTTGTCTAGATCAAGAAGCGCCTTGTAACTCGATCATTACTTAGTGGATTCCTCCGGGAGTTGGAGAATAGTGGATTAGAGGAATTACCCCATCCTCGAACCACTATAAGTTTGCTTGTGTCATTTACTTTCAAAGATTTAATTGATTGCCTATATCTTTATACCGATAAGTTCTATTGCTATCCAAGCGATAATAACAAGTGCTAAAACAAGTGTTAAAAAGAGATACAACCTAGACAATGTGACCAAGGATATTCTCTACAAGGCGTTGGACATGGCTATGTTTAACAAAGTCAAGTCATGCAGATCAGCCAAAGAAATCTGGGAGAAGCTAACCCTGATTTGTGAAGGATCAGAACAGATTAAAGAGAATAAATTAACTGTTGTTGTTCAAAAAATTTAAAATTTTAAAATGCTTTCAGGTGAATGTCTGCATCAGCTGGATGCCAGATTCACAGTGATCACTAATGAGCTTTCAGCTCTTGGGGAAGAGTACACTTAGAAGGATATGTGCATGAAGATACTAAGATCTCTCCCAGCTAAATGGGAAATGAAGGTCATGGCCTTGAGACATTCAATGGACCTCTCAAAGACATCGAATCATGAGCTATTCTCAGACCTCAAAGCCAATGAATTTGAGCTGAGAAGGAAAGAGCAAGAGGAGACAATTGTACCCAAGACAGCTGCATTATTGGCTTGATGTGAAGGAAAGAAAGTTGAGCAAAGGAGACCATTGACCAGGAGGAAATTGTCCTCATGGTAAAGAGATTCAACAAGTTCTTTAACAAGAACTACAAAAGAAACAAGGTGAGACCTCCAGGAGACATTTAGCACCTTCAAAAGCAAGGGAGGACAGAAGCGCCCAAAGAGTTGAGCATCAAAGAACCGACTATCAGAGCCGATAATCGAGAGCCGAGAGAGAGTGGTCGAGAGTGAAAACTTGTGTTGGAATTGTAGACAACCAGGACACTTTGTTGTTGACTTTTCCTATCCATCACCAACAAATACAATAACGAAGAGAAAAAAAGAGTCTTGGGAAAGAAGACAAGAAAATTAAGAAGAAAGCCATGTTGGTCTGCCGAGATCGCTAAGCCTTGACCAAGTGTAAAGAGCCGATGGGACTCGAGATAGCAATGAGGCGACTATTCAAGTGAATCTTGAGGAAGAGGCTATGATATGCCTCATGGCCAAAGAACAAGATCAAGAAGATGAGGTACATTCTAACTCATCTCATTCTCGATTCAAGTGATAGTGACAATTGATACACACACTTCATCACCTGAGATCTTTATGATTCATTAAGCAAAATGATGAAAGATTTTGAGCACATTAAAACCTCACACACACTTCTAAATGAGGAAAAAGCCAGCTTAAAAGCCAAAACTCACGGTGACTATAGAGCCGAGTACTCTAAGTTACATAGCGATGAGAACACTAAGCTAAAAATTTGAAAATGCCAAGATCTTAGTAGAGTTAGGCAGCCTTTGAGAAAAGAGAAAAAGATCTTAAAAATGTTATTGCCTCATTTACAAAAGCATCAAAATCATTGGATGAAATTATTATGAGTCAAAAAGAGTGTGGAGATAAGACAGGCATAGGATTCAATTTCTTTGTGAATAGACAAGCTCCAAGAGTATTTTGGAAAAAGATCCCCAGGCAATGAGGGAATCCAATAGCCCAAAACACCATATGTTGCACCAACACTCACACCAAAACACAATCAAAATCATCTTGGCTTGGTTACAAGGGAAAAGGAAAGAAGCCGAGTCGAGTATCTTTGAAAGGACGGCCGAGAAGAAATCACTACAAGAAAATCGATCAATAATGACGGAAATTCCATCATTGTATGTCCAAAAACCGTCATTAAAGACTTTTAATGATGGGAAATTTCTGTAATGACCCTCATTATTGCCCTCCTAGGTAAAAGTAAATAATGACATGAAATGGATCCGTCATTATTGTTATAACATATTTAGTGACGAGATTGTACCCTCATTAAAAATAAATTTAAATGATGACAAATTTCATCATTATATGATATTCACCTATCATTATATAGTATTTTAATGACCATACACCGCCTCATTGTATCATCATTTTCCCCTCAATATATGTTGTTTTACAATTAAATTTTGCCATCATTATTAGTTATTAGCCTTGACCACTAAAAATCAATTTAGCAATAAATTAACTAGCTAGCCTTATAAAATCATAAATTACCTTCATGAAAAATATTTTTATTATGAAATATACAATCATTAGTCCATATGAATTGCCTATTACATAAAAACACAGCTATGCTAATAAAATAAGAATATTTCTAAACATTCGAGAACAAAATTTTGTAGCGGAAATCTTATATAAACAAGCACATCCAGATATATTCATTTATTCAAAATATATACAATTGTAAATTGCTTATAAACACGAGTGTCATCTTGATGGTATATATGTAAAGTATTCTCTTCTAAATCTTCTCTTGAGTACACAAATATTTGAGCACCATACAAAGGTGAATCCCTTGGTTACTTCAAAATGTCATTTGTCACTTTCCCAATCCGTGCTTGAATCCTTCTTTATGAATCAACCTACAAATATTTGAGCACCATACAAAGGTAAATTTCTTGTAGTGAATTCATACAGTCCATCGAGAGGCTCCAAACAAAAAATACTATGTAAAAGCCAAGCAGAGCTACCAAAAGCCCCAGGAGAATTCATCAAAGAAATACATATAATGGGAATGGCGAAACTATCCAAACCAAGTTGATTGGAAAAACCATGTGAAACATCAAAGCAAAGACCTATGGGATACAAGCCAAAATGGCAAAGACCTCAACCTCAAAGCAAAGATCATTCCCAAGGCAAAAGATCTATTATCGCACACATATGCACCCAAGCACTACACCGAGAAATTCCACAACTACTCCAAGAAAGCGATTGCTAAAAACAAACACACAGGCATACGAGAAAAAAAGAGACAGTTGTATGATCCTAAAACCCCAAGCAATTTGCTAATGTGCATTATGATTATGGAACTAATAGATGGCAATCTCTTAGAGTCATATCATCCGGCTTTAGGTTGATTGGAACATCTTATCTAACCCCCAGGACCAGGCAAGTATGGGTACCTAAAAACCGATTTCCTTGATTGCGGGTTCAAGGAATAGCGAGTGCCAAGGAACCTGGTACATGGATAGTGGTTGTTCCGGACATGTGACGGGAATAAAAGAAATCTATCAAGATTCAAGGAGATCAAACGTGCAAAAGTCATATTTGGAGGAAATGAAGCTCAGTGTAGATCAAAGGCACATGATCCATCAAGAAGAATGGTGGAGATCACAGATGTTGCATATGTTGAAGGTCTTAACTTCAACTTGTTAAGCATCACCAACTCGTGACGAAGGCTACAATATGGGACTCAACATAGGAATATGCGGATCAAGGATGCTAAATCAAATGAGATAGTCTTTTGCTGCAAGGAACAAGACAAAAGAATATGTATGTAGTGGATTGGTCTCATTTTGCTACACAAGCACATGTCTGGCGGCAAGAAATGCAGTAGAATCAAGTTGGTTGTGGCATAAAGTCGAGTCACCTGAATTTCAAAACAATCAATAAGCTTGCAAGGAGTCATCTTGTGGATGAATTACATGAATCGAGTGTACAAGAAAAAAAAGTATATGCGATGCATTCCGGATGGGAAAGCAAATCAAATCATCATTGAGGATAAGCAAGTCCTTCTTCAACAAGGATATTGCATACATTGCATATGGACTTATTTGGTCTGTTGAGAGCTAGCATCAGTAGAAAGAAATACACCTTAGTGATGGTGGATGAATATTCAAGATATACATGGACAATTTTCATGTGTAAAAAGAAGAAAACACTGCGAAGTTGTCTCGGTGAGGAGAAGAGTTCAAAATGAAAAGAGCAAACCATCAAAAAGATAAGTTACGACAGGGGAACCGAGTTTGTCAATAGGATTATAACTCAATTATTATGTTGAAAATGGTATTGCTCATGAGTTATCGGCAGCAAGGACTCCACAAATGAGAATGGAGTGGTGAAAAAAGTAGTAGAACTCTCAAGGAAGTTGCAAGGATAATGTTAGTCAAGTGGATTGCCTAAGAGATTTTGGGTTGAAGCCATAATATAGCATGTTATACTCAAATAGATGCATGATCAACAGGCAATTAACCAAGACTCCTATGAGATTTGGACGGGGAGAAAGCAAAATGTTGGATATTTCAAGATTATTGGATGTAAGTGCTTCATCCACAACAATGGCAATGATAACTTGAAGGCTTTTGATGCTAAGGCTAATGAAGGTATCTTTTTGGGATACTCGGCTGAAAGTAAAGCCTATAGAGTGTTAAACAAGAGTACTATGGTCACATAAGAGTCTATCCATGTGGTTTTGATGAGAAAAATGTGAATGGAGAAGATATTGATGAGTTAGCGAGAAGCGAGAATCACCGACTATGCGGAAGAGTCCTTAAATTAGCGGATGTGAGAGCACATGAACCCCCGATGATGATGAGATAATCTGAATCTCAAAGACATCCGGAAGGTCTACAATGAATGATGATGAAGAAGTTGTTCAAGACAACTTAGTTTTGCAAAGGCGGTGAATCAAGAAGACTTACTCAACCGATGTGAGATAGTTGAGAGACCATCCACCCGAGTTAATCATTGGAGATGTAAGAGATGGAATAAGAACCAGAATCGACACGGCATGAAGTAATGTTCACTTGTTTTATTTCCCAAATAGAGCCTAAAGATGTGTCTCAAGCCTTGGAAGACACACATTGGATTCGAGCCATGCAAGAAGAGTGAATCGGTTTGAAAGAAACAAAGTATGAGAATTAGTTCAAAGGCCAACCCACCAAAATGTTATTGGTACTAAGTGGGTATTCGAAACAAGATTAATGAGAAGGATATGTTGTCGAAACAAAGCAAGATTGGTAGCCAAAGGGTATTGCCAAGAGGAAGGTATAGATTTTGATGAAACCTTTGCTCTGTTGCTAGATTGGAAGCAATAAGAATGTTTCTTACTTATCTTGCACATAAGAACTTCACTTTGTATATCAAATGGATGTGAAGAGTGCATTTACGAATGGACTATTACGGAAGAAATCTATGTTGAACAACTTCTAGGTTTTGAGCGAAAACTATTGGAGATAAGGTCTACAAGCTCAAAAAGGTTGTATGGATTGAAATAAGCACCAAGAGCATGGTATGCTACATTGTCTCGATTTCTAATTGACAATGGATTCACCAAAGGCAAGGTTGATAGAACACTCTTGAGAATTCAAGATGGAGAGAGTATATTGCTTATTCAAATATATGTGGATGATATCATATTTGGATCCACAAACAAAGAGTTGTGTGACAAGTTTTCAAACCTCATGCAAGGCAAATTTGAGATGAGCATGATGGGAGAGCTGACTTTCTTCTTAGGACTTCAATTCAAGCAATTGAAGGATGGAACTGAACCTTCATAAGCGAAACCAAGTACACCAGAGATTTGATGAAGAAATTTGGTATGGAAGAGAAGTCATCGGTGAAGATTCTATGAATACATCGTCAAGATGGACATGGATGCAGATGGCAAAGCTGTTGATCAAACTAGATATAGAGCCCTGATTGGATCTTTGCTCTATTTAGCAGCAGGCAGGCCAAACATCACCTTTGCTGTAGGTGTATGTGATAGATTCCAATCTGCACCAAAAGAGAGTCACATGTCTGCAGAACTAAGTAATCCTAAGGTATTTGAAGGGATGCCAAGAAGTTGGCTTATGGTATCCAAAAGAAGGAGGATTCAAGCTAGTAGGATACTCGGACTCGGACTATCTTTGGATGTAGAGTTGACGGGGAAGAGTACATTAGGTACTTGTCAAATGCTTGAAAGCAGTTAGTTTCTTGGTTTAGCAAGAAACATAATTCAATAATTTCGAGGTAGAGTACATAGGCATGGCAGGTTTGTTGTACTAAGTCTTATGGATGAGACAACAACTTAGAGACTATGATATAGAAGAAAGAGAGATTCCAATAATGTGTGATAACACTAGTGCCATTGCAATCACTCCGAATCGATGTGCACTCAAGAACAAAGCACGTTGATATCGGATATCATTTTATAAGAGATCATGTTTAAAAGAAAGACATCGATTTAGAATACATCTTAAGCGATAAGAAGTTAGCGACATATTCACAAAGCTCTTATGTGAATTGAGATTTAAAGAGCTTAAGAATAAGCAAGGATTAATTGGAGATTACGATACTCGGAAGACTCAATCAGAGTCAAAAGAAGAGAGAATGAAAAATGAGCAAGTTTCACATTTCACCAAGTGAAATAGACTAGATGAGAAATTAGTTGTATCGAGTTAGCGGCGGTGATTGATTCAATGTGAATAGAGAAGCGAGTTAAGTCACTTTTGGATTTAAGCCGAGTTAATTATGAGCTAAGTGACAAAAATGCGATCGTTTTATGAGAGCAGGGAATGTTTTGAGGATGACATCGGGCGTAATTATGGATGTCGTACAAAGACAAAGCGGTTAAGCATATGATTGGATATAAATGTTTCGCATTTAATGTGGTTTCAAAGGATAAATCATGACCGTCGATTTTGATAAAGTTTTTCAAATTCCAAAACCATCCTTTCAAGTCTAAAATAAGCCAAAAACACTTTTTCTCTCTCCTCGGAGAAAAACCCTCTCGTCTTCAACAAGCAAGAAATACTCTCTGCAAAAGTTTGAAAACCCTACTTTCAAAACTCAAGATTTTATGTCTTTGTTGTCAGGTTATTTTCTCCGAAAATGGAAGCATCATATGATTTCGTTAAGTTATCCGAGAAGATCCGCTCGGGATCAATAGTGGACTTCAAAGCTATCTTTGTCAACGGCGGCGATGAAGCCTTGGTGAAGAAAATTGATGAGAAACTCGAGAAGTCCGGTCCGAAGGACTTTCTCACCATGGAGTTCTCTCACACTTACTTAGAAGAGGTCGCGATGTTATATGTCAATGCGGAAGTGCATGATGATGAGATTCGCTCATTTGTTCATAGCAAGGCCATCAAGATCAGCGATGCGGACCTTGCTAAACATTGCAAGTTGCCTCTCACGATGGGTCAAGGAGATTACTGAGAGAAGGATGTCAACATTATTCGCTACTTGGAAAGAGATAGCCAAGCCTGAGTCAGTGCGAAGGCTATCTATCTGACCAAGAAGGAGTTGATCAAGGAAGATTACCACAAACGGATGTACATCGTGTCCAAGTGTGTGGATATGAAGTTTGGAAGCTTCATCCATTTTGTCTCGAACTAATTTGGTGGTGATGGTTGCGATAATGGAAGAAAAGAAGATTAAATGGGCTTTGTCTTGATTTGTATCCACGAACGTGATCGATAAGTCCTTTAAGGAAGATGGGACTTTCGGATGTTCATTGGGGTATGGCCTGGTGATTGGCCATTTGATGGAAGTAAAGGGGATTGCCTGCGTCATGGAAAGCCATTCCATGCGAACAAGAAAATGTTCAAGGCAAACCTTTCGAGCTCGAAAAAGGCGCATGCACACGAGTGAGGTGAGTCGGTGACCCTCGCCAAGACACAACAGAATTTGCTCCAGCTCTCTCTCCCAAGCCTATTCAAAAAAGAGAGTTGCGGCGACTAAGCCAAAGACTGTCCCTACAGCCAATCGAAGCCCCCGCCACCGGCTAAAGGGACCGAGAAGGATTCATTTATACCTTTGTTGGTTGTGAGGAAGAAGTGCTGTGATTGTGCCCCTTAAGCACTGTTGCGAAAAAGACAAAGATGGTGGAGCCAGAAGCCACCACAGAAGAAGCAGAAGAGGATGTTGTTCCTCTTGTCAAGACCAAGAGAAGAAGACTTGTTAGGAAGTCCGATCTTGAGAAAGCCGAGTCTACCAATCAGCCGGAAGAAGCCCGAAGAGACTACTAATGCTCAAGAAGAGCGTCTAAAGAGAAGGATGGTGGAGATGCGCCGCCATGGATGCGAGAAGAGGCTGTTGATGCCAATGAGCGAGAGAAAACCTGGTTGCTCGTGAGACAGTGTGGAGAAACAAAGAGCTAAGACGGCTAAGACTCTTAAGGAAAGAGTTGTCTCATCCCCTCAGACCGATGCCAATATACGAGGAGGAGAAAGCTCCACTTACTACAATTAGGAAGATGGAGATGGTGATGATGACGTTATTATGTACTCTCCGGTCTACTGGGATATTTAGCGAGAAATTGAGGGATTGGAGAAGATGGAAGGCTGGACTACTCTCGACAAGCTGACAATTTGAACAACCCGAGTTCATCGAAGAAGAAGAGGAGCTCTTACGCTTCCTAGGAAACATCTCCTTCCGCTATGCCCTTAACGAAGAATTATGTATAGATGCCCTTCGCGCCATAAAAAGAAGATGAAAAGGATAAGGCTTTGAGAAAGCCAAAGCTCTTGAAATCAAAGTTGTGCATGTTCACCGGAGATCATGAACATCACATGGAATCAACCGTGATGACTTGGACTTGAGTAGATCGACACATCAGAAAGATTGAGAAGGCCAAGTTCAATAGGCCATTAAAGAATCAAAAGCCATGCATGAACAACAAATGCAAGAGAAGTGCAGGAGAGTGTTCCCAACTCTCTCCTCGATCTAATCCCTTGGGAGTGGCGCAAAAGATAGCGACTAACATTTTGCCACCACATCCCCGTGAAATCTAAAAATGGCTCTCGGGGAATGGCGATGAAGCTAGGAAAGGAGATGAAATGGGCACCTAGCCAAGCCAACCCCAGAAGAAGGTGTTGAGACACACCGCCCCTACGGCCGACTACTCAAAAGGAAAAATAGGGTGAGTCTCGGGAGCGGAGTAACCCTACAACCATTAACTTAGGTGGTGCGCCCGAGGGGGAAGCTCTCTCCACCACGGCTAGGTCGGAGGACATTGTGGGAGACCAAACTATGAAGATAGGAGACGAAGGTGAGAAATTAGGGAACAACAGAGTGAAGTTGTGAAGCTCGGACGGTTGAGACTGTCTCAATCGAAATTTCTTACGCATGAAGGCCGATGACGTTGTTGTTGCGGCTAAGGCAAAGGATGGAATAGAGACCATGGGAGTTGAGACTCACAGTTACGAAAGTGCAATCCTAGGAGTTGAGACTCGAGGCGAATTCCACCGAAGACCCCAAGGTAGCCGAGTGCGCGAAGGGAAATCTGTCAAAGACCCTAATGCGATTGAGCGCACATATGGATGTTGAAGGCCCTACGGTTGAGGCTCAGGGGTAATGAAGGCCTAAAGGAGGTTGAGACTTCCTTAGGTAAAGATGTTGAGAAAGAGCAAATTCCTCAAATAGAGACGGTTGATGAAGAGGATAGAATTAGCGCTCTCGGTGATTTCCAAGAAAACATAGACACATAATTTCGGAATTCGACAATGAAGCGAGTCCTCACCCGTTGACGGATATGCAAAGGACAAGGCCGAGGATGCTCAAGACTCTTGGAGTTGTCGGTGATAAAACACTCACGATGAGGTTTGTATTTGTTGATGAACCAACCCCATGGCTACATCACACTCGATGATCTTTGATAAAATAGCCGAGACGATTAACTCAAAAGGAAAAACAAAGCGTCGATATCGAATTTGTTAACACGGTGAGGTCGATCACCGAAAGCAGCTAACACACACATTGCTCAAGCCGAAATGAGTGAGTTGAGCGATCTAAGATACCGCTTCCCACCATTTTGTCAAAGGCGGGTGGTACCGAGACAAGTCAAGCCGACTCTACTCAAAGGTAGAAGGAAAGGCATTACAAGTTGGACCTACGAGAATCCCTCTCATCCCGGACACCATGTTTGAAGAAATATTCCACTTGGTGAATTGCCACTAATGGATCTTTGATGCGCTAGAGAACAATCCAAGTACATCGTGCAAGAGGAGCCGGAGTTCGGTGATTCCATGATGGTGCCTATAGGTTTCGACTTGATGTTGTTTGACACGAGGAAGAATTCGCTTCTCTGACCACCTTCCGAAAGGCGTTCAAGGACATTTGCGAAGAAATTGAGAAAATGGAACATCATTTAGCATCGTTAAACCTAAGGCTAGACAACCGTGATGCAAATATCGGCGGGGATATTCAAGGTGTTTTTCTACGAATCGGGGAACGGGTCCGCACACACAATCGCTATGAGAATAGAGCAAGTCTGTTACTTCAAGTCACTCTTTGCGAGTTTTCGCCAAATGAGTGCGGATAATGTACGATTCAGCCAAAGAAAGCGCGAAGGAATATATGGTGAGAATTGAAGAATCCCATAAGTCGGACATGGAGTTACTTAAGTTGCAACACTAGAGCGAGATTGCAAGATCGAGACCAACATGAACCAGCGATTGTGTTCTCCGGATCGAAATGAAATTAATGGCGGTGAGTCAAAGGCTACGTGATCGAATTGAAACCTACTCCAAAGCGGATGACAAGCAAAATTCTACAAACAGCCGACTTGACTTAATTTTCAGTGGATTGTTCCCTAGCCTAACCCTATCGTTTGGTGATGATGCCAAAAAACGGGAAGATGAGGCCTTGAAGGAACTGAAGGAAATGAAAGGGAGTCATAAGGTGGAGAAGAAGAAAATACAAGCTAAGGGGGAAGGAAGCTCGAAACCCCCTCTCCCCCCGTTGATGCTTATATTTGCCCAGAATCCTCAGCAAGGAGAGATTACAGCTTCACTTCTCAAAGCAAGCTATGGAAAGAGCTATTAGTGGAATAGAAAGCTGAGTTGGCAATGAAAGAATCAAGAAAAGCCATCAAGCCGAGTTCGAAAAGGTGGTGAGAAGTATTTTGCGGGTTGAGAACATGAGGACGCAATATGATGGTCCTCCGGTGACAAAGGATTTCCCCGCTATCAAGCCCACAAAAGACATTGTTATTTCTAATGTCGGGTCCGAGCCCGGATCACTAGAAGAGTTTCAAACTCTAGAGCCGAAAGGCTACTTCCAAGATATGACTCTACCGCAAGCTTTATGACATGTCGGGAGAAAGGTCTCGATGTGTGTAACCTAGGCGATGTGCAAACAGAGTTCCCATGATCACTCAATGGAAAATCAAAAGCTCCGAAGACAAAGACACTCTCGAGGGGGAGGAGGCGAGTCGGGAAAGGAGGAAAGATGAGGTGGAAGTGGAAGAGGCGAGAGGCTATCAACCATGCCCAAAGCCTTAGGACATAAAGTATATTAATCCAGAAGAAGGATTAAAATCAATGGGTGGATATAATCATTTTGCTAACTGGAAGTTGAACGCAAGAATGTTGAAGCTGTGAGAAGGCAAGAAGCCACGAACGAAAGGCTAAATCGCGAATGGGAAGAAAGGCGGCGTAGGGATGACCACCTGCAAAGGCGAGCCTATGAGAAGAAGAAGAAGAATAAGGATGAAGAAGAAAGGAAGAGAAGGAGACCGGATGAGGATAGGAGAAGAGTGATGATGAAGAGAGAAAAGGAAGCGACCAATGTGTTGAAGACTTTGCAACCCTTTATGTATTTTACTTTATTATAAATACGGTTGTAAGTATTCTCGTATGTTAGTTGTTAAGCTCTAATACCTTCTTTGTAATTTTGCTCGATACCGAGTTGTAAGTTAGCTTTGATACATGTTGTAATGCAATATTTGTATAGGCTTTGATACATTTTGTAAAATGACTTGATCAATAAAATTGATTATTCAAAGCATACATTCTTTGTTACCGCATGTTTTTGTTGTTTATTTTATTTAAGTTTTGGCATCTTCAAAAAGGGGAAATTGTAAGGAAATTTATTTGTTAGATTTTGATGATACCATGTAAAACTTAGAATGGGAAGTTGGCACCCCATTTTTCTTGTAATTCTATGTTGTAATAGATAGGATGAAAGAGTTGAGTGAAGTCGGTTATGTCGAAGAATACAAGAAGTCAAGCTGAGACTAGAGTGAAGACTCCGTGTGTGTAAGCCGAGTATGGTCAAGGTGGAAGGCAAGGACTCGATTGAAGGAGGCACTGAGGAACGATTGTGTAACGGATGTTGAAGTGTCGGTCAAGTCAATATAGAAGCCAAGTCTAACGAGTTGAATTGACGGTTGAGTCATTCCCATATGATTGGAGCATACTCAAGTCATGGGGTAAAAGCGTGACCAAGTAAAGACAAGCGACATTGATCCATTGGAAGGAAGTCAGGGATATTACTCGATATAGAAATAAGTCCAAGCTGCCAGGTCTTAAAGTGTTTGGCCCAGAAATATGCAAAAGGAACAAACCAATGGGAAACACTGGAACATGTGCCAGACCCTATAAAGATGCAGAGGCATTTAATACTAGAAAAGGTCAACATCACATTGCTTCAATCCAAGAAAAGACAAGCCAACGAACAAGAAGTGTCATTTGAAAATTGCATATCTCTTCAACGGTCAAATTTTCAAATGAGCACTATAAAAGGCTGAGGAAGCATTTGAGAAAAGGTTACCTGAAAGAAGCACAAACGAGTCAAGCAACACTCAAGCAATCATAACCTGCAATATTCTCAAAGCTTATCAAGAAAATTCCTCAAGCCTAAAACTCGAAGGAACTCGATCCAACACACGCCGTGAAGGAAAGATTTCTTCACTGAGTTGTAGAGAAAAGGTTTCAAGAACAAAAGGGGTCTACTATCCAAGTTTGAAGGAGTCGTAGTGAGGTTCAAGATCAAACAGAAGATTCAAGTTTGTTGGAAGGTTGTGTGATCAATTCCAAAGGCTTGAAGGGGGAGTCAAGTAGCAAAGCATCTGTCTTGTGAAGAAAGGCCGAGTCGCAGGAGAGAACCAATTTGTGTGATCAAGGCTATCTCTAGATCAAGAATCGCTTTGTAACCCGATCATTATTTAGTGGATTCCTCAAGGAGTTTGAGAAGAGTGGATTAGAGGAATTACCCCATCCTCGAACTACTATAAATTTGCTTGTGTCATTTACCTTGACATGTACTTTATTGCCTATATTTTTATACTACTTGATAAGTTCTATTGCTATCCAACTGATAATAACAAGTGCAAAAACAAGTGTTAAAAATGAGCTTAAAATTAACAAAGGGTGTTAAGTCTTCCGTTGTTAAAAACCAAATCATCTAAAAGTTAAGTGTTAGCCGACGCGGCTAAGTTATACTATCAACAACTCGGTCGAAGAGTCATTGAGTTCGTAACTTTGTGAGAAAGCCAACCTAGTCAGTCCACCAAGAACTTAGCTGATTTGAGTCAACTCTATTGAATATTTTAAAAGGACTAAAAAGTGAAAATTTGGTAAGGTTTATTCAACCCCTTCTAAACCTTACACCACACCCCTTGGGACCTACAAGTTTAAATTTTGTTTGTTGAAGAGATAGAAAAAAAAATTCAAACTCTACTTTGTGTTCATTGGCTTGTCTTGTCTTGCTGACTTTAGATGTTGACCTAAACCTTGTTCTCGGATCTCGTAGGTTTTTACGAAAAGGTGTCAAAGCACCTACGTGCTTCCCATTTGCTCATTCTTTTTGCATCCTTTTAACTTGAGCACTTTAAGGTTTCACACATGTCCTTGTTACTAAAATAAGTAACTTTCTTGAACTTGGTGCACGAATGACTTCTTCGAGATAACTTAGTCCTTCAGTTGTTTTATCTCTTTTGACTTAAACTTAAGTCTTGAGGCATATTCTTCTAATGGACTCCTTGTCAATCTTCGAAAGATTTGGTTGTCGCACTTGGCTGAAAATCTCCTAATGTTGACTCATTTGAAAGTCGGTGGTTCTTCTCACCACTCACCGAGTCTTCGATGATTACTTCAGAAGTCTTCCGCAATTCTACTTGATCGCTTTTAAGTATCTTTCATCCTATCTATTACAAAGTATAAATTACATAGAAAATGGGGTGACAACTTCCTAATACAAAGGTTTTTAAACACCATCAAAAAAATATATACAATAAATTTCCTAACAGATTTCGTTGTCTTTAAGACAAAAGTGCGCTAATAGATTACAATTTAGGAAACCGTTATCTTAGACCCAATAAAATTTGTTGCCTTTGAAAAAAAGAAGCTCACTAATAGACAACGGTGGTTTGAAAACTGTTGTTAATACTTCAAAAGACTATTTAGCAAAATGATGGTGTCTTTGAGTGTTGTCGTTCAAAGAGACTCGTCAATCTTTTGCTCTCATCGGGATTTCTTCAACTATTATGGCTACTATACTACTCTGCAAAGACTTACCTCAAGTCTAATTCCACATTGAGTATTCCCCTTCGTTTGGCTTCTCTAATTTTACTTCCCCTTAATCTTCCACTTCAAAGATTCATTTCGATTCTACTCTTCCTTATACGACATCAAATCTTAGCGCTATGCAGGTTCATTTATAATCGTTGGTCTTACCTGGTGCGATAACGATCCTTGTTTACTTTTTTTTTATATCCAAGGTCCTAAACATACCAACAATCTCACCTTTATCAAACTGAATTCTAATCAATCCTTAAGAATTCTACAAAAATAAAATAGAAAGGGGATCTTTCCTAGTGATGGCAAAAGCGATAGGGGCGGGACCGGTTCAAAGCGAGATCACGGGTCCAAAACATCCAAAACCGCAAGGGTCGGTGGGTCCTGGGTCCAATAAGACCCACCCGGACCCACCCCGCCATCAAGACAAGTTTCCATTAAGAAAGAATCTCCGATGCCACTTTGATAGATCCATCAACAATTTATTATATTTTAAATATGCATTTAGATTAGGGATGGCAATGGGCGAGACGGGCCGGGTATCTCAATACCTGCACCGGCCCCGTTCCTCTACGGGGCGGAGCGGGACGACCCGCCATGGAGTCATGAGGCGGGCGGTGTCGCCCGTGTTAAATTGTTTTTATTTTTTTATATTTTTATCTCATATTTTATATTATTAATAATTTTTTAATATTATATTTTGTATTATATAGTTTATAAAATTTGTCATTATATATGTTAAAATATAATATTAAATACATAAAACTATATTATTTTATATAATATACATATAAAATATACATTAAATATATTAAAAAATAAAAAAAAAATAGCGTGGGGCGGGCGGGTACCACGGGCGAAGGTAATACCCAGACCCGCCGCGCCCGCCACCGGTCATGGGACGGGGCGGCCCAAACGGGCGGGGCAGGGCGGGTCATTTTGCCATCCCTAATTTAGATATTTTTGCATTATTTATTTTTAGATTTGAGTGTTGTATTGATATTAATTTACTACTATAACATCTTGTAATATTGTATTTTGAATATTTATTTTGAGTATTAGTTGAGTATTAATGCAAGATCCTAATAGTAGCTAAACAGTTGTAAAACGTAGTTATAATAATTTGCATAATTACATTTATTTGTTTTTTTAATCAATTGAAATTGGATTGCTTTTGAAAATTTAGCTACAGATACAAAAATAAATAAATTATTACAATTAAATAAATATATATTGGCGGGTCTAACGGTTTTAGACCCGCCCCGACGGATTTTAGTCTTTACAGGGCGGGTTTTGGAGCGGGGCGAGTCTTCAGGCGGGCGGAATGGGTCCCGAGTTTGGTCAAACCCGCCCGTTGTCATCCCAATCTATCCTATTTTAGTCTATTTGTCATCGTCAAATCTATACAATATCTTCTAACAAGTAACAACTCGTGTAACTTTGAATGATTTAAATTGAACTTTTCAATCCCTTAGCTTAATCTCCTCAATGATTAGACTTTTTAGTTGCATATTTGAAAAGAATATCTCCTTGATTCTTAAGATCTTTGAAGATCTTATGCTTTCTTTATCAAAAGAAATCTATTAGATTTATCACATTAAACTCAAATCAGATAAATCATAAGAACTACATAGATATTCGATCACATCAGAATTATGACAACCTACACAAAACACAGAGAATTAATTTGAACAGTAAACCGATGATCATTTTCCTCATGTGCTTTATTTTCATAAAAGCCAACCTATTAACACTAATACATATTACACAAAAACTCTTGTCAGACGTCTAACGGGTCTGACCTGTTAGACGGATCTGACCCGCGGACCCGGTGGCATTTCCGTAATATTAGCAGTGGTATTTTAGTAGTTTTTAGGGACCACTGGTATTAACAGTTCTTCTGAAAAGTATTAGCCGTCCTTCTAAAAAAGTATTAGCAGTTCTTCCGAAATGTATTAATAGTTCCTAGAAGAGTATTTTAGTATTTCTCCTAAATATACTCCCGAAATGTATTAGCAACTCCTCAAAAAGTATTAGTAGTTCCTCGAAAAAGTATTAATAGTTCCCTGGAGAGTATTTTAGTAGTTTCCTGAATATAATTAAATTTTTCTCGTAAAATGTATTAACAAATCCTTGAGAAAAGTATTAGCCGTCCTTTTAAAAAAGTATTAGCAGATTCTTCCGAAATGTAGTAGTAGTTCCCTAAAGAGTATTTTAGTATTTCTCCTTAATATACTCCCGAAATGTATTAGTTGATCCCTCAAAAAGTATTAGTAGTTCCTCGAAAAAGTATTAGTAGTTCCCTGGAGAGTAATTTAGTAGTTTCTATAAATATAGTTAAATTTTTCTCCCGAAATGTATTAGTTGTCCCTCGGAAATGTATTAGTAGTTTTCGAAAAAGTATTAGTAATTTTCTAAAAAGTATTTTAGTAGTGCTCCTGCAAAATATTAGTTTTTCTTATAAAATGTATTAGTATTTTTACATAAAAGTATTAGTTGATACTAATACTTATATCATTGATCACCTAAAGAAAAACAGAGCAAATCTAAAACCATGGATTTCTTTGGCAGACTCACCTCAAAGTACTTGATCAGTTGGCTCGAATGGCGTCCCAATGGGCCGATGTATATCTCTTCTCCTCCTCGTTTCAGTAGTAACAGCTGATAAAAGTAACTCTTTTGTCAAAAAAAAAAAGAAAAAACAGAGAGTAAAATTAATAACAGCAATGGTTTTTGATTCCCCTGTCACATTTTTTTTTACTCATCAAAAGCTTCCAAAATGTCAATGCTAGGCTGATGTATTGTGCACAAAACTGTTCCTCCAGTGTCCACTGTGTTTCTAACTGTTCTCATCACAATTGTAGCAGCTCTTGCATCGAGCCCTGAGGTTGGCTCGTCCATGAATATTATCGACGGGTTTGCAACTAGCTCGACTGCAATAGTTAGCCTCTTTCGTTGCTCAGTCGAGAGGCCATTGATCCCTGATAAACCATGAATATTATCAACGGGTTTACAACCGCCGGAGTTCGTAATCGTGCCTTCGGAAAGGGAGATGTTTAAGAGCAGTGGGGGTTTGAGTCTTCGCACCCAGATTTTTTTTTTTTCGCGGATCGGGTCAGGTGCCCTGGGAGATGGGTAGGATATTTAGATCCGGCTAACGGATCTAGATCCGTTAAACGATCCTAACAGGAGACTAGCTCTACATATTATTATGAGAATTAAATTTGCACTTTCCTTCTGTATCTCTACAACTCTATTTTCTTAAATGCCAACTTATAAGGACTAACACATAATTAAATATGGTCATATACTAATAGTTTCTTTTAAGAAAAATAATACTTCTACTCATAGAATTGTTAATTAAGTCAACTGTGCACTATTTGCTTAGCACGATGACGAGCAATTCAATTAGATATTACAAAAGTTTGAAAGTGTTAGATATAATGTTACATCATCATAAGGATAAGTATCTTTATGTTAATTAGTTATCATCGAGCCTTCGTCTTGTTTGGGAGCACTTATGGAAAAGTCCATTTAAAAAATGGACTTATATAGAATGGACTTTTCAAAAAGCCTCTCATTCTCACTTCTCTAGAATGGATTTTTTTTTGAGGAGTGACTTATCCAAAAGTCTATTCCAAAATAACCACCAAACATGAAAAATTATTGCAATAGACTTTTAGATCCAAAAGTCCATTTCAAAAGTGCTCCCAAACAAGCACTTCTTTTCCACGCCCATCATCTCCTCCGATTTCATTAGCTTATTCAATTTTATAGTAAAAACTCGATAATGTAATACTTGACTAATTAATATACTCGCTTAAA
Source organism: Rehmannia glutinosa (assembly GCA_016081115.2). Lineage (NCBI taxonomy): Eukaryota > Viridiplantae > Streptophyta > Magnoliopsida > Lamiales > Orobanchaceae > Rehmannia > Rehmannia glutinosa. The sequence continues at coordinate 19,115,706 of CM071925.1, forward strand.
TAATACTTTTAGTCGGTCCCAACTTAGGGACAACGTACTAAATTAATAATTCGCTATATTTGTAAGATACTATATATACGGGCAATGGCGTAGTCGGGATATATTACGGGATGGGTCAATACACGAAATTGGGGTGGACGGATGAAATCTAAAAGAAAAAACATATAAATTTTAACTAAAATATTTTTTTTTAAAAAAATTACTTTGTAAAAAGAAAATTTTGAGGGGGACAAAGTTGGCCCCCTACCTCGGCCTTGATGTATACGGGAATTCGTATAGCCCCATTGAATAATCAATAATTACTTAATATATAATCCATTTATGATTAATCTATGAAGATTTTAATTTTTATTTGTTTCTTGTTGGAATTAATGTCACCTTAAATCTCATTTCGACTTCTTTTAAGGTAGTAAGAACATTTAGTATGGTTTAATTTTTCTTGTAGCTCAACAAAAATTATTCAATGTCATTATCATTGAGCTCCCTTTTGAGAAGAGGTACAAGAGAATTATTATCTTCAACTTCACAATTCATGATATGTCGTTCTCGATTATTTGCTCGTCGTGAAACAACTATGCAGTTTCAATATGTTTGCGATTGTATAATACCCGAGCCGCATTACAAGATTGGATCTTTTGATATTCTATTTGGTGACACTAAAAATTATTCAATATTTTTGCAATTCTTCAATAGTTTTAAATGAACATGACAATCATTCACAAGCAACAAACTTTTCTATAGGTCATATTTCTATTAATTAATAGGTTACTAATTTATTGATTATTTAATCCCGCTAAATTAATAAATTTTGGTAGTCCCAAAGTTATTAATTTATAGAAGTTTGGTTGTATTTGACATTTCTTGTGTTACGAAATGTTAGATGAGAATTACGAAAGTAAAAAGATTATGTAATTTTACACTACTTTCTTTAAAGGTAGTACTTTATAGTTAATATTATTTTATTATTGATTTGAAATGTTAGGGTACTTTGAAGTATAATTTGTTAGGTTAGTTTCTTGTCAAATCGTCTAACGGATCTAAGTCGTTAGACGGATCCAAATACCTAACCCACGGTCAATCTACCTATTGACCGACAACCACTAACACCATAACAACTAGGGGTGTGCATGGTATGGTACGGTTGGGAGATTCAAAAATCTTCAGACCGTATCAAAATTTGGATATTTCAAAAATTGATATACGAAATCGAACCGTAGCTAAAAAATACTTTAGGATGGTACGGTACGAATATTCTGTTCTAATGGATTGGTATGGTTCGGAAGAAAGAATCGAGAATCGGATATTACCCATGTTTTAAAAAAGAAACAAAAAAGATAATCAACATGATATTATTAATTAAATTTTACTTTAATTGTTTAATTCAACATACAAAAATATAAATTACAATATGAATTGTCAAAACATCTCTAGTAATACTGTTCAAGTTTTGATATCTAATGATATTGACTTTCCACCAACCCAACGTATTAAAATCATGTGAGTATTTTTCAGAAAACTCCTCAAGATACCTCTCTAATTCTCCTTTGGCAGCCGATTTTTGCATATTCTCTTCTTCTAGGAAAAAATTTTGATATATGAAAGTTTATATAAGTTTATAGTCTCAATATCTCAATTTTTTAATTAGAAAATTACTCTAGTTTAGTTGCAATTTGCTAATCATTTAACTAATTTTAATATCAATTAATTTTTTTAATAAGATGATGAGTCTAGTTATGATCATTTTTTTTAAATAAATAAAAATATAATAAAAAAAGGAAAAAATCCTGATCACAAAAAAAGGAAACAACAAAAATAACTTAAAAATGCAATTTAAACGAATGACGTCTATTTCTAGAAGATCTTCGAATGGCATAGTTAGTTGTTTTTTAAGCACATGCTCGAGTATCTTCTTGATGGTCTAATGTAGCATGTGGAACGCCGCCCATGTTCCACGAGCTACAATTGCCATAGACTTTAATTTCGAAGAATCACATGAGGGAAAGACAAGCGAAGTGGTGGAGGGGTCACCTATCTTTCCCTTTAAAAGTTCTTCTTGTTCCACATCTTCTTGTTCCTCCTCTTCCGCCATATCGACCACCATTTTCGTGCGGCTACCGCCATCACTTGGAAACTCTCCGACGGAGTAGCAGTGTTAAATTCATAGTCATTAATAGGCATACTGCGTGAGACTGCGTCCATAGCTCGTTGCAAGCTCTCTTTACCATTATCATCTAACTTGCAGCCATAACCATATTGTCCGAAGCTATTACTGAATTTTGCTGCAATGATTGATGAAGAACCATCTTTCGATCAATATTTATTGCCCCTGCATGATTAGTATCTCTCATGCAATCACCATTACCTATATTATGACTTGCCCCTCCCCCAAGTTTGAACTTGCTCCAAATTAATCTTTTCATGAGAAATTTGTTCATCCTTGTCCCCGAGAACCTCAAAAGGATTATTAATTTGAACATGCAAATAAGATGTACCCCCTTTCTCGAGAACGACACCGCTTCGGGTTGTCCGCTTCTTGACTTGCACCCACTATCTCGAGTCCATGACTTTACCCTTAGTGGTAGTAGCATGGTCTCGGATCGAGCTCGCCACGCACGCGACGGACTATATCCTGGTTTAGCACCATCCACGTTTTGGATTCTCGCATTATGCTTCATCGCTTGATTGTTCGCTTGCCCGCAATTAGCGCCGAATGTCCAACAATTCGACAATGAGAGCGAGAACTCGGCAAATTTTAGTAATCGAGCGACACTTAACGAACAATGGCCTATTCGTTCTACCATAATAAATTCTTCCAATGGAGAATTAAAATTCAATTCTACAAAAACTCTTACGAAATGTCCCACTTCTCCCGTAAAAGGAATGACCGTCTATGTGCATGCGCGTGCCAATAGCACTTGCGAGCTTCATAATTAACGTAGGATGCCAATATTCCATACTCAACTCGTATATACGAACCCATACCGAGATTTTGATGAATTTATGCCGTATGGATTGAAGTACGGAACCCAATTACTTAGAATTGAGCCGGATTGATTCGAGATAGGCCTCCCAAATACTTTGTCCTGTCATTCAAGTTTGAGAATTGTATGTTGTAATAACCCTTTCCCAGGGGTATAAGATGCCATGAATTATCAATATGCCAAGCCTCTGAAAGTCTTCGTTTAAGATCCTATAAACCTAAAGGTTTGGATCCCTTAGGTAATATTAATCTTCCAATCAATGTATTCCGTAATTCCGCCGCCCGTTGTTGGTAAAGTTCCTCATTCATTGTGACTGAAAAATACTCCCCCTTTTTCACAGGGTTTCAAATATCCACGGGGATAGCATTTGAGCGAAACTTTTAGTGTTAGTCCCATGCATGTTACTTGTATATATGGGATTAGGGTTTAAACTAGACTTTTGAACAAACCTCCTCTATCTAAAGGCGCATGGATACGACTAGGGCACCCTAAAAATGGATCGAAATTATCAATTGGGATACCTAAAGCAAAGGAATAATTACATGTTTCATCCGGAAGTTTACGATCTGCGATTTCGTGGAATATCGGATTAGCCGCGTGCGTGATGTATGCGCGATGCGTTGTTGGGTCTTGATGCGCATTTTATCGGATTGCTTATCGATTTAGTTTTATGTTTTGTATAGTATTTAATTTCAAATAATATGTAATTAATTCACTACCGAAACATAGATAAGATAATAATATTATATATGTGTATATAAAAATTATTTAAAATCGAGTTCTAGTTTCGAGATCTTCGGTTTGGTACGGTTCAAAGTGTGGTTCGACACTGCGGTTCTCGTGACGTATAATTGAAAAAATATCCAGAACCACACCAATAAAAATTTCGGGGCGGTTGATTCGGAAAAGTAAAAAAGCCAATGGATAATTTTGGTTCGAATCGAGTTCGATTTTGATAATTCCCAAATCCGTGCACACCCCTAAAAACAACAACATTCGATGGCCGCTATTAATACTTTTTAGGAGGGATGCTAATACTTTTTAGGAGGGATACTAATAGTTTTTGGGAGAACTAATAATACTTTTTAGGAGAAATACTAAATACATTTAATCGAAAAAAACTAATATTTTTCAATACGATTATTAATATATTTTAGGGGAATACTAATACTTTTAAGGAAAAAACCAATACTTTTCATGAAAATTACCAAAAAAAAAAAAATGTTCAAGGGGTTACTAATATTTTTCAAGGGAAAAACTAATACTTTTGAGGGTTGTCTAATATTACGTCACCGCTTAATACTTTTGAAGGGGACAATTAATACATTTTAGGTGGATTACTAATACTTTTGAGGGTGGCTACTAAAAATATTGATCAAATGGATTACTAATACTTTTCGGATGTAGTACTAATATTTCTCGGGGAAAACTAATACTTTTAAAGGCCCCTAATTATTACAAAAATACCACCGTTCTAGAGATCCTATAGCACCGCCCCAGAATATTACAAAAATACAATGGTGCATGAAATTACAAAAAAATCAGGCAAAAGATTGGATCCGTCTAACGGAAAAGACCGGTTAGACGGTCTAACCCAAGTCTTTGTCTAATTTTTTTAAATAAAAGAATTTTATTTAAGAAAGACCTTAATTTGTCTTTGGTTTAATGTTTTTGAGGTGTGCTTTCACATAGATTTACATTTTTGTAGTGAAAAATTGTTTGGTTGTGTTTCCAAAATAATATTTTCTTAAAAAAATATGAAAAACGAAAATGACTTTATTTTCATTGCAAACTTATCTAAACAAACATAAACTCATTTTTTTGGGATAGGTGGAAAATGAAAATTGATTTTTGAAAACAGGACCATACATGGCCTTACATTCCAAACTTTAAGCAAAAGTGGGCAACCTATTTTCATGCATCTTCATCTCAGTGACAAAGGAAATTTGTTTGAGAAAAGCAAAATTGAAGCTAAGGCCCAACACAAGACATTGTTCCTTAACCTCAAATTTTCTTGGGGAAATTACACAAAATACCCTCAATTTTGATCGAATCCAACAAATACCAACACATCCCATTTATACCTTTTTTATTACTCTTTTACGGTCTTTTTTTAATTTTTCCCCTAAAATACGTTGTGCGGTCTTTTCGTCTCCAAGCCATCATTTTTTCTCTCTCTGTCTCTTCATCTCGACTCTTGAGTTCCGCGTTGCATGTCCGCCATTTTTGGCGAGCTTGGTTTGTGATTCTGGCAACTGCTTGGTTAACTTCCCCGTAATCATCGCCAAAAACCGTCTGTCTGCTACGTTTTTTAAACATGGTGATGGTGTTGGAAAACAAGTTGTCAAGGCAAAATCTCCTAAAAAGAAGGTTGTTGGCTTTAGGATCGGACGCGTTCTTTGAGGTATGTTGTTTTCATCTTTATTTTCTTTGGATCTATTTTTGTTATTTTAGTGTTGTATGATTTTTTATTCTTTTTTGTTTCTTTTTTGTTTTCGTGTTGTTTCTTGTATGTTTCTATTCGTTGATCCGATATTTTTACTTTTCAAATTTTTCTCGTACAAGATATGTTATTTCTTTGTTGGTTCCTTGTTGTGTCTTTCTTGTTTCTAGGGCTATGAGACTGTAGAACTTTTTATCATTTGAAACATGAATGAAACATCGTTGAAACAAAGATGAAACAATTCATTACCGCATGGGGAAGCAATGTGCTTCCCATGCGAATATATACACTTTTGAAACAACGATGAAACAACTTTGAAACAATTATCTAAATGATTACATGCGTTTTTGAGATCCGACATTTTGATGTGTAGATTTTCATGACAATCAAAACTTTTTAGGATGTATTAAGTTTCGAACAAAATAAGCATTTTTTATCGAGTAATTAAGCATTGTTTTTCGAGATTGGTGTTTGGTACTTTGTTTTTGTTTCGCTTTCTTCTTTATTTTACTATTTTGCGATTCGATTCTTCTTCCTTTGCTCGCATAAAAAGATCGTTTGTTCTTCTCCTTCACAAGGTGTTTGCGCACTTGTTTCCTGCTGCGTTGTGGATCCGCAAATTTGTTTTTGTGGTTGTTTTTATATGCACGGCGTATTGTGTGGGAATGTATTGGCTTTGAGCGTATTTATTGGTATTAGAATGCGATCAACGTATTGTTAGGTAATTTTGGTAAAATCTCGTATTTTGCGGTGCAGGTTATAAATAGGTGGGCATTTGTGTCATTTTCCCAATTTTCTTCAACTGTATATTTCGAAATGATGCTTTTGATGAGTACAAAATAAAGCGGCGCTCAGTCATTGGGTGTCAATTCAAAAATTCTTTGAGAGAATTCAAAACCCTAGCCTCATCTTCGATAATAATATGTTATAATTAATATTATTAAATATATATATATATATATATATATATATATATATATATATATATACTGGTGGGTCTAGTCGGACCCATTCCGCCCGAACCGATCAGGTAGAATAAACCCATTACCATCTCATTACCCGCTTGAACAGGCTTAGACCGCCCATATCGGGTGGGTTCATTGCGATCCGAGTTTGAACCCGTCCCACTATCATCCCTAATGGCAATCCCTAATGTCAAGGAGCTTGTATCATATGTACAAGTTTTAATGAAATGATATTCAATTTCAGTGGTCCTTGGATTGAAACAAATTGAAAAACAAAAGCATATTCCACGACACAATCATATGTTTGATGCCTCTAGTTATATATGATTTAAAAACGACTAATATTAAACAAAATTCATTAAAGATATGAAATTGATAATCATATCAAATTCAAATTCAACCAGTAATCTCAAATCCAAATTATTTTCCTATCAATTATCATCAGCAACTACACATTATGTGAAGCACAAAAGAAAACCATAATAATGTTGTATCCCCAATCAATCAAAATTTCAACAACTACACCACCACCAACAAATCACATCAGACACAAGTAGATATGATAAGCCATACTGATATAAACCTATTTTCATCATTAGTAATGTATCAATTCATTTCAAGCACAACACATTATTACACATATTACCTTCATGCAATATAGGAATAAAAAACATTGGCTTTCAAGTAATATTAATACAGTGTTGGATCACTGTATGTTGGTCAAATGAGATTGGGTTGCACCAGTATTTGCCGAAATGAGAGTTTTGAAAGAAAAATAAGAGAAGTGTAGATATTGCTGAAACATTTCTTACGGAACTGTTTTTGTTGCTAGGAAAAGGATTTATGTACATGTATATACATACATCTGACGAAAATACGAAGATTCAATTCCCATTTCAACATAGACCAAACACGTCATAATAAACATTCGTGCATCAAATACATTTTTGGTAGTTAATCATCATATTCCACCAATAAAAATGCTTAGATACATGTATTAGCAGCAACATAAGGAAAAAAGGGGGAAAAGTAAATTTTGTATAAGTAGAAACATACTGTTGTCAATGTTAGTGCTGTTGTTGCCTCTGTAGATTAATCAACTTATAATACGCGCCGTCTTTGTTCTCTATAAGACTAGAGTGAGTCCCTTGCTCTATAATCTTCCCATCTTGCAACACAGATATCTGATCCGCATTTTTAATGGTGGATAGCCTGTGTGCCACCATGACTGTGGTCCTGTTTTTCATCAATCTGTCTAGAGCTTGTTGCACGATACGTCCGATTCCACATCAAGAGCACTAGTAGCCTCATCCAATAGCAAAATTGAAGGATTCTTCAAAATAGCACGTGCAATGGCTACTCTTTGCTTCTGTCCACCGGAGAGTTGAACCCCTCGTTCCCGACTTTCGTTGAGTAGCCCTCCGGAAGGGCGCTGATGAAACTATGTGCGTTAGCGAGCTTTGCGGCCTCGATTATTTCGCCTTCTGTGGCCCCGTCTTTGCCATAAAGAATGTTTTCATAGATAGATGTGGCAAAGAGAGCTGGCTCTTGCTGCACCAATCCAATGTGCTTCCTTAGTGACTTGAGTTTCAGTCTCTTTATGTCTCTCCCTGTATAATTTTGACACGATCACGAGCCAATGATGAAAAAAACTCAGTTGATAAATAAAAGGTTAAATTACAAAAACTACAACTAAGGTTAGCCTAATTCCAAAAAACTCCATTTATCTTTCAAAATTACAGACACCCCCCTATTGTATTACAAACAGCCATTGATATTTGTATTTACTCAACAAATAGCCTACTCTTGAGGGTGCAATTGTAAAAATTTAAACAAATGCCATTTGTAATTTTGAAAGATAGTTGGTTTCTTTGTAATTAAACTAAACCTCAAGGGTGTTTTTTTGTAATTAACCCTAAATAAAATTACATCTTTCTGGAAGTTAAATGTTGCGTAAGGAACTTACCATCTATCATTATTTTGCCCGAAGTAGGATCATAGAATCTGAGTATTAAAGAAATAACAGAGCTTTTTCCGGAACCACTTTGCCCTACTAATGCCATACTTCTTCCTGCATGCACTTTTAGATTGAAGTCCTTGAAAATCAAGACATTGGGTCTCGAGGGATAGCTAAACTCAACGTCCTTGAGCTCGATCGACCCTTCAACTCTGTGGACATCTTCTCCCACATCATTCAAAATCTCAGTCCTTCGGTCTAGCACTTCAAATACGGATGCCACCATTTGGTTACCCTTTAGGAGATCAGGTGCCATGGCTAGTGTCTCACCCATAGCTAAGGCCGTTACGATCAATACCATAAATGATTTCATGACTGATTTAAAGCCAGCGAGCTCCTTCGCCATGAGAGTAGAACCATACCTTATAAGAATTTGGGTGAGAACTGAGTAAATTAATAGTAGAAAATTAGTGTAGATCATGTCACTGAACTAAGCAACGATTTTTATGATATAAACACATCATACATCAAACTTTTCATCACTTACCTATTTTATTTTTTGAAACTACAATTTTCCTATTTTAAGATCGTTTGTTTTAGTATAAAATACAGTTACATCCGTTGAACTTGAATATATGTAGCATTTACCCCTAAACTTGTCAATGTAATATTTATCCCATAGGTCTAAATTGAATTTAATGTTTGATCCAAAAAGCACTTAATAAAATTATACAGTATATTTATATTTTGAATACTCATACTCAAGTTTTGATTTTAAACTCTTTACTAATTAGAGAAATTATTTTAGTTTATACATTAAGTTTTAATAAACAATATTAATTTATATCTTAGGTAATTCAAATTTCAAAATACTAAAGTAATAATTGAGTATAATACATACATAGAACATATATGAAACAAAAAGTTACTTTCACTATTTTAGTTCAAGATAAAATATTAATTATTTAATCTATAAGGAATTTTAGCTAGTTTACATAAATCTAAATAATTATAATTTTTATTTCAAATTATATAAATAGATACATATATATATATATATATATATTATTCTCGTTTGTTTGTTTTTTTCTTGGACAGAATTCTGAGTCAAAAATATGAACTTAGTAAATAATTTTCTTTAATGATTACTCAATATGATTTATGAAATAAATTGAAAGTACATCCAGTTAGTTCATGTAGGCACTAAATTTTGTTATTTGAGCAATATTATTAAAGATGATTGAACATTACAAAGAAATACATATATTCATTTTTTCTTTCATGGTAAATGTTTCATATATAATTATATTAAATTAATTATCAATCATTTAATATATATATATCTGTGTGTGTGTGTGTATAACTTAAGTGTACGAAAATATACTTATTCATCTTAATCCAAAGGAGTTTCCAGCTTGTTCAGATTAAATATTAGTACTTTATTTCGAATTCGATAAATCAAATATTTATACATATTCCATATTTTATGTATTATTATACTCATTTATCATTATAAATTTTTTAAGATTGAGTTAGTTAATTTGTTCGTTACATTTAAAAACAAAAAAACAATTTAAACCCGTTTTATTAAGGGCATATTTGTCCAAACGTTAATTTTAGAATTGATTCATGGGGACAAATGTCAGATTATCAAGTTCAGGGGTAAATGCGACCCTAAGTCCAGGGTGTTTTCGTATTTTTTTCTTTGTTTTATTAGAATTCTTAAGTTCATTTATAGTTGTAGTTACTCAATTATTCCTTTGAGGTGCACAGCTCACAATCTGTGAATTCATATCATTACTCGGAGAAGTCCATATTCTTGATGCACATGGTTGAAGATGGCTATGTTTTTTTTTTATTTTAAATATTTTTGCAGAAAATCTTAATGATTCTATTAAATCAACATACCATAAGGCGAGACCATAGGACGAGAAGATGAAAAATTGAGAGACTCCATAAAATATCCCTGCAGCCTGCCCACGCCTGAATGAACTCTTAGATGGTTCAATAAGTTCGCGGGCATAGAGATCGAGAACCTTTTCCTCTGAGCAGAATGCTGCAACGGTTCGAATGTTGCTCACAGCCTCTCCAGCAAGCATGTTAGCTTTGAGATATGCTTTGTTCAAGTCAACACCATAACCTTTCATAAAAAGTTTCTGTAACAATACCAAAAATAGTTCATCAAACGAAACATAAATTTTCTTTAGTAATGAACATAAGTGGAAAGGAGGGATACCTCACTAATATGACCACTGATGATTAACGGATAAGTGGCGATGACAACAAGAGTGAGTCTCCAGTTCAAGATGAAGGCGATAATAAATGAGGTGACAATTAGGCCTACATTTTGTAATAGGATGGTCGAGCGATCAACTACCACCGTTCGCAACAAAGTTGCATCACTTTCTAGTTGTGAAGCAAGCATAGCACTAGTATTGTTCACGTCATCAAACCATCCTATCTCGTTTCTCAACATAGCTGTAATGAATTTAAAACATGGATTAGTGAGCTTGATATGAAGTTGATAATCCTGATATATGTCGTTTATTTGATATCTTTTGAGTCACTAGCATAATTTTTTTAGTCTTTAAGTGAACAAGTCTAGTTAGCTATTGTTGTAGTTTAACTGGCGTTTTGTTGAAGTGCTAGACAAGGCTATGGTTTTAAACCTTACCAGTAAACATCTTTTCTCTAACACGAAGGGTAAGTCGTTCTCCCATGATACCGAAACACGTATGTGTAATAGCATGAACAATGACGGTTATAACAGCGCCACCACAGAAGAGGAATGCAATTTTCCTAACTTCCCGACGTGTTGTATCCCAGTCCATGTAATAAGATACAAGAGCCTGAGTGACTCCGAGTGCAAAAAGAGGCATCTGTGCCCCAGCAATAAATGCGCAAATCGTGCCAAATACACCATAAAACCAGTCAGGCTGCACCATGGAATATAATCTTTTTGAAGAGATATGCACTGGTTTCATAATCTCAGGACCATCACCGCCAAACCTGCTTACAGATTTCTCAGAACGGAAACTTGCACCAAGACTTCTTGTCGGGATAATTCACGTGAATACCTAATGCTACCTTCACGAGTACCTAATGCTGCATCCAAAAAAAAAAATTGATATTAAACCAGCAAATGTATAATTGGATAACTTGAGCTGTCTTGGCTTTGGAAAATGATATCAACATTAGGAAGAAGCATTAAGTTTTTTCATGGATGTTATACATTGTTGAACTACTATAAGCAGACCAAGAAGTATAATTATTGAAGAGCTTGCTCTTCAGAAAAGATAAAGTGCATATATATATATATATATATATATATATATATATATATTTGGTTAAGGGAAAACAACAAACGTTATTGTGTAACATCAATATGCAGCATCAATATCATTCGATATCTGCTATTAAAAGTTAAATCAACTCTGCACATTATCACATACTATTTCCAAGTCTTGTTCATTGTAATCATGCTAAGTTCTCTCTCCATCTAGGAACTACGAGGGATTGTGACATCTTCATAATTTATCATTGGGGATAATTACTAATTCTACCCTTGAGGTTTAGCCTAATTACAAACAATCCAGTTATTTTTCCAAGTTACAAATACCCCCTTTCTAATTTACAATTTGCACCTCTTGAGAGGGGTATATGTAAGACAAACACAAACTTCAAGGGGGTAATTGTAATACCTCAAGGGGATATTCATAATTTTAGAAGATAACTATTTTTCTTTTTGTAATTATACTAAACATCAGGGGAAGTTTTTTAAGTCCCTTATCATTTACATAGAAAATGTTATAGCTGATTCATAGTCATATTGGTTTTGTCGTCAGCAAATTAGTTTATCCTAAAGTTACTTTGAACTGTACAGGAACTGGGGAGTTTATGATAGTAGTGGTTGTTGATTCAAGCAACTTGTATCAATCCCAAAATTTGGCAAACCAGTACAGTCCCTACAATCTAATTTGATGTTCAAATTCCATTCTTTAAAAGAGAGGAAAAACCAAGAAAGTAAGTACAGAAATCAATTCTTCAGTGTGATACTACCATTAAGTTGAAAAGTTATATTACTGCTCGATTAAACCTTTTTAGTGTGGATAAACCCTTTATCCTTTTTCACTTTTTGTTTACTTTGTTCAAAGTTCCGACCATTAAAATGAATTTTGTAGCATCATTTCAGTTAATAACTGATTCCATCTTTGCCCAATTTAATTTCTTTGATATTCTCACATACAGTGGATGAACTACAATTGTACATGTTCCAGTGCCAAAAGAAGAAATAAATGTGATGTCATCAAATTGCAGGTTCTGATGTTGTCCAAAATCCTATAATTTTCCCTGGGACAGTTGCTAAGCCTAATCCCATATGTATAGAAATAAATTTTGGTTGTTGAAACTAACTGCTATGCCTCAATTCACAAAATGACAAGTGAAGAATTTTACTGAATTATTCTACAAAAACCTATTGATTGTCAAAGATTTTTTCCTAAAACCCCAGAAAATATAAGTAACTAAGACAGCTTGGAACTTAACATTAACGTCATACCTAAGATGTCGGCCCATTGCAGGCCCGTGAGATGGCAGCCGATGTAGGGAAGCTGCCTCTTGTAGTTGAACAAGTGAAGCATAAGCACTGTTCGGCCTTGAGATGAGCTCGTCATGGCTTCCGGTTTCTACTATGGCACCATTTTGCACAACAGCTATCATATCGGCATTTCTAATGGTAGATAGACGATGGGCCACGATCACAGTCGTTCTCCCCACCATCACACGGTCAAGCGCCTCTTGCACGCTCTTCTCCGACTCTGCATCAAGTGCACTAGTAGCTTCATCCAACAACAAGATTGAAGGGTTTTTCACTATTGCCCGTGATATCGCAATTCTTTGTTTCTGTCCACCAGATAGTTGTATTCCTCTCTCCCCAACCTGTACAATGCAATCATGTTTCTTAAATTAGTCCTAAATAAGAATTTATTCTTCACAACCAATCAAGGGCAATGAATTTGCAGGCAAGATATCAAAAATTCTGTTTAAAATTGGGTAACACTTCGGTGTTCAAGCTATCTTAGAACATACATACACTTTTGGTAGGCTAGTACATGATAAGTTTGTATTCATTGAAAACTAGCCCGGCTAAGTTTCTCACAATAAAAAAAGTACCTGAGTTTCAAATCTATCGGGGAGGTTGCTGATAAAGTTGATTGCCTCCGAAAGTTTTGCTGCCCGTGTGATCTCTTCAGTAGTGGCATCGTTTTTCCCATAAAGAATATTGTCCCTGATAGTAGTGGCAAATAGGGCAGGCTCTTGATTTACCAAACCTATCTGCTGCCTAAACCACTTCAGGTCAAGCTCTCTGATATCAGTTCCATCTAATAGTATATGTCCTGATAAGGGCTCATAAAAGCGTTCTATCAAAGATATAACCGTGCTCTTCCCTGATCCGCTTCCTCCAACAAGTGCTACAATTTTTCCGGGAGGAATATCCAGACAGAGCTTGTTGAAAATCAACACATCAGGACGGGACGGGTAACTAAAATTTACATTCTTGAACTGGATGTGACCGTCTACTTTACTCAGTTTCCTACCATTCAAGGAGCTGGTTTTACTGACTGTGTTCCTTTCAATCATCTGAAAAATGGGGTATGCAGCTGCCTTTGCCCGAATAAATGCGGTGATGTCTGGTGCGGCTTGCCCAAGTGACCTAAAAGGAAAAGAAAATTTGTATGATTATGAGGCACGATATGAGATGCAATTAGCTGTCACCCAGTCTAAAAATGTAGGGGGAAAAAACAATGTGCACACACTAGAGAAATTAAGCTGAATGTCATGGTAAGGACATAAATTCAAAATTGCTACTACTGTCAACTCCTTTTTATTGTCACTGTATACTAACGCAACATACCTGACAAATAGTAACATTACCATCAATATTCAGAAAGTGCAGATTGATCGACCATTGGAGCATTGTCAATAACATTTTGAAGGCCAATGTGTGTTTACAACTATATTAGGAGGAATTTCCATAATATTTTGAAGGTCAATGTGTGTTAACAACTACATTAGAAATGCACCAATCAAGGTGTTTTAATTTGTGTACAGATATGGTCACCATATTTAAACGCCTAGTTATCCTCCAATCAGTAACTCAACAGTTTATTATTGTCCAAAAAGGATATGCAACATCCACGGAACCCGAGTGCTCCAAAAATGCGATACAAAACTATACATCCCTAGGTCCAGTAGTCTCATAGTGTATATTTCCACTCAAACATGAATTTTGCAGTTTTAGCACAAAATTTGAAAGAATGTGCCAGAAAAACTTACAGGCCAGCAATAACAACATTGAGCATGGTGGTAAAAGACTCTCCTCCATTGGCAATATTCTTATGAACAACGATGCTAGTGAACCAAACAAGCAACGACCATGAAAGAAAAAGAACGCAATGCAATGTCCCCAGTCCAAGACCCTTGGCCAGTCCTGCTTTCCTCCCATATTTGTAAGTGTTCAACAGAGACGTTGTATATAATTTAACTGCCTTCTCTTCTCCTGCAAATGCTTGCACAGTTCTGACATTACCAATCACCTGAAACTCGCAAGAAATCCAGCAAACTAATTAGAGACTTGCTATTTAATTCTGGAAGAACATAAAAATCCCAAATATCATGGTTATAAACTAGCAATTATTTATCACACAGACTAATTGACAGTGAATCTTTTCATCCGCTACGAATCACTCCACACTCTTCCGTAATAATTAACTCAAATAGTTACAAGTGAATTACACACATTTATAGACCAGTCCTCCTCCCAAAACAAAATCCAAAAAAAAAAGAAAAAAACCCAAACTCAACAATGAAGGGAGAACAAGAAAAACTCAAACTAACATAGATCGTAAATCTTCATATTGAATTCCATGTACGCGAAGATCGAGAGCAAGTTCATTGATCATCAACTATAATTTTCTTCCCTCTATTTAAAAAAAAAAATTAATAACAGGTAGCGGGTCATTGCCCAGACATGTCTAACTTCTATACCAAAAATGAAAGTGACACTGACCAACATCAAATGTTGGCTAATCCGAAGCAGAAGAATAAATTAACCGCGTTGAAAATTCATATTAATGTGTAGAAATTTGCCAAACCTCTTCAGCAATTTCTCCAGCTTTGACATAAGATTTTCGGACTCTGGCAATAAGTCCAGTTGCTACATAAGCATAAATGCCACCAGCCAGGGCAATCAAAGGCACAATGGAAAGTGTAACCAAACTGATCTGCCAAACTCTGATGAATCCTATGGCAAACCCTGATATGAAGCGGCTTATATAATGCAAAAATTCCCCACCTGCCAAATATAACACGGTTAGCTTTGAGATATTTACTTCATCAATAGTTCAAATAATATTCCTCCTTTTCGTTTCGTTTTTTTTTTTTTTTTTTTTTTTTCCCTCCCCAAGAAGTGAGTAATTGTTACATCAATTGAATTTAATTTTAAATAAGATATTCGGAATGGATTTGGCGTGAATTTAAACACATATTTTATAATAAAATTGTCAGAAAAATGCCAAATTCTTGGATTCATTAAAATTTAATATCCTTTGTGAATCATTTGTCTGGCCTGCAATGAATACACGCGTTATGTTCCATATTAAATGAATCATGTATTTTATATTTAATTTCATTTAAAATTTTAATAATATATGTAATATATATTTTTAATATATTTGGAATATAAGACAAAAACAAATTGAAATAAATGATTTAAAGTAATAATAATTAATATGAATGCAAACAAATGAAGTCATGAATTGGGTTTTGCTTGATGGATCGGATCGTTTGGACTCAGGTCCATTACGAAAACTACATATCACGTGGGATCGGGATCCATTATGGGCGATGCACATAGCATGTGTTTCTGATCTCCCAAGATATACATATCCTAAATTGGGCCAAAGAGCAATTGGGCCAAAGATATTGGGCGTTTTACTTATGTAGGATAACTCAGCCCAGCTCAACTTTGAATTTACTACCATCCAATGTAGCTCAACCTATATCTCGTCCGCCTCGGATCAAACAGAAAGATTTATATATATTATATATTTTCTGTAAATCAAATAATATATATATATGGATATATAAATGCAATTAGAGCAAAAATGAGGGTTTATGAAGAATAGGCAAACAACATAAAATAATAAATTTCTGTCACGTTTAGTCGTCTACTGACCACATGAAAATATTGATGGGCATGTGCCAATTTTAAATAAGAGAGTTGAACTGAACTTCCAGCTGCCCAACCATCTCACCAAACCAAATAAATGCAAAGGAACACTCTGCATTTACTCATACCCACACCAGTTACAAAGAAATAAAAGCTGCCCGACTACATACCACGGGCAGCCTTGACACAATCGAAATATTTTTAAAAAACACAATCATAGATATATTACATTTTCTAATACAACATATTTTTTTCATATATTTTTTCAAAACACATCCAAACATTAGTGTCCGCAATTATCTGAATTTTGGCACTTATAGATTGGGTGGCAATTCGGGTCATTGGGTCGTGTTCGTGTTCAATTTCGGACCAATTTCGGGTTATGTTCAAGGTGCATCCAAAATTAAATAAAATATAAGATAATTATGTTTTAAAACAAACGACAATATCGTGTCAAATTCGTGTAAGTCAGGTTCTTGTTCGGTTTCTTATTTCGGGTTCGGATTTTTAGGTCGAGTTCGTAATGTCGTGTTATCGTATCGGAATTGTCACTCCTACTTATATGATAGTTACATTGAAATAAATGCATTTAATATTGTGCTAAATATAATGAGTTTTGGGGGGCTATCACTTGTTGTATTAGCATTAGTGCAAATGTGAGTTAGCATGGATTGCTAATTATAATATTGAACCTACTAGGTAAAAGATTGATCATGTACATATAAAATATGTGTTGGCTAGATTGGATACGACCAAAAAACAAAGTTATTTTTAGGCATAGAAAAACGCCAATTGCAAAATTGTTTCATGGTAACACTATCGTAGCTCGACATTTCTCTTTTTTACAATTTTTTTCTCTCATAAAGTTATATGAGACCCAAAAATATAGTGCACCTCACCATGTGACATATGGATATACGCATAATGGACTTAATATTACAACAAATTAGTCCTCCCTGTATAGCACTTTCATATGAATATGACATTGATTAAAAGAACACATTAAATGGGATTTTATCACTAAATCAAATTCCTATATGTGATGTGAAAGAGAGCACCTATATCTAGCTAGCTTAGTAATAAAAATTTCAGATTCTTTCATAATATAATCATTGTCCCGTACTCATTCAATATATTTATAGCTTTATATTATATGACTAATTAGGTTCTCGAGTCTTTATTTTTTAATAATAAATAAATAAATAAATAAGGGGTACCTTCTCAGAAATGGCATCCTGCACAATAATAATGTCGCTAGTAATTGCTGAAATAACTTCCCCAGTAGAGGCTTCAGTGTCAAAAATGCTAATATCTTGGTTTAGCATGGACCTCAGATAAGCCATTCTCATCTTTGCTGCTTGTCTTTCGCCAGAATGCATCCAACAAGCCACCTCTATATATCATCAATATAATTAACTCATCACTAATATAATAATTATTGTATAGACCATTTAAATTAATCTGTCACACTAAAACAGAAAATACACACATGTGCTCAATATATATATAAATAGCTGCACAAATCTGTTTCTTTCTTTACCTGTCCATGAAGAAAACATTATGACTATGCTCAGATACACAAAATCCAATGAATACTGCAAAAAAATGAAAAGGCAAATTAAAATGGCAAGAAAGTTCATGTTACTTGAAAATAATATACAGTCAACATAAATACATAGAGCATTCTGTAGCATATTCTTAATTTTTCATTTCTTAAATTAATAAATTTGTCCTAAAATAAAAAAGAAATTCTTTTTCTATAACAAAAAATTATTACTCATTTTTTCATATATAAATATGTATACCTGGGCAACTTTATGAGAAGCTTCTTTAGGGAAAAGATAAGCCAAGCCGATGATATTAATCAACTTGCCAAAGAAAATGAAGAAAACAGGGACAGAAGCGCCGTGCACACACGCGCCAATTGATCCAACAAACATCAAAAATAATCATAACCATCTGCAAATGCAAACAGTTTCCTCATTCCAACACTTTTCTTCTTTCCTGATGATGATTTCTGGTTTTTCTCATCATCATCTTCATCATCAACCCTTGATATTCCTGCTCCTGATGTAGATTGGTGGCTCATTTCCAATAATTAATCGATATATTTTTTTTTTTTTTTTGGGTTGAATAAGCAAGAAACTACTAGCTAGTGTTAAGGGTTATATATGTATCATATATATCATGATTCATGAGCAAGAAAGAATGGGTATTTGGGGTGGTTTTTATATTTAATTGTTTTTTGATGAGGGTGTGGGGGGGGATACGAATTTAGTGAGAAGGTGGAAAAACAACCTGGTTTGGCGGTGATTATTGAAGGAGGAGATAGAGATATAGAGAGTTAAATGGTGTATGTATATGTTTTGTGTATGTGTGTATATGTATAATTATATATCTTCTTTTTCCAGCTTTCCACAGACAGTTGAAGTGTTGGAATTTATGATGCAACTACTTCCCACCCTTATAGTCAAGAGGCTAATAATTGGACTCTTTTCTTTCGCAGATTTAAACAATTCACAATACAACCGCCTAAGGAATGACTAGCCCTAAAAAACAAATCGAATCATTCCATACTCGTTTTCAAATGCTCAAGCGATTGGATAAGAAAACAAAATTTATTTTGTTCTAGAAATTTTTTTACACCAAACATATGATTGTTTATGAAAATTTTGAAAATATACTATTCTCTTACTTTCACTTTTTCTTATTTTTTCTATCATCAATCACATCTACACATTTTTAACAAAAACTAATCATTATTACACATTCTCCCACAAATTTCACTATTCATTCACTCACACATTTCTAACTACCAATCATTATTTTTTTGTTAAATCAAATCAACTTTCATCATTATTTTTCCATCTCACATTCAATCACAATCTCAAAATTCATCTTTTTTCTTCTAAAATATTTTTTACCACTATTCTCTAGCAAAATGAAAATTTTCAAAATGAAAGTATATCCAATCGCGCCCTCACTATTTGGGTTTTAAAAGGTCTAGTGCGGAAAAAAATGAGTCATCTATATTCATATAAGAAATTAAAAAAACTAATTAATCAATGTTACGTAAATTAATTTCATTAGTCACAACATAAAATAATAAAATATTTATATTACAATATTAATATTTCCAATTCATTGAAATAGTGCTACAAAATAGATATTCTAATATCATTACATCGTATTTTTAAAGGAAAAGCTACCAATAAAGCCATAAAGAATTAAGAATTGAACTCCTTGCATTTTTATATTTTTCAGAGTTTAGATACATTTTTATTGAAAAGTCATCAACCAATCAATATTTTAGATAACTCAAGCTATATCAATACCCATTGTATTTGGATAGAATAATTTAGATTTTGGGAGAGGATTTGGGGAAGGATTTCAAATGACTACATCTAAGATGAATTTGAAATAGTAAAAAATGACTCCAAAATAGCTTACAAATATATGAAATCCAATATAGAAATACTCCATCCAAATAACCTTAATAAAAGAGAATGAAACCATAATGAAAAAATAATAAATATATATAAATTTCATGTTAATGGTGAAATCAAACCACTAAATCTATATATATCTTAAATTTTAAAAAGAAATTGAGGAAGAAAGAGAATGAACCATAATGAAAAAATTGACTAACGCTCCAATTTTTTGATTTATTTGAGGAAAGAAAAAAAAAAGAGAATTATGCTACTACAAGAGGTAGAACCAGCAACTTTAATGAACAAGAAGAGAGCACTAACAACTACACAAAAAAGTTAAATAGATTTGATGGGAGTCGGTGCAGAATCAATCTCGTGACCTCACATTCAAGAGAGGAGAACAACTCTTTCGATAAATATGCCAAGATTTATTGTACATATCAGCTATTATAAACCTTTAAATTAAAAAAAAAAAAATCGACCGTCGGGGACTCTCATTTGGAGGGGGCACCGTGCGACGGCTCCGTCTTGACCACCTTAGGGATGGCTCTGCGTCACTATGATCTCAATTTGTTGATATAAGAGACTAAATTCGGATATATTTTTAGTGGATAAAATGTAAAATGTGACTCGATTAGAGAAAAATAATAAAATATATGTAAAAGATGTTAATCTCTCTTTCTTTTTCCTCTAAAACTGTATCAGCTTTTGTTTCTCTATCATCTACTTTCTTTTTTCTTCCATCATCTTATTTTGAAGGATGGGAAAGTAATTTTCAACACTTTTAGCCTCAATAAATTTGTCCTCATCAATAGGTGAATTTTTTTTTTTTTTTTTTTTTGGTGGGGCCATTCACATTCCCAAAATTGATGAATACACTCACTTCCATATAATTGCAAAAATGTCATTCACTTAAAATACTATATTACCCTTACTTAAAGAAGTTCTAAATACACCCACACCATTCACCCATATTCTTCTTCTTGAACAAAGTTGAATTTTTTCTATGAACTCTAGATTTTTCCAACACCCAAATTATTGCAGATATGGACCATATAGTATTCATATCCCCAAATAATGAATGTATATTCTTAGTTTATAGCATAAAATATGTTATTACTCAAATTTTCAGGTTGAAAAATACTGTAAGATAGTAGTAGTGCGACACTTGGCACGATCACACACTATGACAAAAAATCTATCATGCCATCGTGCCACATCCATCGTGTCCTCGTGTCATGTGGCACGATGGCAAAAAATTCATAATGTCATCGTGCCATGTGGCATGATGGCAGAAAAACCATCGTGACATCGTGCCACCTAGGGTTTTTGTGCAAGGGTAAAATTGAAAATTATGGGGTGTCTATTTAGCAATTATGTTATATTTTTAAAAGTGGGTGGAGGTATATTTAGTAAGTTGGTGTATTAATCAATTTTGGGGTGTGAATAGCGCCACCCTTTTTTCCAGTATATATATGTCTCGTATGTGAGATTTTGTTCAAAAGATTCACATGAGTCACTACCCGACGATATGTGAGTAAGAAAATCAATTTCTTTGATACGTGTTTTATCCAACGCCTTCGTGCGAGTCTTGATTCTATGAATCGAGATAGACTTGTTTAGGTTTAAAACTTTTGTTTTAGATTTGTATATGTTATGATTTTATAGGCTTGTAACTGGTTTTCACTTGTTGGAATTGATTTTCACTTGATGTTGTAATTAATCGGTTGTAAGTTTCTTCTATGAACGAATGAAATTCATTTTGATTTACAAAATATGTGTAAAAAATATCAAGTTGCTTGGATGTATTCGTGTTCGACCCGACTAAAGCTCGTTTAGGCTCGATTCAATGATTAAACAAAATTTTAATAAAACTTTTCAAACTCGTTGAAATTTTATCAAATTTGAGCATGTTCGGATCTATTTCATTCGTTCATACCTTTAGGAATATTGGAAAATAATCAATTATGAATTTTATATTAAAAAAGATTATTATGTTAAAAAGTATAAACTGTTACCACTTACTATATTAATAACGCCATTGTAATATTTTGTGAATGAAATTACAAGCGAATGGACCTGTACAAAAATATTACTTTTTCGTACATTTAATGCAAATGAAAGAGAATATTAAAGATGATTGCGTACGCAGGTGCATTTTAAAGGGCATACCTTGAATTTGTACGCATCAAACAATAGACAAAGGAGTGATGAATAATGCATCATCGTGGACGCAATCAGATTTTCTATTCCAAAATGGTGTTCAACTTCCTATTCTATTTATCTAGATGAACGGCTTGTGTAAATACTTTAAACAATCAACTTCTAATGTTTATCTCATCGACACGTGTTATTCATTATGATGAATGAAAAAGGAAGTGGAACACCAATTTAACTGGAAGACAATATCACATTTTCAAAAGTGAGTCATTAAATACATTTTACTTTCTTGTCCTACTGACCTCACTCTTTTATTAAAATTTTTAAATATCCTCTTTAGTTAATATAACTTACTTATGAAAGAAAATAATTTAAACTAAAATAAATTAGTAATTTCGTATCTTGCCGCTTCTACAATTAAATATATATTACTTTGATCTTTATATGTTTACTTTACTTAAATTTACTAAACAAATTAATCTATAATTAAACACAAATGAAGCATTAGCCTCACTTTTACTTTTATTTAGAAAATCCTAGTCTCCTTTTCTCTCAAACTCTCTCTTTTTGCTTCTTTTATTGCTCTTCATTGTTAAGGGGGCGATTTTTGGTCATTTTTGGCCGAAATCACCGCATCTACATATTTTATTTTTATTTTTCGAATAAGTGATTTTTCCACGTAGATCTAGGATATTTGTTTATTTTATTATTTGTGCCATCTAGTGCAAGGTTTGGTTTTGTTGTCGTCTTGTTGAGGTGTTTTTCTTGTGTGGGCGATTCAAACAAACAAGTTTTCGATCGACAGAGATAGATCGATTGTGGTCTTCAAATGTTACGAGATATGGAATCATAGGTATTCTAGACATTATAGATTTTTTAAAATTGTAGCTTTGAGCTAGTTTTTGTTATTAACCTAGATGCTATGAATATTTTCATAGTTTTATCTCTTATGGTTTTTAGTAGATTTGATTGTTTTCTATTGATGTATTTTTAGTTTGAATTAATTAATAAAATTATTTATCTTATAAAAAACACCAAATAAGTAAATAACAAAATATAATTTCAATAATTAAAAATGACACATTAATTTAAAACAAATTATCTCACCTAGATTAATATATAGTTTTCTTATTATGTTATTTTGGAAAGTATCGCGTTTAATTAGTTCTTCTTCATATGATAGTTCTTAATTAATTGCACTAGTATATTTTATAAAAAAAAAATCATTTTTAATTTTATAATATTGGTTTTTATTTCATGTATAAATAATTGCATGTTGAAATAAAACGTTAATAGAATTAAATACACCATTGTACGTATAATGACAACTAATTTAACTCTAAATTTAATACATAACTGGAAAAGCTATATATTTAAAATAGTAGTAATAGAAACTTATGTGACTTTTTTTTAAAATATTTAGTGTTTCTTCTCTATAATATTAAAGTTATATATTTTGCTATTTACTTATTTCAAACTTAATTGAACATTAAATTATTGTAGGTCCCAAGGGGTGTAAGTGTAAGGTTTAGAAGGGGTTGAATAAACCTTACCAAATTTTCGATTTAGTCCTTTTAAATATTCGAGTTAATCTTACACACAATTTGTGTCCTTAATGGATGACCAATTTAGTTGATCGGTAGAGTTAGTCTCTCAACGGACTCAAAGCTGCATTGATGGAATAACTCATTTTGGGTCTAAATTAACTCAACTGTGTGGTTTTGTTTTATTGGAAGACTTAACACCCTTAAGTTTGATTAAGCAAGGATTTAGTGCTTGGTTTAGTACTTATAAATTATCAAGTGGATAGCAAATTTATCGCCAGATTTAAGCGAGTTAAGATGCGAGGAATTAAATTCTTTGAAATGTAAATGACACAATGAAATTTTTATAGAGGTTCGAAGATGGGGTAATTCTTCTACTCCTCTCTTCTCCAACTCTGGAGGAATCCACTAGGTATTGATCAAGATACAAAGTGGTACATCCCGGATACTGTCTTGATCACACCGGTGACTTGATCCTTTGGGACTCGATCCGGAGACGCCTTGATCACTCGGTGGCTTAAATGCGACTCGGCCTTCTTCACAGGCAGCTGCGCTTTGCTACTACTGACTCACTTGCTCAAGCTCTTTGGATTTGATCATGAAGCCCTCCAAAAGCTTAAGACTTGGTTCGACCTTGAACCTTCCTACAATCCTTCGTGGAATGTAGACCCCTTGATTTTTCAAGTATTTTCCTCTTCAACTGATTGAAGTTATCTTTCCTTCACGGGTGAGTGTTGGATTGATGTTCTTCGTAGTGTAGGCTTGAGGATTGAGAATGATTGATTTTCTAATAATTGCACGAACGTTTTTGGTTAGTCAGAACTCTGTCTCGCTTGTGTCATTCTTCTCAAATAAGTTCCTCGGCCTTTTATAGTGATCTTTCAAAAATTTGCCCGTTGAAGAGATAGGCTTATTTTTTAAAGTCACTTGCGATCGTTCGCTTGTCTTGTTGCGATCCTTGGAATTGCCATTTCCTCGTATGAATTGTTCTTTCACCTTTTGAGTTCTAACACGGTGTAGTGCTTCCCATTGGTTCATTCCTTTTGCACGCTTCGGGACCGAGCACTCGAGAAAGGTGATATGGAGATATTACTTGTTTAAGTAATTCTCTTGATTTACGTGCAACGGATCTTTTCTGATTATCTCGACTTGACTGCATTTCTTTGCTTTCCCCAGGTGACTTAGAGTCACTTCCAATCATTGGATGACTCTTGTCACTTCAACTTGAGACTTGGCTTTTCTCGAGTTGACTTGACTAATACTCCACTCGGTTTGCATCTCATTTGCTTTCTTGATAGAGTTCCGTCTACTCTTCTTTGCCATACTTAGTCTGTCTCGCGTGAGTCTTCCTTGAAGTCTTGGTTGTCTTCTTGCATGTTAGGCGTGGCCGACTTAACTCGGCTTGGCTAGCTCTATTTATTACAATGCATTTTACAACAAGAATTGGGGTGCCAACTTCCTATTCTAAGTTTTACATGGCATTCATCAAAATCTAAACAATAAATTTCCTAACAATTTCCCCCTTTTTGATGATGCCAAAACTTAAACCATTCAAAAATGCAAATAGCAAAGGTACATACAGATAGTGTATTGACATAGAATGTATCGCGAGAATCAATCCTTTTATTGATCATAACATTCTTGTTCTTTTACACAATCTGTTGTTTACAAGTGTATCGTGAGCACATATTTGTCTACACGAGTAAAATAAAGAGTTTATAGCTTTATTTGAGAAGACTTACATTGTATGTATTTACATAATAAAATACACGAAGGGGTGGACAACAACACTTCATCTCCTTCATTTGTCTCTTCTTTTTCATCTTGTTCAAAGATCTTCTTCTCTTCTTCTCTTTTTCTCATCGTCACCGCTTCTTTTTCTTTTCATATGCCTTCCTGGCGACTTCATCTCTTCTTAATCTTTCTGTCTTTCCTCCCATAGCCGAGTCTGTCTCTTGTTTTCTTATTCTATTCTTTTCGCATACTAAACATTACTTTTAGCCACTTGCAAATTTGCTACTTGGTCAAGCCCGGCCCAAGAGATCCCTCCTTTCTTGCCTGGATCTATGTACTCAATGTTTTTTGGGCGGAGAGGCCCAGGTCTCGAAACCTGTTCCTCCACCACTACTTCTTCCTCTACCTGCAGGCGTGTATTGTCTTTGGGATCTTCTTTTTCCCGGTGAGTGACCAGCGGAGTGACCAACAGAGGATTGCTAGGTAGTCTGCCTTTGCTGTCGCCTTCTTCACACAACGTGAGACCCTTTTCAGTACAAGTCCCAAGCTTGGGCCATGTAGACATTTTTGCAAAGTATCCAGAGGATGCGGCGTTTTAAATTCATCAACTGTCGTGGCTCTGTCCCGACATTTGAGATGGCATAAGTGTCTCTATCTCTTGGAATGCCTCCATGTTGTTCCAAGATGTTCATAACTCGGGCATCCATTCTTCCTTCCACTTCCTTCATCCCTGCTTCAATTGTTTTTCTCTTTTCGGACCATGGATATAGCAGAGTGTTGGAGTGGCGAGTCAAAGGAGTTTCTTTGGCCGATAATGTCATTTGTGTGAGGACCCTGTTGGGGGTTTGTGCAATCATTAAGGTCACATCTTTCGATCCTTTCCCCTCGTGATTTTCCTTTCTTTTGTTTTCGCTTAACTGTCATTTGTCTTTTCCTTCTTGTTTTGCACCCTCTTTTTAAATTTGCTTTAAGGTATTCCTCTTTCCCCTTTATGGCATCATCAAGAGAGAGGGACACTGAAACATCTTGTGCAAGCGGGAAGTCGAGCCTGGCGATGGTAGAGTTCGTCTCAGTCTGGCTGCAGAGTATGCGACACGAAAGTCGGATCGAAAGTAGCGTTGGACTCTCTGAAATCGAGCTTCATCTCGGCTATGAGAAGGTGAATTTTGTATTCATGGTTTCTTCCAAGCTATTTGTAGATCACTCTTATTTTGCTCACGCAATGACTTTATCTCGCGGTGTGAGCTTCATGCATGTGCTCAATATATTCTCTCGGCTTCGTTTTGCATCGGCATTTTCGGCTCTCCATACAGCAGACTTGTTGAACAATGTTCGAAGTATCTAACTTGTTCCACACGCATTGTTTCTTTCTTTGTTGCCACCATTCCCCGATCCCGATTTGTTATGCCTCTTAAATCGCCAGTAAGATTGGCATCTCTGTTGTCGATCGCATGTCCATAGAGGCACGATGCCTCTCCATCCGTTCAATCTCGCCGAATAATGCCTTGAACACTTCGCGGACTTGGTGATTCCTCCGTTGCGGTGATGGCCATGCATGCGTCAAAATCATAATCGGTTGGGACAATGGTGCCACGATGGAAAACGGGAGCTGGTGCGGGAAGCGTCTTAGCTCGTTCTCGATTCTTCGGGAGGTCCGGTACCTCCAGAGAGAAAGGAAAAGATTCTATAAAGGAATCATCACGGCCAACCGGTATTTGCTCAATGATGAGAGGTGCGGCGTGAAGTTCCTCTTGGAGTCGAAAGCGCTGCGACTTGGGAGCTGCTTGTAGATGGACTTTGTCTCGGTGGGGTCTTTTGTGAAGTGGACCCGACTTGCGAGCCTCATTGTCTCAACCGTTGGTCTCGGTGATTTCTCCAATTGAGTAGCGGTCCTCGGCCTTATCATAAGCGTCATCGGACGATGATGAGATTTTCATTGGTGGCTCATCATCAAAATTAAAGGTTTGACGAGTAGTCTTGGGATCGGACTTGCTCGTGCTTGGAACATCCGCTTGGTTGAGTCTTTTGGATCAGCCATCGCCACCGGGGATGACTCGACTTTTCTTCTTCGCCTTCCGATCCCGAGAAAGGTTATGTCGGGATTATCCTGGGAATCATGAAGTGCGCTTATCTCCTTCTCGGATGGATCAATGATGGCGGGAGGGATGTTCTCTACTTGACTTCTTTACCCAGGAAGTCTCAACCTCCGTGGGCCTTCATTACCTCCCAGATCTCAAGCTCAGCGAGGCCTTGGTCCTCTCTTTCGCAGTGTCACCTGTCTTAGGGTCTTTCGTGGTGGCATCCATTGGAGTCCCAACCCCATGGATTGCACTTTCATTGCCCAGTGTTAACTCCAGGGTTGTTCCTTCCTCGTGCCTCGATCAGCAGCGTCATTAGCCTTCAGAGCGATTGGCACCTCGGTGAGACAGTCTCAAGCATCCGAGCTTCGTTGATGGCAACTTCCTGTTCTTCTTGTGTTTGTATTTTCTCTACTTCGCCTCCTAGATTCGTTGTTGAGTTATCTGCAAAGATTCTCCGACCTTCTGCTGCGGTGGAGGAGTTTCCCCTCGGTGGCGCACCACGGTGAGTGACTTGAATGGGGTCACTCGTCTCCAAACTCCCTTTGTTTCGATTGAATGTTCAGCCGTTGGGGCAGGTGGTAAAACACCTTCAATAGGGGTTAGCTCGTTGGGGTCCCCACTATCCCGGATTTCATCGCAGGTCCCTTATTGCTTCTTCCGAGTGAGTGGGAAGTGGTGGCAAGAACAACGAGTGGCGATTTTCGAACCACTCCCATTGGATCAATTTCATTTGTGTTTCGGAGGACTCTCCTGGTCCCTCCATCAATCTCTTGCTCGTGAAGGATTCGGATTCGTGCAATGCTTGCCTTTGCATTTGCAACTCTTACGTGGCGGCGAAGCATTCTCCAGGATCCTCATCATCGCCGAGAAGACATCAAGGAGAGGATGTGTGTGTTACGTGGTGCGGAGATAGAGGCGGATCCGGGCCTTCTCACGTGCCTCGGCTTCTCTGCTTGCCTTTCCTTCTCCTTGTCCTTGAAGATCCGCAGGATGTACGTGCGATTGTCTTCATCCATCTTTGGGAGCACAGTGGTTGGTCCAAGGAAGTTTAATAGTTCCTCTTCTTCTTCTATAAACTCGGGCCTTTGGAACTTTCCTTGATTTACTCAACTTCCATTTCCTCCACTCACGCAGACGATTTTGGATGTACGGGTAAGGTGGAGATAGGATCATCACATCACTATCGGCTCTCATCGCCTTCTTTCTTGTGTTTAATTTGTGTGGACTACAAGCGTGTCTTGAGTTGCCTCTGTGATCGCCTTCACAGACTTAGTTGTTTCATCAATTACATCTCGGGGACTCGGATCGCGGTGATTTAAGTATTTGTTCGGTGAGTGGGCGACTCAGTAGGTTTTTCAAGCTCGGAGCGCTTGAAGATTCTTCTTCGTCTTCTAGTTTGTACGAGAGGGATTTTGGTTCAAAGACGATTTCTCGAGTCTTGGGCGGCGGGGCTTGTCTTGGTGTCTTTTTCTCGAGGAGCCGCCGTCTTGGCTTGTCGGTTCTCCTCTTTTTGACGATCGGAGAAGGTATTTGTGAGTCCTTCTCGACCGGCTAGGGGCAAGAGACACGGCCGCAGTGCGGGGCGGTGACTCGCTACGGGGGTAGGAGCGATTTTGACTTTCTTTTCTGCAGGGGCGGCGTGATCTTCTTAGCACTGCAAGGGCGACTTTCTTCTTGGGTGGAGAGGAAACAATCGTATCTTCAGGTGGTGATTCCCCTCGTCGTGTCGGCTCTCTTGGCGTAGGCTCTCTTCGTGCGCGAGAGAGGTTTGCTCGAACATCCTCTTGTTAACATGGAATGCCTTCCCATGTCTAAGAGGGACTCCTTTCACCTCCATCACCGGCCAATCACTAGGCCATATCTTGGGATCCTCCAAATGTGCCATCTTCCTTGAAGGATTTGTTCCTACGTTCTCGCGAGTCTCTGTGTAGACAAACTCGGCCTGATTTATTTTCTTTTACTGCGATGATTGCGGCCATTACAATCGACTTTGCTTTTGTGATTGGTCAAAGCGCCAAATTTGATGTCAATACATTTGGCAACTATGTCCAACGACTTGTGATAATCCTCCTTCAGCAGATCTCTTGTTTTTTGTGTACACTATTTTATCAAAGATAGTCGGGCTTGGCTATTTCTTTCCAAGCATCAACCAGGTTTACATCGTTCGTTTTTCGATGCTCCTTGATTGGTAGAGAGCGAGTGTTCACCAAATCCTTGGCGAGAGATGGTGATCTTCTTTCCGTGAACGGATGACTTTATTCCTTCATCGTGAATCTCGGCATTCACGTAGAATTGTGCGACCTCCTCCACATAGGTCATCGGATATTCTAACATCGAAACGGTTTCAGCCGACGCGTTTCCAATTTTTAGCCATTTTCTTCACTAGGGTGTCGTCGGACCCTGTTTCACCATCTTAGTCGAAATCCACAAATGGGAGGTGTGGATTTGCTTTCCTAACTTGGTAAAATCATAGGTTGGTGCCATTTTTCAGGATTTTATCAAAGAAAAACTTGGAGATTGATTTGAAGATAGATAGGGCTTCGAGAGAATTTTTGCCTTTGCTTTTGAGAGAAAAAAATGAACAGTTTTGGTAGTGTGAGAGAGAAACAGGCGAAAATGGTTTAAGTATGGTTTATGAAAGGGCGTGCGGGTGGTTTTGAAATATGATCGAAATCAACGGCTTAGATTTTGCACGCCTTTATTTAGCATTTAATGTCTCGTATTTAATGCGGCAAAGCATTTATATCCAATCATAAGCTTGGTGTGCGGCTTTATGTCTCGTACACATCATCATTATCCGACGTATTCCTTAAAAACATTCGCTCGGTCAAAACGATTGCGTTTTTGTCACTTTGCTCATAAGTGACTCGGCTTATCCTTAGCCGATTTAACTCTACTTCTCACAGTTCTCTTAGTGACTCGGCTATCAATCGACTCGGTGTAGTGTCTTTCCGAATCTGGTGATTCGAGGTGATTTGTGTGTTGACTCTTTTTCACCCTTTTTTTGTGTGTTTCATTTCTTTTCTTTGATTCTTCATAGTGTTAGCTCAGCCCAATTAACCCCAACTCATGTTTGAGTTCTTCAAATCTTGACTCACATAATGGTTTTGTGAAGATGTCACCAATTGTTTATCGGTTGAGATATATTCCAAGATGATGTCCTTCTTTTCAACATGATCTCTTATGGAGTGATATCGACATCGATATGCTTTGTTCTTGAGTGTAACACAGGATTTTGAGTAATGGCAATTGCACTTGTGTTATCACACATGATTGGAATTTCTTTTTCCTCAACTTCATAGTCTCTCATTTCTTTGTCTCATCCATAGGACTTGGGCTTGTTTGCCGCAGCCTATATATTCGCCAATTTTGTAGAGGTGGCTATTGAATTTTGCTTCTTGCTAAACCAGAAATCACTGTTTCAAGCATTTGACATGTGCCGAGGTGCTTTTCCTATCAACTCGCATCCAAAGATAGTGAGTCCGAATAGCCAATTAGCTTGAATCCACCTTCCTTTGGATACCATAAGCCAACCTCTTGGCTTCCTTTCAACTATCTCAATATTCTCTTAGCTTTGTCATATGGCTCTCTTTTGGAGCGATTGAAATCTTGCACATACACCTACAAACAAAGGTGATGTCCGGCGCTTCTTTGTGAGATAGAGCAATGATCCAATAAGTGCTCACGTATCTTGTTTGATCTCTGAGCTTGCCATCTGCATCCATGTCCATTTTGGTGATGTATTCATTGGTATTTTTACGGAAGACTTCTCCTCCTTACCAAATTTCTTCATTAAATCTCTGGTGTATTTTGTTTGACATATGAAGGTTCCATCCTTCAATTGTTTCACTTGGAGTCCAAGGAAGAATGTCGACTCTCCCATCATGCTCATTTCAAATTTACTTTGCATGAGGTTTGAAAATTTTTCACATGACTCTTTGTTTGTAGATCCAAAAATGATGTCATCCACATATATTTGAACAAGCAAAGTATACTCTTTTTGTCTTGAATTACGAAAAGTGTTCTATCTACCTTTCCTTTTGTGAATCCATTTTCGATTAGGAATTGTGACAAGGTATCATACCATGCTCGGGTGCTGTTTCAATCCATATAGAGCTTTCTTGAGTTTGTATACTTTATCTCCAAGAGTCTTACGCTCAAATCCTCGGAGGTTGTTCAACATACACTTCTTCTTCCAATAAACCATTTAGGAATGCACTTTTTACATCCATCGATATACAATGAAATTCTTGTGAGTGCATAGGCAAGAAACATCCTTATAGCTTCCAATCTTGCTACAGGGCAAATGTTTCATCAAAATCTATCCCTTCTTCTTGGCAATATCCTTTGGCTACTAATCTTGCTTTGTTTATTACCACGTAACCTTCCTCGTTCATCTTATTTACGAACACCCATTTAGTGCCAATAACATTTTGATGTATGGGTCTTTGCACTAATTCCCATACTTTATTTCTTTCAAAGCGATTCGACTCTTCTTGCATAGCTTGAATCCAATGTGTGTCGTCAATGCTTGTAACACATCTTTGGGCTCTATTTGCGAGATGAAGCATGTGAACATAGTTTCTTGTTGAGTTCGGATCTTGTTTTGACACCTTCTCTTATATCTCCAATGACAAGTTACGGTGGATGGTCTCTCGGCCATCTTACATCAGGTTGGAGTAAGTTAGTGGATTGATCGTCTTGCAATGTTGTGTTCTTTGGTCGACTCTCTAATCGCTTATTTGCAAATTTTCCATTTGTTTTTGAGATTCGGCTATCTCATCTTCTTCGAATTGATAATTCCGACTTGACTTCAAAGATAGGGACTCTTACGTATGATTGGATGATTCAACTTATCATCCGACTCTTCAATGTCTTCTCCATTTACATTTGGCTCATCGAATACCACATGAATGGATTCTTCGCAACCATAGTCCTTTTGTTGAGTACCCGTAGGCTTTGCTTTCGGTGAGTATCCTAAGAAGATACCTTCATCGACTTTAGCATCAAAAGCCTTTAGATTGTCTTTGCCATTGTTGTGGATGAAGCATTTACATCCAAATATTCTCGAAATATGCAACATTTGGTTTTCTTCCAATCCAAATCTCATAGGGAGTCTTTGTCAATTTGTCTGTTTTATCATACATCTGTTTTGAGTGTAGCAAGTGTGTTGATTGCTTCCGCCCAAAATCTTTTTGGTAACCCTGCCTTGACTAACATGGTCCTTGCCGCTTCTTTGAGAGTTCTTCTTCTTTCTCGCAACTCCATTCGCGGAGTTTTGTGGAGTTCTTGCTGGCGATAGTTCATGACCAATACCATTTTCAATACAATCGAGTTATTATTCCATTGACAAACTCGGTTCCTCCAATACGATCTTATTTTGATAATGGTTTGACTCTTCTCGTTTTTGAATCCTCTTCATCGAGTTGTGGTAGTTTTTATAGAGTTTCTTTCTTCTTACACATGAATATTGTCCATGTATATCTTGAGTAGTCATCTACTACCACCAAGGTATATTTCTTCCCACTTATGCTATTTGGTTCCTTTGGGCCAAATAGATCCATATGTAAAGATGCAATATTCTTGTTGAAGATGGACATGTCTTTTCTTTGAATGACGATTTGATTTGTTTTCCTTCCGACATGCATCACATATACTCTCCTTCTTATATCGAGTCCGGAAGTCCTTCCACAAGATTACTTCGTGCAAGCTTGTTGATCGTTTTGAAATTCGGGTGACTCGGCTTTTTTTTTGTGCCACCAACTTGATTCAAATTTGTGCTCTTTGCTAATAGACAGTCTTTGGGTGTTGCGATTGACCAATCACGACATACATATTCTTACATCTACATCCTTGCGGCAAAGACAACTTCATTTGATTCAAGTATCCTTGATTTGGCATACACCCATGTTGAATCCAACATTGTAGCCCTTGTCACAGAGTTGGTGATGCTCGATAAGTTGAAGTTGAGTCCTTCAACATATGCAACATCGTGATTTCTAATCCATTCCTCTTGATGGATCCAATGCCTCTTATTTCACCAGGAGCTTCATTTCCTCCAAATATAACTTTTGCTCCTTTAACTTCCTTGAATTTTGACAGATTTTTCTTGTTTCTGTCATATGTATGCGGAACAACCACTATCCATGTACCAGGTTCCTTGGCTTTCACTTTGTTCCTTGAAACTGCGATCAAGGAAATTAAGTTTTAGGTACCCATACTTGTATGCGGGTCCGAGAGGATAGAATTATAAGATGATCCAACCAACTTATAGCCAAATGATTTGACTCTAAGGGGTTGCCATCTATCGAGTGCCATAATCATAATTAATCCTGGCAAATTGCTTGGGGATTCTAGGTTCATATGTTTGTCTCTTTTGTCCGTATGCTGTGTATAAGTTTTAGCAATCGCCTTCTTTGGGTAATTGTGGTGTCTCCGAGTGTAGTGCCTAGGTGCATATGTGTCTTTGATGAAAGCTCTTATACTTTTGGAATGGCCTTTCTTGAGTTCTAGGCCTTTGCCATTTGGGCTTATATTCCATAAGTCTATCTTTGATAGTTTACATTATTCCAATCAGCTTGGCTAGGATATTTTCTACCATTCCCATCATATGTATTTCTCTTATAGATTTTCGGGGTTTTTGGTAGCTCGGGCGCACTCAATCGGTCATTTGTTTTCCTTTTCCTTTATAACCAAGGCCGGTTTGCTTGTTACTATGTTTTGGAGTGAATGTGTGTGTAACATTTAGAGTTTTGGATTTTTCAGACTCTTCATGGCTTGAAGATCCTTTTTCCAAAACTATTTTTGAGGTTTGACATAGCACAGAGGAATTAAATCCTAAGCCTGTCTTGTCTCCACATTCTCTTTGACTCATAATAAGATCGTCCAATGATTTAGATGCCTTAGTGAATGAGGTAATAACATTTTTGAGGTCATTCTCCTCTTCTCTATAGCGGCAATTTCGCTCTTAATTTAGCATTTTCGGCCTTTAAACTTTCATTCTCATCGGCTATTTGACTTAGAGTACTCGGCTCCTTAGTCACTTTGAGTTTTGACTCTTGAGTAAATTTGTTTTCCTCATTTAATAGTGTGTGTGAGGATTTAATGTGTTCAAAATCTTTCATCATTTTTCCTAATGAATCATAAAGATCAGTGGGTGATGAAGTGTGTGTGTCTGATCACTATCACTATCACTAGAGTCCGAGTTTGATGAGTTAGAGTGTACCTCATCTTCTTGGTCGAGTTGATCTTGTTCCTTGGCCATCAAGCGGATCGGGGCTTCTTCTTCGAGTCACTTGAGTAGTCGCCTTCTTGCTCTCTCGAATCATTGTCTCTCTTGACTTGGCTATTTCGGCGATCTCTGCGGCCATCATTGCCTTTTTTTTTTTCTTGTCTTCTTTCTCGAAGACCTTTCTTTCTTTCTTCATTCTGTATTTGTTAACTACAGGATATGAGCGATCAATGGCATAGTGACTGGTTGTCTGACAGTTCAAAGATAGATATTGACCTTTTGATCGGCTCTTTCCATTCTCGATTGTCACCCTTTGATATTGACTTTTTGATGATCTGTTCTCTTGGTTGGCCTATCTTCCCTTGATTTGGAGGGAGCGAGTGTCTTCTCGGAAGATTCGCCCTTTCTCTCTTGTAGTTCTTATTGAAGAACTTGTTGAATCTTTTGACCATCGGGGCTATTTCTTCGGATCAATGACTTCTTTGACCTCAACTCTCTTCCCATCTTTAACAATTAAATGTATTGTTTTAGGTACATCTGTCTCTTCTGGTCTTTTCTTCTCGGCTCAAACTCGTAGGCTTTGAGGTCCGAGAATAATTCATGGTTGGATGTCTTTGATAGGTCCATGGAATGTCTCGGTGCCATGACCTTCATTTCCCATTCATTTGGAAGACTTTTTAGGATCTTCATACACATTTCTTCGTGTATATTCCTTTCCAAGTGCGAGATAGCTCATTGGTGATTTCGTGAACCGAGCATCCAGTTGATCCAGGTTTTCTCCGAGATCATTTTGAAGTTCTCAAATTTCTGTACAACCACCGATAATTTGTTTTCTTTGATTTGCTCGAGCCTTCACAAATCAATGTTAGCTTGTCCTGATTTCTTTAGCCGTTTTGCATGATTTGACTTTATTGACATGGCTTTGTCAAGGTTTTGTAAAGGATGTCCTTGGCTACATTGTCCAGGTTGTATCTTTTTTTCTGTCATCATTTGTCCACTCGGTTCTTGGTTTTCAACCATGGTAGTGCCGGGAGCAACATCTCTTCTTCTTCAAGTGCAGCTCTTCTTCTTACGATTGTGTTCACCTTTAAGATTTGCAGTGGCCCATCTTCTATCACTATCCACATCTCATCATGTAATCTTTGATAGATGAGCTGCATCACGAATTTTCCAATCATCAAATTCTTCAATAGTGAACATAGGGATGCGTGTCAAATTTACTTCCATGATAATAACTTTTAATGATAGAAAGAGTTTTGAGAGTTTAAGTACTAAAAA
Organism: Rehmannia glutinosa; assembly: GCA_016081115.2. Classification (NCBI taxonomy): domain Eukaryota; kingdom Viridiplantae; phylum Streptophyta; class Magnoliopsida; order Lamiales; family Orobanchaceae; genus Rehmannia; species Rehmannia glutinosa. The sequence goes on from CM071925.1 coordinate 19,151,741, forward strand.
GGACTTTGAAAAGTTTGGAGATCTAGTTCAAGAACGGTGCGGAGGGTTCAATGAACCAACCGCTCCGAGACCACTTGTAGGTCCCAAGGGGTGTAAGTGTAAGGTTTAGAGGGGGGTTGAATAAACCTTACCAAATGTTCGATTTAATCCTTTTAAATATTTGAGTTAATACTACACATCGTGTCCTTGATGGACAACCAATTTAGTTGATCAAGTAGAGTTAGTCTCTCAATGCAGACTCAATCGAGTCATTGATGGAATAACTCATTTGTTGGGTCTAAATTAACTCAATGTGGTTTTGTTTTCAGGAAGACTTAACACCCTTAAGTTTGATTAAGCAAGGATTTAGTGCTTGGTTTAGTACTTATAAATTATCAAGTGGATAGCAAATTTATCACAGATTTAAGCGGTTAAAATGCAGGAATTAAATTCTTTGAAATGTAAATGACACAATGAAATGTTTATAGAGGGTCGAAGATGGGGTAATTCTTCTACTCCTCTCTTCTCCAACTCCTGGAGGAATCCACTAGGTATTGATCAAGTATACAAAGTGGTAACAGTCCCGGATCAAGTCTTGATCACACGGCTCACTTGATCCTTTGGGACTCGGTCCGGAGACTCCTTGATCACTCGGTGGCTTCAAATGCGACTCGGCTTCTTCACCAGGCGCATTTGCCTTGCTACTACGACTCACTTGCTCAAGCTCTTTGGATTTGATCACGAAGCCCTCCAAAAGCTTAAGACTTGGTTCGACCTTGAACCTTCCTACAATCCTTCGTGGAATGTAGACCCCTTGATTTTTCGATATTTTCCTCTTCAACCGATTGAAGTTATCTTTCCTTCACGGTGAGTGTTGGATTGATGTTCTTCGTAGTGTAGGCTTGAGGATTGAGAATGATTGATTTTCTAATAATTGCACGAACGCGTTTTTGGTTAGTCTCAGAACTTCTGTCTCGCTTGTGTCATTCTTCTCAAATAAGTTCCTCACCTTTTATAGTGATCTTTCAAAAATTTGCCCGTTGAAGAGATAGGCTTATTTTTGAAAGTCACTTGCGATCGTTGGCTTGTCTTGTTGCGATCCTTGGAATTGCCATTTCCTCGTATGAATTGTTCTTTCACCTTTTTGAGTTCGACATGGTGTAGTGCTTCCCATTGGTTCATTCCTTTTGCACGCTTCTCGGGATCGAGCACTCGAGAAAGGTGATATGGAGATATTACTTGTTTAAGTAATTCTCTTGATTTCGTCGTGGCAACGGATCTTTTTACGATTATCTCGACTTGACCGCATTTCTTTGCTTTCCCAGGTGACTTAGAGTCACTTTCAATCGTGGATGACTCTTCTGTCACTTCAACTTGAGACTTGGCTTTTCTCGAGTTGACTTGACTAATACTCCACTCACCGATCTCATCTCTTCTTCTTGATAGAGTTCCCGTCTACTCTTCTTTGCCATACTTAGTCATTTGTCTCGCAGGTGGAGTCTTCCTTCTAGTCTTGATTGTCTTCTTGCATGTTGGGCGTAGCCGACTTAACTCGGCTTGGCTAGCTCTATTTATTACAATGCATTTTACAACAAGAATTGGGGTGCCAACTTCCTATTCTAAGTTTTACATGGCATTCATCAAAATCTAAACAATAAATTTCCTAACAATTATTTAATAAACATAAAATTTTAGATCAAATTTATTCATGGCATTCAACTATAAAGGAGACAAAATACTTACAGTTTATTAAAGAACTAGTAATTCCACCCGTGCGTTACACGCGTATTAGTATTTTAACATTATTAATTTGTAATGAAACTATTTATTAACAATGAGTTGGTATTTATTACTTTATTTTAATAATAATATTCACATAAAGTAAATAAAATAAGTATTTGTATATCAAATTTATATTTTTAATTATAGAATTAAATGTCAAATTTAGCTCGTTTATATTTATCTCTCAATATATGCATATTTCTATATTGATATTATATTTGTCACTCTCTTTATCACACACACTCTACCTCTATACGAAAAAAATCCATATGAGACATATATATTTTCATATTGAACTTGTATTGATGAAAAAAATAATACTTGACATTATTAATAAATAAAATTCTTCACAACACTGTATTAATAAATCTATCAAGTGTCCATAAATAATGTTAATGAAGAAAAGTAGTTTACAAATTATGAAAAACTTCCTTATATACAGCATTTGTAGTTTTGTTGCTACATTTATTCTCATAATCACAAATTAGGATTTTTAAACTCTTACGATTAGTCACCCAAGATACAACAACGTACAATTGACTGTGGTTGAATACTGACTTTTTCAAAAGAAGTCCAACATGAGAGAGAGATTGTCCTTGACTTTTGTTGATAGTCATCGCATATGAAACAATCAAAGGAAATTGTCTTCGTTGAAACTTGAAAGGCAACCTCGGATCGGATGGAGTCACTGTCATTCGAGAAATTAATACCTTTTGACCCTCATTGTTTCCTGTAAGAATTTTTGCTTCCAAAACGTGATCACTAAGCTTTATAACAACCAACCTAGTGTCGTTGCACAAACCAAGTGAATATTCTATATTCCTCAACAACATCACCGGAGTTCCAACTTTCAACTTTAACTCATGATTCGGCACTCGAACACCTAAATGTGTTCAAAAACTCCGGTGCGTGTACATCCCGCAATAGGTCAACATTTGAATCGATTTGCACGCTATTTGTCGAGCTCAAATATATCTTATATTCCCCGTCATTCAATGAAGTCATATATTCATTCACAGAATCGACACATCAAGTGTTGGTGCAAGGATGGCGCGACCCTCCAAATAAGTGAGCATTCATTAGTCTTACCAAAGCGTGGATATTTGCTTTCGACAATTATCGCAATAGGATCCCCATCACATTTCAATAATATATCATCGGAATTTCAATATCAACAATACCATTATCCAGGACCTCAAACTGTTCCATCTCCTACGCTCGCGATCCATTACGAAAACTTGGCAATTCAAGATACTTAGAATCTGAATTTAGATTTAGTAGCCTCATGTTCTTGGTTAACCTTAAAATCGTGCAATATCTCCATAAATGTGAAGAATTAATCGTCGCATGAACTATGTCTTGTCGGTGCCTTTTGGAACCACATGTAAGATTTGACGAAAATCCCCCCATCGAGCACCACTGTTTTACCTCCAAATGGTTGATACGAGCTATTTGGATTGGCGTATCTCATAGTATCTTTTCGTGGTTTATCCAAAGCTTCAAAATAATGTTTATGCATCATGGGGCTTTGTCCCAAATTATCGATTGTGCATGTACTATTAGTTCTGCAAGTGGACTACCTTGAGAGAATTTGCACATTAATTCTTCAGTAAGAATGAATGGAAGTTTAAAACTCGAGTGACCAGTTCTTCCGTTTGACAGAAGAAGATAAGTTATGCCGCTAGACGCTACATTGAGAACAATTCCACCCCTAGACCTTATGGCTGCAGAAAGTGTTCGCCACACAAAAAGTTTTTTCAGTGTCTCCGGCCATATCCATATACGAAGAATATATCACCCTTCTACAAATCAAGCGAGTCCATAACTTTATTATAAACATGTTGCTCACCTTTGTTCAAACTTTCAATCGATTTTGTGTTCTTTGCTCAATGCTTCACGATCGTATCGCGTTTCATCAAAAATAAACTTCTAGTAGCATAATATATTTATTTTTATTTATAAATTTTGAGATTTAATATTATATATACTTATATAATTATTTAAAATTGCTTGATTGATATTTTTGACTTGTACTATTGATTCTAATTTCGTTTAGTCCCTTAGATGATAAGTGATTATACAACACTTGGGAATTATTAGACGCCTTATAACTTAGAAGACTTATTTCATAAGTGATATATATAGCTTATAGAATAAGGTAGTTGGATTATAGAATTGATAAGTGATTGAGGTATTAATAAGTGGATTTTGGACTTGATAACTTACACTAATTATCACCAAGTTTTGGACAAAAAGAGAAATTGGGGAAAAATGGCTTGAAGTGGACGGCCATGTGAAGTTAATGCAAGCCAACTTGCTAAAAAATTCTATTAAAATATTTTACACTTGAGTTCCCCAAATTATTTGTTCCATTCAAACATTATTCCCAACTTCCCACACTTTGCCCATTCTTTATTCCATCCTTCACCTAACACCATATATTCTTCCTCATATGTTATTATAATACATACCTTTTGACCATCCTTGTCCCCATGCAAGACACACCAACCAAAACAAAACAAAAAAAAAAAAAAAAAAAAAAAAAAAGGTGAGAAATTTTATATTCTAATTCTTCTACTTCTTGACCCAAGACAAAGGAAGGGAGGGAGAACTATTTTGCTCGCTTGCCACTTTTACTCTACTATCTCATTTATTCTCTCTAACACTTAAACATATTTTTCTCTCCAAACAAGAAGCAAATACTCTCCTTTTTTTTAGCCATAGGGCCGAATGTTCAAGAACAAAGGTCAGAAATTTTATATTCTAATTCTTCTACTTCTTGACCCAACTTTTATCCTCCAACTTATGATACAAAAATACCTTCTTTTCCTATATTACTTCAAAATGTCGTGAGCTTCAAGATGGTGGAGGAAAGATTTTTGGTGGTGATTATAGCAAGAGAAGCAACTCCAAACCTTACGCTTGAAGATGGTAAGACTAGTGGAATTTTCTTACGTTTTCCTTTCTATTTTGAATAGATCGATTATTTTGTATTTTGGTTCATATTGGGGGCTGCCCTTTGAGTTTAGGACAATAGAATTAAGTTTTCAAGAGGTGGAGAAGAAGAAATTTTGGATGGAAAAAATTGAGTCAAATTGTTACTTCAACAATCAAGACATTAAGGTAAGATTGTTAGTTTTGCACTCCTTCCTTTTCTTGACTTGAGGAATTAAATCTTGACTCAAGGACTTTAAAATTTCGGATCTGTTAGATTGAAACTATTTTTGATTTTGATGATTTCACCTTAATTATTTTTCGATTATTCAAAACAACTTTTTCGGGCGTTATAAAATTTGTTTTACATCTTTTAAAGTATTTTTAACTATTACGGAATACCATCTAAGTATTTTGAACCTATGGGAGACAACAAGATTTACTTTCATCACTTTATCATTTTTGTACATTATTTGTGCATCTTATGATCTTCTTTTGTAGACAAAAGTGAAGATGAAGGAGCCTATGTTGGAGATCCAGTCTTGAAGACTCTCCTATAAATAGATGAAGAATTTGAAGGATCAAATAGAACACAAGCATACAAAGCAACAAGAAAAATCAGCAAAATTCTTATACTTCCTTGTTTATATACTTGTTGTATTTTAGGTTAAGCTTTACACTTGCACATCTTGATTATTAGGCTTCCTTCTTTATTACACTTGCACTTTTGAGTTGTTATATTTTCAAACAAAGTGTAATCTTGATTGTAATTCTCAAATCATCAAAAACAAGAAATCCTTGTTAGTGTTCTTGTGGTAAGAATATATTTGGTTGATTCTAGGTGTTGAAGAGTTTGGTGCTCTTTGTTGTTGAAGAAGATTGTGGTAATCTTCATAGGTGGTATTGCAAGAAGAGTGTGGTACTCTTCAAGGTAAATGTTGTATTTGTTTGGTATTAATAAAACTTTTCCTTTTTGAAATCCATTCGGATATACCGTGTGATAGAGCACGTAATCCTAGGTGGGGTGAAGCTCTACAAATCATCATGTGTTATTTAATTTTTCTGCACTTTAATTTGTTTATCATCTTCATATTCAAAAAAGAGGGCGCAAATTGGAAAATCGAGAAAATCTATTCACCCTCTAGATTTTCATAGCTACTTAGATTAACAAATGGTATCAAAGCCAAACTGTTTGGCAAGCTCGTTTAATTTTCGCGAGTAAAGAATATATCCATAGCTACTGACGAAAGCTACCTCACAGGCGCCTCCACCAACAAGCCACCACTCTTCGATGCGAACAATTATGCCTTTTGGAAGGATCAAATGGAATGCGGTCATCGAAGAAATTGCTCAACCAACAAAGGAAATGGAGGATGGAACCACGGTTCTCAAAAGTCTCAAGGAATTCGATGACATTGATATGAAGTCCTTCTCTCTCACGGTAAGGCCTTAAACATTTTACATTGCTCTCTTACAGACTACCGAGTATAATAAAATTCGAGGGATAAGGTAAACTAATGAAGTTTGGGAAAAATTAAAAACTATTTATGAAGGTACTAAGAAAGTTAAACAAGCTAGAAAAACCATGCTTGTAAAAAATTTTGAAAACTTCATAATGTTTGAGGGTGAAGGGATTTCTAAAATGGTGGAAATGTTTGATAACATAGTCAATCCTTTATTGGTTCTTGGAAAAATTATTTCGGAAGAAGATAAAATTACTAAAGTCTTGTATGCCCTTCGGTGATGGTCCAAAAAGTATCGGCTATAACGGAGGCTCAAAATCTTGAGACTCTCAAGTTTGATGATCTTATTGGAAATCTTCTTATATATGAAGTCTATCTCAAAGAAAGGAAGAATTCCAAAAGCATCCACTTCTTAATCGGGTATGTAATCTACACCTAAGGGTCGTGCTTCAAATTCAAATAATACTTATGATGCTAGTGATGAGGAGGATGAGGAGAGACGGCTGCCCTTGTTCGGAAATTTACCAAGTTTGTTAATAAAAACAAGGCAAGGAAGTCTAGAGACAACTCGTGTTTTAAATGCGAGAAACCCAAACACTATATAGCCGATTGCCCAAAATTAGCGAAGAGGAGCAAAAGAAGAAAAAGCCTTTTCCAAAAAAGAAAGCTCTAAATGCGGAAGCCAAAATATGGGATGAGCTTCTTGCCACATCCGACGAAGAAGAAGAAGTCGAACATGGTCTCATGGTTATAGGCGATGAAAATAAAGAGGTACGCTATAACTCTTCATCTTCTTCTTTAATTGATGAACTCTAATGTGATTGTGATGATCTACAAAATGAGTTTAGATATATGATTTGTAAATACAAGACTTTGAAAAAGGAGTATAAAGAGCTTAAATTAGAAAAGGATAGATTATTTACTTCTTATGAATCACTTGATCATGCTCATTCAATTACTCTTGCAAAAGTTCATAGTCTCGACTCCAAAAAATAATTGCTCACAAATAAAATTGAAAATTTAAAAAGGGATGTGCAACGTTATAATTTGAGTACGGATAAGGTTACAAAAATCCTTGGCACACAAAGAAGTGAGCAATCTAAACTTAAGACTTGGTTACAAACCTTTTCAAACCGTTTTTAAGAAAAATGACCAAACTCGACTTTCATACGTGCTAGTAGTCCTAATATCATTACTTGCTTCTATTGTGGTAAAAATGGACATTTTGCTAATGATTGTAAACTTAGAAATAGTTATAGTCATTTTTGGAGACTCAAAGGTCTCAAGGCTAACCCCCATGGACCCCAAAATTTTAGGGTACCTAAAAATGACTTATTTGTAGGTGCTAGGGGATATAACAATTTTGGAAGATTCAAAATGGCTCGTGGACAACGGGTGTTCACGCCATATGACCAGAAAGAGAGAACTCTTTACCAACATCAAGTTCCAAGAAGAAGGAATGGTCATGTTCGGGAATAGCAAAGGAAAAATTCTTCGCAATGGAGACATTGGTAACTCTTCTTTCTCTCTTAGTAATGTTTTATTAGTAGAAGGGTTTAAGTTCAATTTGATAAGTGTAAGCCAACTTTGTGATTCTAATTATGATGTTGTTTTTAATAAAGAAAAATGCCTTATTCTAAAAAATGATAAAATTATTTGTGAAGCTAGTAGAAAATGCAATCTTTACAAAATTTGCACTGTGATTAGTCAAAATGTTTCTTGTCTTGTCACCAATAATGATTTAACGAGTTTATGGCATTTACAAAAGATTTATAAAAATCAACATGTCAAATGACTACCCAAATTAAATTTTAAAAACCTTGGCTTATGTGACACTTGTCAAAAGAACAAATTAGTTAAAAGTAGTTTTAAGCCCAAAAATGAAATTTCCACAATCAAGCCTCTACAAGTACTTCATCTTTATTTGTATGGGGATATTGATACCAAAAGTTTAAGTAGAAAATATTACACCTTTGTTATAGTTGATGATTTCTCTAGATACACATGGGCTATTTTTCTTGCAAATAAGAGTGATCTTTGCTAATGAGTTTGCTAAGTTGTATAGACTTACGAGAAAATGAAAAAGAAGATATGATAAAATCTATAAGGAGTGATCGAGGAGGTGAATTTGATGGTGATTTTAAAATATTGTGTTAAACCAAGGGGTATGCACATAATTTTTCGGCTCGAGAACTCCACAACAAAATGGTGTTGTCGAAAGGAAAAAAACGAACTCTTCAAGAAATGTGTCGGTCCATGCTCAATGAATTTTCACTTCCAAAATATTTTTGGGCCAAAGCTGTCAACACCGCTTGCTATGTCATAGACCGGGTATATCTTCATCCCAAATTAAATAAACCTTATGAGCTTTGGAAAGGAAGAACTCCAAATATTAGTTATTTCAAAATATTTGGTTGCAAGTGTTTTATTTTAAATACCAAGGATCAATTAGAAAAACTTGATCCTAAAGGGCCGATGAATGAATTTTTATGAGGTACTCGACTAAGAGTAAAGCATATCGGGTTTATAACAAAATGAGCATGGTGGTCGAAGAGTCTATTCACGTTAAGTTCAACGAAGCCTCGGTGTTGAAAGAATACGCAATGATGAAAGTGATGAAGAAGATAAAGTTGAACCAATTGTTCCAAATGATGTTTAAAATGATCAACCTTCCACATCAAATGATCAACCATCAACTTCCAATGTGCCACAAGAGGATAAAGGTGACAACTTGGATCTTCGTGGCATTGAAATTCAAAGGAGATCATCCCAAAGATCTCATAATTGGGGATCCTCTAGATAAAGTTATGACTAGAGAAAATTTGTCGAGAAAGCTCTTATCTCAAAAGGAGCCTAAAAATGCAAAGGAAGCCATTGAAGATGAAGATTGGTTTCTTGAAATGCAAGAAGAGTTGAACAATTTGAAAGGAACGATGTTTGGGAATTGGTACCTTATCCTCCATCACAAACAATATTCAAAGACAAAATGGGTAATCCGAAACAAACTCGATGATCAAGGCAACATAAATCAAAACAAAGCAATGTTAGTAGCTCAAGGGTATTTTCAAGAAGAAGGTATTGACTATGATGAAACTTTTGCACCGTAGCACGTTGAGAAGCAATTCAAGTTTTACTTGCCTATTCTTATTTTAAAATTTTCAAACTTTACCAAATGGATGTTAAGTCCACCTTTTTATATGGTTTTATTCAAGAAGAAGTCTATGTAAACAACCACCGGGGTTTGAAAATTTTTCGAGGCCAAATGATGTTTATAAACTTAAAAAGGCCTTTTATGGTTTAAAACAAGCACCCGAGCATGGTATGGTAGACTTAGCTCTTTTTTTTTTTTTTTTTTTTGCAAAATGGTTTTTCAAGAGGTAAAATTGACACTACTCTCTTTATTTTTGAAAAAGGGCAAGATTACTTACTAGTACAAATTTATGTTGATGATATTATTTTTGGTGCTACTAATGAGTCTCTTTGTAAGAAATTTTCTAAGTTCATGCAAGGTGAATTTGAGATAAGCATGACGGAGAACTTAATTTCTTCCTTGAGCTCCAAATAAAACAATGCCAAGAATGCATTTATATATCTCAATCCAAATACACCAAAGAATTTCTAAAGAAGTTCGAATTCAAAAAGGAAGGACCGTTGCTACTCCTATGACAACAAATATCAAGCTTGACAAAGATGAGAAAGGTAAATCAAGAGACCAAACAAAATATCAAGGTATGATTGGCGTTTACTTTATTTAACCACAAGTAGACTCGATATTCTTCATGTCGTATGCCTATGTGCTCGATTTCAAAGCAATCCCAAAGAATCTCATTTAAGTGTCGTTAAAAGAATTTTTGATATTTGAAAGACACTATTTCTTATGGCTTGTTTTATCCTAAGAATGAAGATTTTTCCTTAAAAGGATATAGTGATTCGGACTATGCGGGAAATTTTGATGATCGTAAAAGTACTTTCGGATCATGTCAATTTTTGGCGATTGCCTAGTATATTGATTTTCAAAAAAACAAAATTGTGTATCTTTATCAACGATCAAGCCGAATACATTTCCGCGCCTTTTGTTGTACACAACTTCTTTGGATGAAATAAACTTTAGCGGATTACAAATATTTTTTTAAAAATATTCCTATTTTTTGTGATAATACGTCCGTTATAATAATTTCATAAAATCCAAGTTCATCATAATCGAACCAAACATATTGAGGTTCGACATCATTGTTTAAGGGATTGCGTTTCAAAACGAAAAATTAAGATGTGCTTTGTTAGTCTCAAGATCAACTCACGGATATTTCTACAAAACCATTACCTCTTGAGTCGTTTACCTCAATTCGAGCTCGTCTAAGTATAATGCATATTGAATAATATCTCTAATTATATTTTTGTTGTATTTTAAGAGTTTTGAGGTGAATTATAAACTTTGAAAAACTTATGGGGTTCATTGTGCGTTTTTGGAAAAGTGTTTTTAAAAAAAAATAGGTATATCGTTTCGAACAGTACTAGTTGACCCTCCTGGTCGACCAATCGACCCCTGTTCGAGACAGATAACAGAGGTCTCGATTTGTTTTTCTTCAAAACAAACTTCAAACCCCTATCTTCGCACAACACAAACCCTAGAGGTGAAATACTTCAATTTCCTTAAATTGTTCATCAATTCTTGCTATATCTTTATCCTATATCACCTCCTCTCTTGATTTTATGGCTCCACCTTGTCAATCTACCAACAATAATCCTCAAAGGAGGAAAAGAAAGCAAAGAGGGGAATCTTTTTTCAATTCCCAACAAGAAGAAAATGTCGAAATTCCTTAAGAGGACGATCCCACTAGACTCTTGGAGGAAGAAATTGTGGCTTTGAGAGAAGGTATTTCGAGCTCCAATATTCATTGGGATAAAATCAAGTCCCATTTTATTTCCAATCCTCCTTCAAGAGTTAATAGATTTCGATTCATAAATAAGCTTGCCGAGGTTCATTATGAAAATGTGAATTTGAATGATAAGATCGTTGCTCGTATACCTATATGTCATTTTCAATCATTTCACAACTACTATTCGAAATTTAGGGCTTATTTTGAAAATCAAGGTTGGGTGTCAATTTTGGATAATCCTAGTCTTCACTATGATGATGAATTGATCAAATTTTTTTATGCCAGTTTGTGGATTATTGATGGGAATGCTAATGAGCCTTTGGAATTGCACTCATTTGTAAATGGTCGTCATTTTTTTTGGACATATGCCGATATTTGCCGTTTGCTTAATGTGCTGAATGAAGGTGTTACGAATTTGACTTACAATAAATGGGACAATGCTAATCTTGGGGTGTCTTTAGAAGAAGTGAAGGCCTATTTGGGAGTCTTACCCGCATGCACCGTCCAAGCAATGCCGGAAAATTATCAGACTGTGTCTATTATTTGCTCATATTGTGTTTGTGGAAAAGAGAAACTCCCAAGCAATCTAGATTATTATATACTTATAAGATTGTTCGAGGGGAACGAGTTAATTATGGAGCGGTATTCATACAATGCTTGCTTGAATCAAGGACTCTAGTAAAAAAGCAACATACTTTGGGAAATTAGATTTGTTGGCTTCTTTTCTTGTCGGGTTATCGGAATCGAAATGAGTACCCAAATTATACACAATGATTTTGACAATAATAATATTCTCCAAATGAAAAGAATGAGGAGAAACATGGTTCAAGCTCCTACTAAATCGCCCGAGGGCGTGCTTCTATTTCAAATCCTCTTCGTGATGATTTATTTGATGAAATTGAGATTGAAGACTTAATGCGGGGAAGAGGTACTATTCCGAACCGGAGGATAATAGGGAAGGAAATGATGATGATGAAGAAGAAGAAGAAAGGGTAGGAGGGGATTCGCTCCTAAATGATCGAATGGACACCCCAAGACAAATACTAATTTGGATTTTATCGCATTACGAAAGGAGATTGCGAGAGGTAAAAGGAAAACGCAAAGTTGAAAGGAAAAATGAGAAAGCTTAAGAAGTTCATCAAAGAGCTCCTACCAACGACATACTTCTCCTTGGATGAGAATTGATACTTCCCACCCCTTGTTCTTATTTCTCGTTTGTTTTAAAAATTGTCGTACTTCATGTTATTAACTTCATATTTTCTTATTAACTCTTGATGATAATTCTAGTCTTTGCGTTTTTGTTACTTTGATATATTTTTGTTGAGCTAATGAGTTATTTTTATGATTTCAAAGGGGAGAAAAAGTGAATAAGCAAAAGTGCTTATTTTGGTAAAAGTTTAAGCTTTTGGTGATGAGCTATTGAGTTCTAGCAAGCCTTTATGATGGTAAATAAGCAAATGAGCTTATTTGGTTTAAAAGTACTTGATGGTAAAAGTGCTTTTATATATTGTGTTTCTTAAAAAGCACTTGTTGGTAAAGAGTGCTTTATTGATGTATTGTTGGCAAAAGTACTTATTTGGTTTGCTTGTTATCTTGGACTATGATGTGCTCAAAGATTTGAATTTTTTAAAGTTACTCTTTTTGGACATATGAAAATCTTTGACAAAACCTGTTGGGAAATTTATTGTTTAGATTTTGATGAATGCCATGTAAAACTTAGAATAGGAAGTTGGCACCCCATTTTTTTCAGAATGTATTGTAATAAATAAGGCTGGTCAAAAATTTGAGTTAAGTCGGCCTATGACTAAGCATGCAAGAAGACAATCAAGACTAGAAGGAAGACTCCGCAAGACAACTGAGTATGGCAAAGAAGAGGAGACAGGGGACTCGGATGAAGGAGCAGCGGTGAGATGCGGTGAGTGGAGTATCAGTCAAGTCAACTCAAGATAGCCAAGTCTCAAGTTGAAGTGACGGAGAAGAGTCATCCATGATGGAAGTCGACTCTAAGTCACCTGGGGAAAACAAGGAAATGCGATCAAGCGAGACAATCGAAAGAGATCCGTTGCACATAAATCAAGAGAATTACTTAAACAAGTAATATCTCCATGCTACCTTTCTCGAAGTGCTCAGTCCCAGAAGCGTGCAAGAGGAATAAACCAATGGGAAGCACTACACCGTGTCAGAACTCTGAAAAGCTGAAGAACAATTCATACGAGGAAGTGGCAATTTCAAGGATGGCAACAAGACAAGCCAGCGTCCACAAGTGACTTTCAAAAATAAGCCTATCTTTTCAACGGGCAGATTTTTGAAAGATCACTATAAAAGGCTGAGGAATGACTCTGAGAGAAGGTTACCTGAACCACGAACATTCAAGAGAACATTTGAACTGTAACCAGAAATATTCTCAAATCATTCAAGATTAATCCTCAAGCCTACATTACGAAGCACATCAATCCAACACTCACCTGTGAAGGAAAGATAACTTCAATCAGTTGAAGAGGAAACCTTTGAAGAAAAGGGGTCTACATTCCACGAAGGATTGTAGGAAGGTTCAAGGTCGAACCAGTCTCGAGTTTTGGAGGGCTTCGTGATCAAATCCAAAGAGCTTGAGCAAGTGAGCTGTAGTAGCAAGGCAGCTGCCCTGTGAAGAAGCGAGTCGCACGAGAAGCCAGGTGAGTGATCAAGGCATCTCGATCGAGTCCCAAAGGATCAAGTCAACTGTGTGATCAAGACTTGTATCCGGGACTGTTACCACTTTGTATCTGATCAATACCTAGTGGATTCTCTAGGAGTTGGAGAAGAGAGGAGTAGAAGAATTACCCCATCTTCGAACCTCTATAAAACTTATCGTGTTATTTACATTTCAAAGACTTAAATTCTCGCATCTTATTTACTTAACTTTGCTGATAAATTTGCTATCCACTTGATAATCCCTAAGTACTAAAACCAAGAATTAAATCTTTACTAAACCAAATCAAAGGGTGTAAAGTCTTCCAATGAAAACAAACTACGATTAAGCTAATTCAGTCTTAACAATTTGAGTTATTCTATCAACAGCTCGTCGAGCCCGTTGAGTGACTAACTCTTGATTAACTAAATTGGTTGTCCACCAAGGACACAAACATTGTGTATAGTATCAACTCTAAACTTTAAAAAGGACTAAATCGAAAAGTTGGTAAGGTTTATTCAACCCCTTCTAAACCTTACACTCACACTCCTTGGGACCTACAAGTGGTATCGGAGCGGTTGGTTCATTGAGCCTTCCGCAGTTCTTGAACTAGATCTCCAAATTTTTCAAAGTCTGTTTTAGTACTTAAGTTTTCAAAACTCCTTTTATCATTAAAAGTTATCATCATGGAAGCAAATTTGACACGCATCCCTATGTTCACAATTGAAGAATTTGATGATTTGGAAAATTCGTATGCGAGGCTCATCTATCAAAGCATTACATGATGAGATGTGGATAGTGATAGAGGATGGGCCCCCTTTGCAAATTTTAAAAGTGAACACATTGTAAGAAGGTCATGAGTGAAGGTGAAGAGGATGTTGCTCTCTAGACCAGCCTATGGTTGAAAAACCAAGATTTGAATGGACAAATGATGATGAGAAAAAGATATAACTTGGACAATGTGGCCAAGAACATTCTTTACAAAACCTTGACAAAGCCATGTTCAACAAAGTCAAATCATGCAAAACGGCTAAAGAAAATGGGACAAGCTAACATTGAATTGTGAAGGCTCGAAGCAAATCAAGGAAAATAAATTATCGGTGCATGCAAATTTGAGAATTTCAAAATGATCTCAGGAGAGAACCTGGATCAACTGGATGCTCAATTCACGTAAATCACCAACGAGCTATCGCACTTGGAAAAGAATATACACGAGAAGAAAATGTGTATGAAGATCCTAAAAAGTCTCGGTGAATGGGAAATGAAGGTCATGGCACTAAGACATTCTATGGACCTATCGAAGACATCCAACCATGAGCTATTCTCGGACCTCAAAGCCTACGAATTTGAGCCGAGAAGAAAAGACCGAGGAAGAGGCAATTTGTACCCAAAACAATTTGCTCTAATTGTTAAGGATGGAAAGAGAGCCGAGGTCAAAGAAGTCATTGACCCGGAGGAAATAGCCCCGATGGTTAAAGGTTCAACAAGTTCTTCAATAAGAACTACAAGAGAGGCAAGGGCGAATCCTCCGGGAGACACTCGGCCTTCCAAGTCAAGGAAGATAGGCCAACCAAGAGAACATATCATCAAAAAGTGAATATCAAAGGGCCGACAATCCAAGAATGGAAAGAGTCGATCAAAAGATTGAATATCTATCTTTGAACCGTAGGGCAACCAGGTCACTATGCCATTGATTGCCCATATCATGTAGTCAACAAATACATGAATGAAGAAGAAAGAAAGGTCTTGAGAGAAAGAAGACAAGAAAAGAAGAAGGCAATGTTGGTCGTAGAGATTTGAGACAACAAGTCAAAAGACATAGGCGATTCGAGAGCGGTGAAGTCGACTACTCAAGTGACTCTGAAGAAGAAGAAGCCCTAATCGCTTGATGGCCAAGGAACAAGATCAACTGACCAAGAAGATGAGGTACACTCTAACTCATCAAACTCGATTCTAGTGATAGTGATTGTGACACACACACTTCATCACCCACCGATCTTTATGATTCATTAGGCAAAATGATGAAAGATTTTGAACACATTAAATCCTCACACACACTACTAAATGAGGAAAACGAGCCTACTCAAGAGCCAAAACTCACGGTGACTAAGGAGCTAAGTACTCTAAGTCAAATAATCGATGAGAATGAAAGTTTAAAAAATTTGAAATGCAAAGCTAATAGCGAGAAATAGCTGCTATAGAAAAGAGGGAAAATGACCTCAAAAATGTGATTGCCTCATTCACTAAGGCATCTAAATCATTGGATGATCTTATCTCGAGTCAAAGAGAATGTGGAGACAAGACAGGCTTAGGATTTAATTCCTCTCGTGCTATGTCAAGCTCCAAAAGTGATTTTGGAAAAAGGATCTTCAAGCAATGAAGCATCTCAAAAATCCAAAACTCCAAATGGTGCACACACATTTAATCCAAAGCACAATTACAAGCAAACTGGCCTTGGTTATAAAGGAAAAGGAAAACCGAGGTTGAGTGCGTTGAAAGGACAAAGTGAGAAGAAATTCACCGAGTTCCTCAAAGCAAACTCCAACAGAAATACTCTGTAAAGAAGAAACAGAGCTACCAAAAACCCAGAAAATCTATAAAAGAAACACATATTATGGGAATGGTAGAAAATATCCAAGCCAAGCCGATTGGAATGATGTGAACTATCAAAGATAGACCTATGGAATATAAGCCCAAATGGCAAAGGCCAGAACTCAAAGCAAAGGCCATTCCAAAGGTATAAGAGCTTTCATCAAAGACACATATGCACCTAGACACTACACTCGAGACATCATAACTACCCGAAGAAGGCAATTGCTAAAACACATATACAAGCATACATACAAAAGAGACAGTTGTATGAACCTAGAATCCCCAAGCAATTTGCCAAAATTAATTATGATTATGGCACGATAGATGGCAACCCCTTGAGTCAAATCATATGGCTATAGGTTGGTTGGATCATCTTACAATACTAACCCCTCGGGACCCGGACAAGTATGGGTACCTAAAACTTAATTTCCTTGTTTGCGAGGTTCAAGGAACAAGCGAGTGCCAATGAACCTGGTACATGGATAGTGGTACATTCGGACACTTGACAGAAACAAGAAAAATCTGTCAAAATTCAAGGAAGTCAAAGGAGCAAAAGTCATATTTGGAGGAAATGAAGCTCCAGGAGAAATAAGAGTCATTGGATCCATCAAGAAGAATGGATTAGAAATCACGGATGTTGCATATGTTGAAGGACTCAACTTCAACTTGCTAAGCATCACCAACTCGTGACAAGGGTTATAATGTTGGATTTAACATGGGTATATGCCAAATCAAGGATCTTGAATCTAATGAAGTTGTGTTGCAAGGATGCGGACAAAAGAACATGTATGTCGTGGATTGGTCAACCGCAACACCCATCACCTGTCTGTCATAGCAAAGAGCACAATGAATCAAGTTGGGCGTGGGCACAAGAAAAGTTGAGTCACTGAATTTCAAAACGATTAACAAGCTTGCGAAGTAATCTTGTGGAAGGACTTCCGGACTCGAGATACAAGAAGGAGAGTATATGTGACACATGTCGAAGAGAAAACAAATCAAATCATCATTCAAAGAAAAGACCGCCCATCTTCAACAAGAATATTGCATCTGCTACATATGGATCTATTTGGTCCAAAGTGGAACCAACTAGCATAAGTGGAAAGAAATACACCTTGGTGGTAGTAGATGACTATTCAAGATATACATGGACAATATTCATGTGTAAAAAGAAAGAAACTCTCTGAAAACTACCACGGTGATGAAGAGGATTCAAAATGAGAAGAGCCAAACCATTATCAAAATAAGATCGACAGAGGAACCGAGTTCGTCAATGGGATAATAACTCAAGTATTGTATTGAAAATGGCATTGGTCATGAATTATCTGCAGCAAGGACTCCACAACGTGAGAATGGAGTTGCGAAAAAAGGAATAGAACTCTCAAAAAAGCAAGGACCATGTTAGTTGACGGGGTTACCAAAAGATTTTGGGTCAAGCAATAAACACAACATGCTACACTCAAAATAGATGCATGATAAACAAACGGTGACAAAGACTCCTTATGAGATTTGGACAGGAGAAAACCTAATGTTGCATATTTTAGAATATTTGGATGTAAATGCTTCATCCATAACAATGGCAAAGATAATCTAAAGGCTTTTGATGCTAAAGCGGATGAAGGTATCTTCTTGGGATACTCAAACCAAAGCAAAGCCTCTAAGAGTACTCAACAAGAAGACTATGGTTCTGAGAGGAATCCATTCATGTGGTGTCCGATGAACCAAATGTTAATGGAGAAGACATTGAAGAATCAACTCGATAAATTTGAATCAACCAACCATGCGAAGATTCCTATCTTTGAAGCCAAGCCGGAATCATAAACTCAGATGAAGATGAGATAGTTGAATCTCAAAAACATTTGGAAAATTTGCGGCTAAGTGATTACGAGAGAGCGATCAAAGCTACACGGATGCAAGACGATTGAATCCGGCTAACTTACTCCAACTCGATGTAAGATGGCCGAGAGACCATCCACGAGAATTTGTTATTGGAGATATAAGAGAAGGTGTCAAAACAAGATCGAACTCAACAAGAAGCTATGTTCACATGCTTTATCTCACAAATAGAGCCTAAAGATGTGTCACAAGCATTGGAGGACACACATTGGATTCAAGCTATGCAAGAAGAATCAATCGTTTGAAAGAAATAAAGTATGGGAATTAGTTCGAAGACCCACCCATCAAAATGTTATTGGCACTAAATGGGTGTTCGAAACAAGATGAACGAGGAAGGTTACGTGGTAAGAAACAAAGCAAGACTAGTAGCCAAAGGATATTGCCAAGAAGAAGGGATAGATTTTGATGAAACATTTGCCCTGTAGCAAGATTGGAAGCTATAAGGATGTTTTTGCCTATACGACTCACAATAATTTTATTGTATATCGATGGATGTAAAAAGTGCATTCCTAAATGGCTTATTGGAAGAAGAAGTGTATGTTGAACAACCTCCAGGATTTGAGCGAAGACTCTTGGGGATAAGGTATATAAACTCAAGAAAGCTCTATATGGATTGAAACAGGCACCCGAGCATGGTATGATACTTTGTCACAATTCCTAACTAAGAATGGATTCATAAAAGGAAAAGTAGATAGAACACTTTTCTTAATTCAAGACAAGAATAACATCTTGCTTGTTCAAATATATGTGGATGACATCATTTTTGGATCCACAAACAAAGAGTGTGTGATAAATTTTCAAACCTCATGCAAAGCAAATTCGAAATGAGCATGATGGGAGAGTCGACATTCTTCCTTGGACTCCAAGTGAAACAGTGAAGGATGGAACCTTCATAAGCCAAATAAAATACACGAGAGATTTAATGAAGAAATTTGAAATGGAAGAGAAGTCTTACGTGAAAATACCAATGAATACATCATCAAGATGGACATGGATGCGAGATGGCAAGGTCAGTAGATCAAACAAGATCTGAGCACTTATTGGATCATTGCTCTATCTCACAAAGCGAGCGGACATCACCTTTCTTTGTAGGTGTATGTGCTAGATTTCAATCTGCTCCAAAAGAGAGTCATATGACTGCAGCTAAGAGGATCTTGAGATATTTGAAAGGAAGCCAAGAAGTTGGCTTATGGTATCTAAAGAAAGGTGGATTCAAGCTAATTGGCTATTCGGACTCGACTATCTTTGGATGCGAGTTGACAGGAAGAGCACCTCGAGGCACATGTCAAATGCTTGGAAACAAGCTAATTTCATGGTTTAGAAAAAAGCAAAAATCAATAGCCACCTCTACGGTGAAGCGAGAATACATAGGCTGGGCAACATTGTTGTGCCCAAGTCCTATGGATGAGACATCAGAGAGACTATGAAGTTGAAGAAAAGGAAATTCCAATTATGTGTGATAACACAAGTGCAATTGCAATCACTCAAAATCTGTGTTGCACTCAAGAACAAAGCACATCGATGTCGGATATCACTTCATAAGAGATCATGTTGAAAAGAAGGACATTACCTTGGAATATATTTCAAGCGATAAACATGGTTTGGCGACATATTCACAAAACCATTATGTGAGTCAAGATTTGAAGAACTCAAGAATGAGTTAGGATTAATTGGTGAGTGATACTCGGAAGAATCAAAGAAAAGAAATGAAACACAAAAAGGGAAAAAGAGTGAACTCTCAAATCGGCTAAGTGAATCATTTGTATTGGAAAGACAACTATACCAAATTAGGTGACAGTAGGAGTCACTAAGAGAAGCGTGAGAAGAAGAGTTAAATCGGTGAGGAAAAGTGAGTCACTTATGAGCAAAGTGACAAAAACGATCGTTTTTACTAAGCGGGAATGTTTTTAAGCATTACGTCAAAGATAATTATAGCGTGTCACAGGCAAAAGTGCACACCAAGCTTATGATTGGATATAAATCTTCTTTGCATTAAATACGAGACATTAAATGCTAAATCGGGCGTGCAAAATCTAAGCCGTTGATTTCGATCACATTTCAAAAACCACCCGCACGTCCTTTCATGAACCATACTTAAACCTCTTTTAATCCGTTTTCTCACACATTACCAAAACTGTTCATTTCTCTCTCAAGCAAAGGCAAAACTCTCTCAAAACCCTATCAATCTTCAAATCAACGTCTAAGTTTTATTCGCGAAATCTTGAAAAACAAAAATGGCTTCTACTTATGATCTTGTCAAGCTAGGAAAGCAAATCCACAGGGTCTACTATGGATTTTGAGGGTATGGTCAAACAGGTGCGATGACACCCTCATAAAGAAGATGTTTGAAAAGCTTGGAACGTCAGGGCTAAAACCATTTCGACGATGGAGTTCTCGATGACCTATGTGGAAGAGGTCGCACAGTTCTACGTGAACGCTGAGATTCACGATGAGGGGATCAAATCCTCTGTTCACGGGAAGGAGTTCATCATCTCTGCCAAGGATTTGGCGAACATGCTTACTACCGGCGGAAGGAGCACCGAGAAATCAATGAAGCTGATGTAGACTTGGCTTTGCTTGGAAAGAAATAGCCAAGTCCGACTATCTTTGAAAAAGATAGTCTACTGAACTAACAAGATTTCTTTGAAGGAGGACTATCACAAGCTGTTGGACATAGTTGCCAAATGCTTAGACATCAAATTTGCGACTTTGACCAAAGTGTCCCAGCGAAATTGATCGTATTGGCTGCGATCATTGAAGAAAAGCAAGTAAACTGGTGAGTTTGTCTACGCAGACTTCGCGAGAATGTAAGGAACAAATCCTTCAAGGAGAATGGCACATTTGGAGGATCCTGGGATATGGTGCAGTGATCGGCCGGTGATGGAGGCCAAAGGAGTCCCTCTTAGACATGGAAAGGCGTTCCATGTAAACAAGAGGATGTTCGAGATCAAACCTCTCAGCGCAGAAGAGAGCCTATGCCAAGAGAGCGATCACGAGTGAGGGGGAATCGGTGACCCGAAGATACTGTTGTCTCCTCTCCACCAAAGAAGAAGGCTGCCCCTGCTTGTTTGCTAAGAAGATGCTGCTGCTCTGCAAAGAAAGAAAAACAAATCTGCTCCTGCCCCTACAACCGAATCACCTCCCCCGGCCGTGTCTCACCCTCAGGTGGTGAGAAGGAATCTCAAATACCTTCTCCGGTCATCAAAAAGAGGAGAAGCGATAAGCCAAGACAGCCGGCTCCTCGAAGAAAACACACCAAGACGGCCCCGCCGCCAAGACTCGGAAGAAACTCTCTCCGAACAAAAATCCCTCGGTACAAACTAGGAGACGAAGAAGAAGAATCATCAAGCGCTCCGAGCTTGAGAAACCGGCTGAGTCACCACTCGGTGAAAGCAGATATCGGAGACTACTTGGAAGTAGAGGCAAATCGAAGACCAGTGTAGTTCGCACTGGTGAGACAAGAAGTAGCGAGAAAGCACACTCGCTGTTGATAGGATCGTATCCCCCCGCAATGACGGTGTGACAATATGGAGCACAGAGCTTGCTACCTTCTATCCCCGAGAATGAGGGACAACAAGAAGAAGGCGATAGAGATGATAGTGATGTGATGATCCTATCCCCACCTTATCCGGACATCCAAAATCGTCTGCGAGAGTGGAGGAAGTGGAAATTGAGTCGATCCAGGGAACAATTTCAACGGCCTGAGTTTATAGAAGAAGAAGAGGAAGCTGGCTGAACTTTCTTGGGTGACCACTTTGTGATCCCAACACTAGATGAAGAAAAGCGCACGAGATATCTTGCAGATCTTCAAGGACAAGGAGAAGGAGAGACAGCGGAGAGGAAGGCGAGGCACGTGAACAGGCCAGCACTGCCCTATCACCGGCACCACAGAACACACACATCACCTCCTTGACGTCTTATCGATAGTGATGAGGATCGGACCTGCTGCCACCACGAGAAGAATTTCAAATGCAGCAAGCAATGCACGAATCTAGAATCCTTCACGAGCAAAGAATGATGGAGGGACCAGGAGAGTCCTCCAAAACACAGTGAAATAGATCCAATGGGAGTGGTGCGCAAAGATATCGCCACCGTTGTTGTTGCCACCACTTCCCCTGACTCACTACGAAGATGGAAATAAGGGTAATGGCGATGAAACGGGATAGTGGGGACCCCATTCGAGCCAACCCCTATTGAAGGTGTCTTACCACCTGCCCCAACGGCTGAACACTCGAGAGAAACAGTAGGGAGTTTGGAGACGAGTGACCCCATTCCAAGTCACTCGGTGGTGCGCCCGGTGAGGGGAAACTCCTCCACCGCTGCGGCAAAGGTCGGAGGATCTGCAGATGACTCCACAACGAATCTAGGAGGCGAAGTGGAGAAGGAACAAACACAAAGTACACAACAAGTTGTCATCAACGAAGCTCGGACAGTTGAGACTGTCTCCGAGGTGCCAACCGTGAAGGCTAATGACGCTGGCGATGCGGTCGAGGCACGAGGAAGGAACAAACCCGGGAGTTAACACTCACGGGTGATGAAAGTGCAGATCCATGGGGTTGAGACTCCAATGGATGCCACCGAAGAAGACCCTAAGATAGCCGACACTATCGAAAAAGGATGTCCAAGGCCTCGCTGCGGTTGAGGCTGCGAGGAGGTAATGAAGGCCAACGGGAGGTTGAGACTTCCGGGGTAAAGAAGCCGAAGTCTGAGAACATCCCTCCTGCTATCATTGATCCATCGAAAAAGGAGATAAGCGCTTCACGATTCTCGGAAAATCTGATGTAACTTTCTCGGGATCGGAAGGTGACGATGAAGTGAGTCATCCCCGTGGTGATCCAAAAGATTTAGGCGAGGATGTTCCAACGACGAGTAAGTCGACCTCAAGTCTACTCGTCAAACTTTCAACTTTGATGAGCCACCCATGGAAATCTCATCATCGTCGATGATGCCGATAAGGCCGAGGACCGATCAACTCAATTGGAGAAACCAATGAGACCGATTTAAGTGTTGAGACAAGGTGAGGCTCGGCAAGTGGGTTAACTTTACAACATACCCCGGTGTGAAACAGAGTCCATCACGCGAGCTCCCAAGCTGGCGCAGCTTCGACTCCCAAAGGAACTTCACGCGCACCACTCATCATTGAACAAATCCCGGTTGCGTGATAATTCCTTTGTAGAATCATTTCCCTTCTCATTAGAGGTCCCCGATCTCCGAAGAGTCCGAAAGAGATCTCGCGCGCTTTCCGCAGACTAGATCCTATCATTCCATCGATACCATCGTTCGGTGACTATGATTTTGACGCTACTTGGCCGTCACCGCAAACAGAAGGAACAATGAGAGTTCGGGAGGTGTTCAAAGCATTATTTCTTGAAATTGAACGGATGGAGAGGCACCAGGCCTCGATGGACATGAGATCGATAACAGAGATGCCAAACTACTGGCGACTTGAGAGGCATAATAGTCGAATCGAGGGAGTGGTGGCACAAAGAACAAACAATGCGCGTGGAACAAGCCGGATATTTGAACATTGTTCAACAAGTTTGTTGGTATGGCGAAATGAGAATCTTTGATGCAAAGACGAAATTGAGAGAACACATTGAGCACATGCATGAATCTCACACTTGAGATAAAGCTGCTGCGTGAGTAAAATAAGAGTGAGCTCCTGCGTATGGAAGAAAACATGGATCGCAAATTCAGCCTTCTCATGGCTGAGATGAAGCTAATTTATTTGAATCCAACGCTACTCGCTCACGAAGTTTCAAGCGCCGCATACTCGCAGCGGACTCAAAGCGAACTTCACTATCCAGACTCGACTTCCTACTTGCTAGTATGTTTCCAGGGGGTTCCTCTCTTCTTTGATGATGCCAAAAAGGGGGAAGAGGAATACCTAAAAGTCTGAAGAGATCGGCGTTGAGAAGGAGGAGCAAGCATTTGTGAAGGAAAGACAATTTGAGGAAGTGTCAAAACAAAAGAAAGGAAAGTCATTTGAGGGGGAAGTATCGAAAGATGTAACCTTGATGATTGCACAAACCCCCAACAAGGTCTTGTCTGGTGATATTATCGTGACAAACTCCCATGACTCGCCACTCCAACACTCTTTGTATCCATGGTCAAAAGAGAAAAACAGATTGAAGCGAGGGATGGAGGAAGTGGAAGGAAGGATGAATGCCCGAGTAATGGATATCTTGAAACAACATGGAGGCATTCCGAGAAGCGAGACACTTATGCCATCTCGATGCCGGAGCGAGCCGAGATCGGTTGATGAATTTAAAACGCCGCATTCGAAGGATACTTCGCAAACATGTCCATGGCTCATGCCAGGACTTTATCGGGAAAAGGGTCTCACACTATGTGAAGAAGGCGATAAAGCGTGAGACTCACCGACAAGCATCGCTCTGCTTGGTCATTCTCGCTAGTCACTGGTGGGAAGAAGAACCCCAAAGTATAATACACGCCCGAGAGGAAGAAGTAGAAAAGAAGCGAGTGGTGGAGGAAGAGAGTTCGGACTAGACCTCGCCCAAAAACATTGAGTACATAGATCCAGGCAAGAAAGGAGGGATCTAGTGGTCAGTTTTTTGAAGTAGCCAATCGCAAGTGGCTAAAAACAATGTTGAGTATGTGAAAAGAATCGAAGAAGAAAATGAAAGACAAACTCGGCTATGGGAGGAGAGACAAGAGAGACTAAGAAGAGATGAAGTCTGCCGGAAGGCATATGAAAAGAAGAAGAAGGCAAATTTGGAGATGAGAAAAAGAGAAGAAGAATAGAGGATGACAGAATCAAGAAGATGAAGGAAGGGCCTTGTGAAGGAGATGAAGTGTTGTTGTCTACCCTTCATGTATTTTACCATGTAAATACGTTTTATGTAAGTCTTCGTAATAAATTTGTAAACTCTCTATTTTTGCGTAGACATAAATGTTTGCTCGATACACCTTGTAAACAATTGTGTAAAATAACAAGAATGTTATGATCAATAAAAGGATTGATTCTACGCATACATTCTATGTGAATGCACTATCTGTATGTATCTTTGCTATTTACATTTTGAATGTTTTATGTTTTGGCATCATCAAAAAGGGGAAATTGTTGGGAAATTTATTGTTTAGATTTTTATGAATGCCATGTAAAACTTAGAATAGGAAGTTGGCACCCCATTTTATTCAGAACCGTATTGTAATAAATAAAATTTGGTCAAGTGAGTTAAATCGACTATGACTAAGCATGCAAGAAGACAATCAAGACTAGAAGGAAGACTCATTGCAAGACATTTGAGTATGGCAAAGAAGATGAGACGGGGACTCGATCGAAAGGAGCGGTGAGTGGAGTATCGTCAAGTCAACTCAAGATAGCCAAGTCTCAAGTTGAAGTGACGGAGAAGAGTCATCCAATGATTGGAAGTCGACTCTAAGTCACCTGGGGAAAGCAAGGAAATGCGATCAAGCGAGACAAGCGAAAGAGATCCGTTGCCGAGAAATCAAGAGAATTACTTAAACAAGTAATATCTCTATGCTACCTTTCTCGAAGTGCTCACCCCGAAGCGTGCAAGAGGAATAAACCAATGGGAAACACTACACCGTGTCGAACTCAAAAGTCAAGAACAATTCATACGAGGAAGTGGCAATTTCAAGGAGGCAACAAGACAAGCCAACATCCACAAGTGACTTTCAAAAATAAGCCTATCTCTTCAACAGGCATTTTTGAAAGATCACTATAAAAGCCGAGAATGACTGCGAGAGAAGGTTACACGAACCACGAACATTTAAGAGAACATTTAAAGCTGAACAGAAATATTCTCAAATCATTCAAGATTAATCCTCAAGCCTACATTACGAAGCACATCAATCCAACACTCTGTGAAGGAAAGATAACTTCAATCGTTGAAGAGGAAACCTTTGAAGAAAAGGGGTCTACATTCCACGAAGGATTGTAGGAAGGTTCAAGGTCGAACCGGTCTCGAGTTTTTGGAGGGCTTCGTGATCAAATACAAAGAGCTTGAGCAAGTGAGCTGTAGTAGCAAGGAGCCGTGAAGAAAGCCGAGTCGTCATTTAAAAGCCAATTTGAGTGATCAAGGCATCTCGGCATCGAGTCCCAAAGGATCAAGTCATTTGTGTGATCAAGACTTGTATCGGGTATTACCACTTTGTATCCGATCAATACCTAGTGGATTCCTCCGAGAAGTTGGAGAAGAGATGAGTAGAAGAATTACCCCATCTTCGAACCTCTATAAAAACTTATCGTGTTATTTACATTTCAACACTTAAATTCCTCGCATCTTATTTACTTAACTTTGCTGATAAATTTGCTATCCACTTGATAATCCCTAAGTACTAAAACCAAACATTAAATCTTTACTAAACCAAATCAAAGGGTGTAAAGTCTTCCATTGAAAAACAAACTACATTGAGCTAATTGATCTTAACAATTTGAGTTATTCTATCAACGGCTCGTCGAGTTGTTGAGTGACTAACTCTCTTGATTAACTAT
Source organism: Rehmannia glutinosa (assembly GCA_016081115.2). Lineage (NCBI taxonomy): Eukaryota > Viridiplantae > Streptophyta > Magnoliopsida > Lamiales > Orobanchaceae > Rehmannia > Rehmannia glutinosa. Next base: position 19,178,411 of record CM071925.1, read on the forward strand.
ATTGGCTGTCCACCAAGGACACACAGATGTATAGTATCAACTCGAACTTTAAAAAGGACTAAATCGAAAAGTTGGTAGGTTTATTCAACCCCTTCTAAACCTTACACTCACACCCCTTGGGACATACAAAACCATTTATAAATGTCCAAAAAGTTATCTTGAGCTCATTATTTGATAATTTTTGTATATACTTCACATGAGCAAAAATGAAAATTAATAGAATGAATAAATCTTGTTGTTGATATAAAAGTGATCATTTTTGGGGGAGGATACTTTGATAGGGGAGCTTTTAAATTATTTCTAAAAATAACCTATCAAAAATGTTTTGGGTTGAAATCATCAAAAAGGGGATTTGTTAGATTGAAACTATTTTTGATTTTGATGATTTCACCTTAATTATTTTCCGATTATTCAAAACAATTTTTCGGTGTTATAAAACATGGTTTACATCTTTTAAAGTATTTTTAACTATAACCGAATACCATCAAGGTAAAACGGTGCCGGAAGACTTAGTCGAAATTTTTACGAATCAAAAATTCCCATGGACTAGGTCAACCTGGCCGACCGGAGAGGTCAAACCAGGTAGGTCGATTGGTCGACCTCATGATCGATCGATACACGAAGTTGGTTTTAATGTTCCTCTCCTTCTGTCAAGATCCAGTACGTCGACCCGGGTCAATCGGTGGTCGACCGTCGACTCCTAGTCGACCCCTGGTTGATTGGTTGACCGGGATGACTGTGCCAAATTCATTTTCAACGGTTTGAAATTCAAAATTTTCTCTTGGATGGATCGGTCGACCCACCGATGGACCAATCGACCCATTCAAAATCGAGGATTTTGAACTTATGAGACAACAAGATTTACTTGTATCACTTTATCATTTTTGTACATTATTAGTGCATCTTATGATCTTCTTTTTTATAAACAAAAGTGAATATGAAGGAGCCTATGTTGGAGATCCAATCTTGAAGACTCTTCTATAAATAGATGAAAGATTTGAAGGATCAAATAGAACACAAGCATACAAAGCAACAAGAAAAATCAAAGCAATATTCTTATACTTCTTTTTGTTTATATTCTTGTTGTATTTTAGCCTAAGCTTTACACTTGCACATCTTGAGTATTAGGCTTCCTTCTTGATTACACTTGCACTTTAAGTTGTAATATTTTCAAACAAAGTGTAATCTTGATTGTAATTCTCAAATCATCCAAAACAAGAAATCCTTGTTAGTGTTCCTGTGGTAAGAACACACTTGGTTGATTATCTCTTCATTGTTGAAGAGTTTGGTGCTCTTCATTGTTGAAGAATATTGTGGTAATCTTCATGGGTGGTGTTGTAAGAAGAGTGTGGTACTCCTCAAGGTAAAGGTTGTCTTTGTTTGGTATCAATAATTTTTTTTCCTTTTCGAAATCCATTCGGATATACCGGGTGGTAGACCACGTAGTCCCTAGGTTGGGTGAAGCTCTATAAATTATCATGTGTTGTTTATTTTTGTGCACTTTAATTTGTTTATCATCTTCATATTCGAAAAAGATGGCACACATCGGAAAATCGGGAAAATCTATTCACCTTCCTCTAGATTTTCATAGTCACTTAGACTAACAGGAGCTAGGGGCATCCGTGAAGTTCCGGGGACCGTGAAGTTGGAAGCAAGAAGAAGGAATTCAATTTTAAGGACACAATTTGGAGATTGTTATGGTGGGTGGAAAAATCCTTTATAAAAACTCAAGTGATCTTGTAAAAGCGCTGAGGTCCCAAGGGGTGTAAGTGTAAGGTTTAGAAGGGGGTTGAATAAACCTTACCAAATTTTCGATTTAGTCCTTTTAAATATACAAAGTTGATACTATTGTTTGTGTGTCTTGATGGGATCAATCGGTAGAGTTAGTCTCTCAATGAGACTCAACCGATTTGTTGATGGAATAACTCAGTTGTTGGCTCTAAATTAACTCAATTTGTGGTTTTGTTTTCAGCGGAAGACTTAACACCCTTAAGTTTGATTAAGCAAGAATTTAGTGCTTGGTTTAGTACTAAAATTATCAAGTGGATAGCAAATTTATCGTGAGATATAAATTAAGATGCAGGAATTAAAGTGTTGAAATGTAAATGACACAATGAAATTTTTATAGAGGTTCGAAGATGGGGTAATTCTTCTACTCCTCTCTTCTCCAACTCCTAGAGGAATCCACTAGGTAATGATCGATATACAAAGTGGTAGCGAGTCCGATCATACAAGTCTTGATCACTGGTGACTTGATCCTTTGGGACTCGACCGAGACGCCTTGATCACCCGGTGGCTTTAAAATGACGACTCGAAACTTCTTCACAGGCAAAATTGCCTTGCTACTACGACTCACTTGCTCAAGCTCTTTGGATTTGATCACGAAGCCCTCTAAAAGCTTAAGACTTGGTTCGACCTTGAACCTTCCTACAATCCTTCGTGGAATGTAGACCCTTTGATTTTTCAAGATATTTTCCTCTTCAACCGATTGAAGTTATCTTTCCTTCACGGTGAGTGTTGGATTGATGTTCTTCGTAGTGTAGGCTCGAGGATTGAGAGTGTTTGATTTTCTAATAATTGCTTGAACGCGTTTTTAGTTGTGTCCGTGACTTGTGTCGCTTGTCACTTGTATGTCTCTCTTATTCTCAAATAAACTCCTCGGCCTTTTATAGTGATCTTTCAAAAATTTGCCCGTTGAAGAGATAGGCTTATTTTTGAAAGTCACTTGCGTCGTTGGCTTGTCTTGTTGCGATCCTTGGAATTGCCATTTCCTCGTATGAATTGTTCTTTCACCTTTTCGAGTTCGACACGGTGTAGTGCTTCCCATTGGTTCATTCCTTTTGCACGCTCAAGTCCGAAAGCACTCGAGAAAGGTGGAATGGAGATATTACTTGTTTAAGTAATTCTCTTAATTTACGTGCAATGGATCTTTTACAATTATCTCGACTTGATCGCATTTCTTTGCTTTCCCAGGTGACTTAGAGTCGCCTTCCAATCATGGGTGACTCTTGTCACTTCAATTTGAGACTTGGCTTTTCTCGAGTTGACTTGACCGATACTCCACTCATCTCCGCATCTCACCGCTTCTTCAAGAGAGTTCCGTCTACTCTTCTTTGCCATACTCAATTTTGTCTCGCAACGGAGTCTTCCTTCTAGTCTTGATTGTCTTCTTGCATGTTAGGGGCGTAGTGACTTAACTCGGCTTGGCCGGCTCTATTTATTATAATGCATTTTACAACAAGAATTGGGGTGCCAACTTTCTATTCTAAGTTTTACATGGCATTCATCAAAATCTAAACAATAAATTTCCTAACAATTTCCCCTTTTTGATGATGCCAAAACTTAAACCATTCAAAAATGCAAATAGCAAAGATACATACGATAGTGTATTGACATAGAATGTATGCGCAGAATCAATCCTTTTATTGATCATAACATTCTTGTTCTTTTACACAATGTTTACAAGGTGTATCGAGCACATATTTGTCTACACGAGAAAAATAAAGAATTTATAGCTTTATTTGAAGACTTACATTGTATGTATTTACATAATAAAATACACGAAGGGTTGGACAACAACACTTCATCTCTTTCATTTGTCTCCTTCTTTCATCTTGTTCATCATCTTCTTCTCTTCTTCTCTTTTTTTCGTCGTCACCGCCTTCTTTTTCTTTTCATATGCCTTCCTGGCGACTTCATCTCTTCTTAATCTTTCTGTCTTTCCTCCCATAGCCGAGTTTGTCTCTTGTTTTTCTTCTTCTAATCTTTTTGCATACTCGGCGTTACTTTTAGCCACTTGCAAATTTGCTACTTGGTCAAAAATTGCCAGAGATCCCTCCTTTCTTTCCCGGATCTACGTATTCAATGTTTTGGCGAGGCCAGGTCTGCAAGCTTCTTCCTCCACCATCGCTTCTTCCTCTACCTGGGCGTATCAGATCGGGGTCTTCTTCTTTCGGTGAGTGACCGGCAGAGTGACTACCGGTAGTCCGCTTCCCGTCGCCTTCTTCACATAACGTGAGACCCTTTTCGGTCAAGACAAGTCCCAAGCTTGAGCCATAGACATATTTGCAAAGTATCCGATTCGAGCGTTTTGAATTCATCAAGCGATCGTGGCTCGTCCGACATCCGAGATGGCATAAGTGTCTTTGTCTCTTTGGAATGCCTCCATGTTCTTTCAAGATGTTCATAACTCGGGCATCCATTCTTCCTTCCACTTCCTTCATCCATGCTTCAATTGTTTTTCTCTTTTCAACCCATGGATATAGCAGAGTGTTGGAGTGGGCGAGTCACAAGGGAGTTTCTTTGCGATAATGTCATTTTGTGTGTGACCTTGTTGGGGGTTTGTGCAATCATCAAGGTCACATCTGTCGATCCTTCCCCCTCAACAAGCTTTCCTTTCTTTTGTTTCAACACTTCTCCCGGTGATTTTCCCTTCATGAATCGCTCCTTCCTTCTTCGCTTTTAGGTATTCCTCTTCCCCTTTTTGGCATCATCAAAGGAGAGGAACGCCCGGAAACAGACTTGCAAGCGGGAAGTCTAGCCACGATGGTAGAGTTCGTCTTGAGTCCGCTGCAGAGTATGCGGACGAAATTCGGATCGAGTAGCGTTGGACTCTCTTCAAATCGGCTTCATCTCGGCCATGAGAAGGCTGAATTTTGTATTCATGGTCTCTTCCAAACGTGTAGATCACTCTTGTTTTGCGCAGCGTGACTTAATCTCGGCAATGTGAGCTTCATGCATGTGCTCAATATGTTCTCTCGGCTTCGTTTTGCATCGGCATTTTCAGCTCTCCATACCCGACTTGTTGAACAATGTCCTGAAGTATCTAACTTGTTCCACACGCATTGTTTCTTCTTTGTTGCCACCATTCCCGATCGGATGTTATGCCTCTTAAATCAGCAGTGAGATTGGCATCTCTGTTGTCGCCGCATGTCCATAGAGGCTCGATGCCTCTCCATTCGTTCAATCTCGGCCGAATAATGCCTTGAACACTTCAGCGGACTTGATTGATTCTTCCGGTGATGGCCATGCAACGTCAAAATCATAATGTTTGGAACAATGGTGCCACGATGGAAAAACGGAGGGGTGATGCGGGTAGCGTGCGCGTTCGTTCTCGACTCTTCATGGAGGTCGGGTACCTCCGGGGAAAAAGGAAAAGATTCTATAAAGGATTCATCACCGCCAATCGGGATTTGTTCGATGATGAGCGGTGCGGCGTGAAGTTCTTTTAGGAATCGACCCTGCTGCAGACTTGAGGAGCTGCGCATGGACTCTAGTTCATTTGGGTTTTGTTGTGAAGCGGACCGCTTTGCCGAGCCCTAGTTTGTCTCAACAACCGTTGGTCTCGGTGATTTTTCCAATCGAGTAGCGGTCCTCGGCCTTATCGAGCGTCATCGGACGATGATGAGATTTCCATTGGTGGCTCATCATCAAAATTAAAGGTTTGACGAGTAGTCTTGGGATCGACTTGCTCGTGCTTGGAACATCCGCATCTCGAGTCTTTTGGATTTGTCACGGGAGATGACTTTCGCTTCTTCTTCGCTTTCCGATCCCGAAAGGTTACATCAGATTATCCTGGGAATCATGAAGTGCGCTTATCTCCTTCTCGGATGGGTCGATGATAGCGGGAGGATGTTCTCTACTTGACTTCTTTACCCGGGAAGTCTCAACCTCCGTGGGCCTTCATTACCTCCAAATAGTCTCTCCGTAGCGAGGCCTTGGTCTCCCTTTCGACAATGTCGGTCATGCCTTAGGGTCTTCTATGGTGGCATCCATTGGAGTCTCAACCCCATGGATTGCACTTTCATCGCCCAGTGTTAACTCCCTGGGTACGTTCCTTCCCGTGCCTCGATCGCATCAGCGTTATGCCATTAGCCTTCAAAGCGCTTGGCACCCGAGACGATCTCAAGCTATCGAGCCGTTGATGGCAACTTGCTATTCTTCTTGTGTTTGTATGTTCTCTACTTCGCCTCCTTGATTCGTTGTGGAGTCATCTGCAAAGATCCTCCGACCTTGCTGCGAGTGGAGGAGTTTCCCCGGTGGCGCACCACGGTGAGTGACTTGGAATGGGGTCACTCGTCTCCAAACTCCCGGCTGTTTCGATTGAATGTTCAGCCATTGGGGCGGTGGTAAGACACCTTCAATAGGGGTTGGCTCGACCGGGGTCCCCATTATCCCGATTTCATCGCCAAGACCCTTATTGCCTTCTTCCGAGTGAGGAAGTGGTGGCGGAACAACTGTGATGGCGATTTTCTTTGAACCACTCCCATTGGATCAATTTCGTTTGTGTGTTCGGAGGACTCTCCTGGTCCCTCCATCAATCTTTGCTCGTGAAGGATTCGGATTCGCGTGCAATGTTTGCTGCATTGCAACTCTTACGGGCAGCAAAGATTCTCCGGATCCTCATCATCGCCGAGAAGACATCAAGGAGAGGATGTGTGTGTTACGTGGTGTCGAGATAGGCGGATCTTTGGCCTTCTCACGTGCCTCGGCTTCCTCTCGCTTGCTTTTTTTCTTTCTCCTTGTCCTTGAAGATGCGGGATGTCCGTGCGATTGTCTTCATCCAATCGATCTTGGGAGCACAGTGGTTAGTCCAAGGAAGTTTAACATTCCTCTTCTTCTTCTATAAACTCGGGCCGTTGGAACTGTTCCTTGATTTACTCAACATCCATTTTCTCCACTCGGTGACGATTTTGGATGTCCGGGTAAGGTGGAGATAGGATCATCACATCACTATCCGCTTTATCGCCTTCTTCTTGTGTTTGTTGTGTGAACTACAATTTTGTGTCTTCGGTTGCCTCTGCTTCGACGATCGCCTTCACGAGACTTGGTTGTTTCATCAATTACATCGGAGACTCTACTTCTCCAGCCAGATCTCAGTCTGCCCTCGGTGAGTGGTCGACTCGGTAGGTTTCTCAAGCTCGGAGTGCTTGATGATTCTTCTTCGTCTCCTAGTTTGTACCGAGGAGGGATTTCTCGGTTGAGAGACGGTGTCCTCCGAGTCTTGGGCGGGGGGGGGCAGTGTGTCTTTTTCGAGGAGCGGTCGTCTTGGCTTGTCAATTCTCCTCTTTTTGACGATCGGAGAAGGTATTTGTGAGTCCTTCTCGACCCTTTCGGCTTTGGGGACAGAGACACACATGGGGCAGTGTGACTCTTGCTGCGGCGGGAGCGAGTTTGACTTTCTTTCTTTGCAGGGGCGTGATCTTCTTAGCAGTGCAGGGGCGCTTTCTTCTTGGGTGGAGAGGAAACAATCGTATCTTGTGGTGGTGATTCCCCCTCACTCGTGTTAGCTCTCTTGGCGTAGGCTCTTTCAGTGCGCCAGAGGTTTGCTCGAACATCCTCTTGTTAACATGGAATGCCTTCCCATGTCTAAGAGGACTCCTTTCACCTCCATCAGCCGGCCAATCACTAGGCCATATTCTACAGGGATCCTCCAAATGTGCCATCTTCCTTGAAGGATTTGTTCCCTACGCTGGCAGAGTCTGCGTGTAGACAAACTCATTGATTTATCTTCTTTTCTGCGATGATTGCGGCCATTACAATCAGCTTTGCTTTTGATGATTGGTCAAAGCGCCAAATTTGATGTCAATACATTTGGCAACTATGTCCAACAGACTTGTGATAATCCTCCTTGAAGTCTCTTGTTTTCTTGTGTATACTATTTTATCAAAGATAGTCGGGCTTGGCTATTTCTTTCCAAGCATCGGCCAGGTTTACATCGCCGTTAATCCCGATGCTCCTCCGGTTGGTAGTGGCGGTGTTCACCAAATCCTTGGCAGAGATAGTCACCGCTTTTCCGTGAACAGACGACTTTATTCCTTCATCGTGAATCTCAAAGCATTCACGTAGGAATCGTGCGACCTCCTCCACATAGGTCATCGGATATTCTAACGTCAGAAACGGTTTCAGCCCGGTCGTTTCCAATTTTTCAGCGATTTTCTTCACTAGGGTGTCGTCGGACCCCTGTTTCACCATTCCGTCGAAATCCACAGTAGACCCGGTGTGGATTTGCTTTCCTAACTTGGTAAAATCATAGGTTGGTGCCATTTTCAGGATTTTATCAAAGAAAAACTTGGAGATTGATTTGGAGATAGATAGGGCTTGAGAGAATTTTTGCCTTTGCTTTTGAGAGAAAGAAATGAAAAGATTGGAAGTGTGAGAGAGAAACGGACGAAAATGGTTTAAATATGGTTTATGAAAGGACGTGCGGGTGGTTTTTGAAATGTGATCGAAATCAACGGCTTAGATTTTGCACGCCTATTTAGCATTTAATGTCTCGTATTTAATGCGGCAGCATTTATATCCAATCATAAGCTTGGTGTGCAGCTTTATGTCTGTACACATCATCATTATCGACGTATTCCTTAAAACATTCCCGCTTAGTCAAAACGATTGCGTTTTTGTCATTTTGCTCATAAGTGACTCGGCTTATCCTTTAGCCGATTTAATCATTCTTCTCACGAGTTCTCTTAGTGACTCATTGTCACCGACTCGGTGTAGTGTTTTTCCGATAAATGATTTCTTGGTGATTTGTGTGTTGACTCTTTTTCACTTTTTGTGTTCCATTTCTTTTCTTTGAGTCTTCTCAAAGTTAACTCGGCTTCAATTAACCCCAACTCATGCTTGAGTTCTTCAAATCTTGACTCACATAATGGTTTTGTGAAGATGTCACTAGTTGTTTATCGTTGAGATATATTCCAGGATGATGTCCTTCTTTTCAACATGATCTCTTATGAAGTGATATCGACATCAATATGCTTTGTTCTTGAGTGCAACACAGGATTTTGAGTGATTGCAATTGCACTTGTGTTATCACACATGATTGGAATTTCTTTTCCTCAACTTCATAGTCTCTCATTTCTTTGTCTCATCCATAGGACTTGGGCACAACAGATTGCCCGCATGCCTATGTATTCTGGTCATTTGTAGAGGTGGCTATTGAGTTTTGCTTCTTACTAAACAGAAATCACTGTTTCCTAGCATTTGACATGTGCTCGAAGTGCTCTTCTGTCCACTCTGCATCCAAAGATAGTCGAGAATCTGAATAGCCAATTAGCTTGAATCCACCTTCCTTTGGATACCATAGGCCTACTTCTTGGCTTCCTTTCAAGTATCTCAATATTCTCTTAGCTGTCATATGGCTCTCTTTTGGAGCAGATTGAAATCTTGCACATACACCTACAAAGGTGATGTCCGGCCCGCTTTGTGAGATAGAGCAATGATCCAATAAGTGTTCTCGTATCTTGTTTGATATACGTGAGGTTTGCCATCCGCATCCATGTCCATTTTGGTGATGTATTCATTGGTATTTTTACGTAAGACTTTTCCTCCATACCAAACTTCTTCATTAAATCTACGGTGTATTTTGTTTGACTTATGAAGGTTCCATCCTTCAATTTGTTTCACTTGGAGTCCAAGGAAGAATGTCACTCTCCCATCATGCTCATTTCAAATTTACTTTGCATGAGGTTTGAAAACTTTTCACACACTCTTTGTTTGTGCCAAAAATGATGTCATCCACATATATTTGAACAAGCAAGATACTCTTTTTGTCTTGAATTTCAAAAGTGTTCTATCTACTTTTCCTTTTGTGAATCCATTTTCGGTTAGGAATTGTGACAAAGTATCATACCATGCTGGGTGCCTGTTTCAATCCATATAGAGCTTTCTTGAGTTTGTATACCTTATCTCCAAGAGTCTTTCGCTCAAATCCTGGAGGTTGTTCAACATACAATTCTTCTTCCAATAAACCATTTAGGAATGCACTTTTTACATCCATCGATATACAATGAAATCCTTGTGAGTCGCATAGGCAAGAAACATCCTTATAGCTTCCAATCTTGCTACGGGGGCAAATGTTTCATCAAAATCTATCCCTTCTTCTTGGCAATATCCTTTGGCTACTAGTCTTGCTTTGTTTCTTACCACGTAACCTTCCTCGTTCATCTTATTTCAACACCCATTTGGTGCCAATAACATTTTGATGTATGGGTCTTTGCACTAATTCCCATACTTTATTTCTTTCAAATCGATTGACTCTTCTTGCATAGCTTGAATCCAATGTGTGTCGTCCAATGCTTGTGACACGTCTTTGGGCTCTATTTTGCAAGATGAAGCATGTGAACATGGCTTCTTGTTGAGTTCGGATCTTGTTTTGACACCTTCTCTTATATCTCCAATGACAATATCTCGGTGGATGGTCTCTCGGCCATCTTACATCGAGGTTGGAGTAAGTTAGTAATGGATTGGATTGATCGACTTGCGGTACGTGTTCTTTGCGGGTCGCTCTCTCGTAATCACTTAGCTGCAAATTTTCCAAATTGTTTTTGAGATTCACTATCTCATCTTCTTCGAATTGATAATTCGGCTTGACAAAGGGACTCTTCGTATGGTTGGATGATTCAACTTATTAGCCGACTCTTCAATGTCTTCTCCATTTACATTTGGCTCATCGAATACCACATGAATGGATTCTTACGCAACCATAGTTCTTTTGTTGAGTATTCTCAGTAGGCTTTGCTTTGGTGAGTATCCTAAGAAGATACGTTCATCGCCTTTAGCATCAAAAGCCTTTAGATTGTCTTTGCCATTGTTGTGGATGAAGCATTTACATCCAAATATTCTGAAATATGCAACATTTGGTTTTCTTCCGATCTAGATCTCATAGGGAGTCTTTGTCATTTTGTCCTTTATCATACATCCGTTTTGAGTGTAGCAAGTTGTGTTGATTGCTTCAGCCCAAAATCTTTTTTGGTAACCCGTCTAACATGGTCATTCGCTTCTTTGAGGGTTCTGTTTCTTCTTTCGCAACTCCATTCTCGCTATGGAGTCCTTGCCGCCGATAGTTCATGACCAATACCATTCTCAATACAATCGAGTTATTATTCCATTGACAAACTCGGTTCCCTGTCCGATCTTATTTTGATAATGGTTTGACTTTTCTCGTTTTGAATCCTCTTCATCATTTGTGGTAGTTTTTGTAGAGTTTCTTTCTTCTTACACATGAATATTGTCCATGTATATCTTGAGTAGTCATCTACTACCACCAAGGTGTATTTCTTTCCACTTATCCGGGCATTTGGTTCCACTGGGCCAAATAGATCCATATGAAGAAAGATGCAATATTCTTGTTGAAGATGGGCATGTCTTTTCTTTGAATGATGACTTGATTTGTTTTCCTTCGACATCGTCACATATACTCTCCTTTTTGTATATCGATCCGGAAGTCCTTCACAAGATTACTTCTTGCCGCCTTGTTAATCGTTTTGAAATTTAGGTGACTCACCTTTTGTGCCACGACCAACTTGATTCAATTGTGCTCTTTGCTGTAGTAGACAGTCTTTGGGTGTTGCATTGACCAATCCACGACATACATATTCTTCTGTCTACATCCTTGCAAAGACAACTTCATTTGATTCAATATCTTTGATTTGGCATACACCCATGTTGAATCCAACATTGTAGCCCTTGTCACAGAGTTGATCGATGCTCGGTAAGTTGAAGTTGAGTCCTTCAACATATGCAACATCCGTGATTTCTAATCCATTCCTTTTGATGGATCCAATGCCTCTTATTTCACCAGGAGCTCCATTTCCTCCAAATATGACTTTTGCTCCTTTAACTTCCTTGAATTTTGACAGATTTTTCTTATTTCTGTCATATGTCCGGAACAACCACTATCCATGTACCAGGTTCCTTGGCACTGGTACATTCCTTGAACCGCAATCAAGGAAATTAAGTTTTAGGTACCCATTCTTGTGCAGGTCCCGAGAGGTTAGAATTGTAAGATGATCCAACCAACCTATAGCTAAATGATTTGACTCTAAGGGGTTGCCATCTATCGTGCCATAATCATAATTAATCCTGGCAAATTGCTTGGGATTCTAGGTTCATACAAATTGTCTCTTTTGTCTCGTATGTCGTGTATAATTTTTAGCAATCGCCTTCTTTGGGTAATTGTGGTGTCTCGAGTGTAGTGCCTAGGTGCATGTGTGTCTTTGATGAAAGCTCTTATACTTTTGGAATGGCCTTTCTTGAGTTCTAGGCCTTTGCCATTTGGGCTTATATTCCATAAGTTTATGCCGATAGTTTACATTATTCCAATCGGCTTGGCTTGGATACTTTCTACCATTCCCATCATATGTATTTCTTTTATGGATTTTAAGGGTTTTTGGTAGCTCTGCTTCTTTTTACGAGTATTTTCTGTTTGGAGTTTCTTTGAGGAACTCTCTTGAATCTCTTCTCATTGTCCTTTCAGCCGCACTCAATAGTTGTTTTCCTTTTCCTTTATAACCAAGGCCGTTTGCTTGTTATTGTGCTTTGGAGTGAATGTGTATGCAGCATTTAGAGTTTTGGATTTTTCGGACTCTTCATGGCTTGAAGATCCTTTTTCCAAAATTACTTTTGAGGTTTGACATAGCACGAGAGGAATTAAATCCTAAGCCTGTCTTGTCTCCACATTCTCTTTGACTCATAATAAGATCATCCAATGATTTAGATGCCTTAGTGAATGAGGCAATAACATTTTTGAGGTCATTTTCCCTCTTCTCGTGGCGGCAATTTCGCTAATAATTTAGCATTTTCGGCCTTTAAACTTTCATTCTCATCGCCTATTTGACTTAGAGTACTCGGCTCCTTAGTCGGCTTTGAGTTTTGACTCTTGAGTAGGTTGTTTTCCTCATTTAATAGTGTGTGTGAGGATTTAATGTGTTCAAAATCTTTCATCATTTTGCCTAATGAATCATAAAGATCGGTGGGTGATGAAGTGTGTGTGTCTGATCACTATCACTAGAGTCCGAGTTTGATGAGTTAGAGTGTACCTCATCTTCTTGGTCAAAGTTGATCTTGTTCTTTGGCCATTAATCGATCGGGCTTCTTCTTCGTAGTCACTTGAGTAGTCACTTCTTTTCGCTCTCTCGAATCACTGTCTCTCTTGACTTTGTTTAGCGATCTCTGCAGACCATCATTGCCTTTTTCTTTTCTTGTCTTCTTTCTCTCAAGACTTTTCTTTCTTCTTCATTCTGTATTTGTTAACTACGAGGATATGAGCGATCAATGGCATAGTGACACTGGTTGTCTCATAGGTTCAACATAGATATTCAGCCTTTTGATCGCTCTTTCCATTCTTGGATTGTCCGCCCTTTGATACTCAACTTTTTGACGACCGCTCTCTTGGTTGGCCTATCTTCCCTTGATTTGGAGGGAGCCGAGTGTCTTCTCGGAAGATTCACCTTTCCTCTCTTGTAGTTCTTATTGAAGAACTTGTTGAACCTCTTAACCATCGGGCTATTTCTTCGGATCAATGACTTCTTTGACCTCAGCTCTCTTCCCATCTTTAACAATTAGAGCATTGTTTTGGGTACAACTGTCTCTTCCTGGTCTTTTCTTCTCACTCAAACTCGTAGGCTATGAGGTCTCGAGAATAATTCATGGTTGGATGTCTTTGATAGGTCCATGGAATGTCTCAAAGTGCCATGACCTTCATTTCCCATTCAATTTGGAAGACTTTTAGGATCTTCATACACATTTCTTCGTGTATATTCCTTTCCAAGTGCATGCATACTTATTTGTGATTTCGTGGAACCGAGCATCCAGTTGATCCAGGTTTTCTCCGAGATCATTTTGAAGTTCTCAAATTTTACAGCCACCGATAATTTGTTTTCTTTGATTTGCTCTCCGAGCCTTCACAAATTAATGTCACTTGTCCTGCATTTCTTTAGCCGTTTTGCATGATTTGACTTTATTGAACATGGCTTTGTCCAAGGTTTTGTAAAGGATGTCCTTGGCTACATTGTCCAGGTTATATCTTTTTCTGTCATCATTTGTCCATTCAGTTCTTGGTTTTTCAACCATGACAGGTCTGGGAGCAACTTCCTCTTCTCCTTCAGCTGCAGCTCTTCGACATGACTATGTTCACCTTTAAGATTTGCAGAGGCCCATCTTCTATCACTATCCACATCTCATCATGTAGTGCTGATAGATGAGCCTGCATACGAATTTTCCAATCATCAAATTCTTCAATAGTGAACATAGGGATGCGTGTCAAATTTGCTTCCATGATAATAACTTTTAATGATAAAAAGAGTTTTGAAAGTTTAAGTACTAAAGCAGACTTTGAAAAGTTTGGAGATCTAGTTCGAGAACCGGTGCGGAGGGTTCAATGAACCAACCGCTCGATACCACTTGTAGGTCCCAAGGGGTGTAAGTGTAAGGTTTAGAAGGGGGTTGAATAAACCTTACCAAATTTTCGATTGTCCTTTTAAATATACAGAGTTGATACTACACTGTTTGTGTCTTGATGGACAAATCAATTTAGTCAATCGGTAGAGTTAGTCTCTCAAAGACTCAATCGAGCCGTTGATGGAATAACTCATTGTTGGCTCTAAATTAACTCAATCGTGGTTTTGTTTTTCAGGAAGACTTAACACCCTTAAGTTTGATTAATCAAGAATTTAGTGCTTGGTTTAGTACTAAAATTATCAAGTGGATAGCAAATTTATCGTCAGATATAAACGGTTAAGATGCAGGAATTAAAGTTTGAAATGTAAATGACACAATGAAATTTTTATAGAGGTTCGAAGATGGGGTAATTCTTCTACTCCTCTCTTCTCCAACTCCTGGAGGAATCCACTAGGTAATGATCAGTATACAAAGTGGTAACAGTCCGGATACAAGTCTTGATCTGTGGTGACTTGATCCTTTGGGACTCGATCGGAGATGCCTTGATCACTCGGCTGGCTTCTCGTGCGACTCGCCTTCTTCACAGGCATTTGCGCTTGCTACTACTGACTCACTTGCTCAAGCTCTTTGGATTTGATCACGAAGCCCTCCAAAAGCTTAAGACTTGGTTTGACCTTGAACCTTCCTACAATCCTTCGTGGAATGTAGACCCCTTGATTTTTCAAGATTTTCCTCTTCAACCGATTGAAGTTATCTTTTCCTTCACGGTGAGTGTTGGATTGATGTTCTTCGTAGTGTAGGCTTGAGGATTGAGAATGTTTGATTTTCTAATAATTGCTTGAACGTTTTTAGTTCGGTCGTGACTTGTGTCGCTTGTCACTTGTATGTCTCTCTTATTCTCAAATAAACTCCTCGGCCTTTTATAGTGATCTTTCAAAAATTTGCCCGTTGAAGAGATAGGCTTATTTTTGAAAGTCACTTGCGATCGTTGGCTTGTCTTGTTGCAGTCCTTGGAATTGCCATTTCCTCGTATGAATTGTTCTTTCACCTTTTCGAGTTCGACACGGTGTAGTGCTTCCCATTGGTTCATTCCTTTTGCATGCTTCTGGGACCGAGCACTCGAGAAAGGTGGTATGGAGATATTACTTGTTTAAGTAATTCTCTTGATTTTCAGGCAATGATCTTTACGATTATCTCGACTTGATCGCATTTCTTTGCTTTCCCAGGTGACTTAGAGTCACTTCCAATCATTGGGTGACTCTTGTCACTTCAATTTGAGACTTGGCTTTTCTCGAGTTGACTTGATCGATACTCCACTCACCGCATCTCACCGCTTCTTCAAAGAGAGTTCCCGTCTACTCTTCTTTGCCATACTCATTTGTCTCGCAATGAGTCTTCCTTCTAGTCTTGATTGTCTTCTTGCATGTTAGGGCGTAGGCGACTTAACTCACTCGGCTTGGCCAACTCTATTTATTACAATGCATTTTACAACAAGAATTGGGGTGCCAACTTTCTATTCTAAGTTTTACATGGCATTCATCAAAATCTAAACAATAAAGTTTAAGGGCCAACCCTTGAAAGCCAACCCTTGAAAGCCAACCCTTGAAAGCCTAAGGACCTAATTGAGGAATCTAGAAACTTTAAGGGCTAAAAATGAGATTTTTCAAATCGTACAAGGACCCTACTGTAAAATTCGAAATTTTCAACTTTTAATAACTGAAAAACTCATATTTTGAGTAAATTCCAAAAATCAAAGTGTTTTGAGTAAAGAAAACCAAATTTTGAAATTTTGAGGACTAAAGTATAAAATACCAAACTCAAGGGCCAAAAATGAAATTTCCAGGATTAATAAAGCCCATATACCTGAAAACATTCACTTAAATTTAATTTTATAATATTTTGAACCCATGGTTCAAATTTCATAACAAATAGACCTCAAATAAGCCTTAAGGGCAAAAACTCAAAAATGGACTAGAAATGGAATTTTTAAAAGTTAAGGGACTTAAACTAACACTTTTTCAAACTGCTTTTGTTCCAATAACCCTCTATGATAATTGATATTTTAAAGTTTCAATCACATCAAAAGCCCTTATGGTTTGTAAGATCCAAATATTGTAAGATTTGGGCCAAAAATGGCAATTTTGACAAAAAGGGGACCAAACCGGAATTCACAAAACATCAACCCCAATATCTTTGAAAAATTGATTCTCTGGACAATTTGGAGAATTTAGGAGCGAACCTTATATTTTTCCGAGGTCGAGACCAAAACTTACTCAATTTCAAACCCGATAAATATTAGTTTTTCCAAAATGGGGTTACTTATAAAAATGTTTTTGTCAAAGACCTCAAATTAATTATTTTCTATGTTCTGAGCCTACGGAATTTACTTACTCATGTATTT
Source organism: Rehmannia glutinosa (assembly GCA_016081115.2). Taxonomy (NCBI): domain Eukaryota; kingdom Viridiplantae; phylum Streptophyta; class Magnoliopsida; order Lamiales; family Orobanchaceae; genus Rehmannia; species Rehmannia glutinosa. The sequence continues at coordinate 19,194,990 of CM071925.1, forward strand.
AGTTATAAAATTTTAGTTTTCTTGAAAATTCCAATACCTTAACGGACTACTTACCGAATTTTACACATTACGCGTAGCTTACTTTCTCGCCTTATAACTATTTGAACTTTCAACGAGGCTAAGATCTCCCTGCATAATATGCGGAATCCATCAAATCAATTGAAGATTAGTTATCCTTCCAATAATTATCTTCATTTAATATAATTACACCGTCAATACCGATAAAAACTCACGTATATAATTTTCACGTATTTACACATGTATTGCTTTTGCTTAATTTGCATATTATACTGATTGCCTGGTTGACTTATTATAATCTGCGTGAAGCTAATTGCTTGAGTCAACCTGGGTGTGTCGAGCTCATAGTTGGAGTGGACCGGTAGGGTAATAGAACCGGCAGCTCGGGCCGCTATTCCTTTACCGACCCCTTTGTCCTAATCCCACTATCTTGGAGGACGGAGTGTCCAACAGAGAAGTGAGTCGTAGACTTGAGGTATAATCATGATTATGACAATTTGAGCCTAATTAGCCCCACTTTGGATTTGTCGTGCCTATGAGCGATAAAGTGACTAGGCCTTGTGCCAATTTGCTCGGGAGTTACAAGGAAGAACGAAGGAATCGATGTTTGATCCACACGATTTTGGAGTTACTTGGACCGTATTGCTTGTATAGGTTGCCGTTATAATTCCGTATGCAACCACTACTTGAATCGCTTGAATACCATTCACGGTGACACGAATGTTCATGAACTGTTTTTCAACAAGTTATATAAAACTAGATTATTTTGTATAACATGCTCTTGTGAATCGTGTGTGACGCAGGTATCATAAACCATGCATTCCTCATATCATCTTGTTTTCCCGCATCTATATAAGCCATACTTGCATACCGAACACCCATCCACCGAGACTTTTTGTCTTACCCCGCCTTTTCAAACGACCGGATGGTGACGGTACATATGTTGATGACGTGGACGAGGAAGATCATGCCCCATCCCGACTTTTGAAGATTTCCTTTACATCTAGCTTTAAGTTGGACTCTTTTATCTTAAGCTTGTAACCTAAGAGCGTAGGACCCTTGAACAATGTTAAATTTTATTTGGGTTGTGATTTTGGAGCTACTTTATCATGTTGTCGGACTGTAACTTAAGATTTTCCGCTACGTTAGACTTTGATTTGGAATGTTTTAATGAATGGTAGAGTATTTAGGTATTAATGTTGTGTAAAACCTTTGTTGATTTGATTTATTTGGCTTAACAATGGGTTTAAGTTATTGATCCTGTCATGGTCCCGTTTGGGGCATGACAATTGTTGTGGTATCAGAGCTTGGCTAGTAAGATGGAAACTTACATCGAGCTAACCCAAGATAGGTTCATCTGCCTTGGATTGGGTACCGCTACTAGATGACCTAAGTTGAATTTTGGACGACTATTTGAACTCTTTTGGGTTGTTATAGTGTTTAAATATCTAGATATTTCTCAGATTGGACATTAGGTGATATAGGAATTTCTTTGTTTGAAAGTTATAATGCCCCGATATGATGAGACTTGAAGGGATATAGGTTATTCCATGATAATATATGATTTGGTTATGTGATATATTATGGGATCTAGATACCTAGTGATATTATTTCAAAAAAGATAGTATGTGAATCACTAAGTATGATTTACCTATGATAGTGCCATTCATTCTTAAATAAAGAAATTTGACTTGTGGTTACGTATCACAATTAAGATATTTTAAGGATGTGAATATTATAGGATCTCTCTTGGATGTTGTTACTAAGTATTTTCTAAGTTATGATGTCTAACTTCCTAGCTAAGTTTTTGGAAGATGATGAACTCAAATTATTTGGACTACTATTGTGATATATATACTTATCGGATATTTGGATTGATTAATTGAGTTGGTTGATTGTGACTTAGTTGTCGATTATTAAGTATTGATTAATTATGAACAAGATGGATACTAGTATTTTATATAAGGTATATGAGATGTGCACATTTATCCGGAATAATCAAGGACTTTATCGATATGAGAAATTGAGATCATCTTGTCAAGGTTTTAGTAGGAATGACTCCTATAAAAATTTGGAAATCATTGATGAGATCTTGATACGTGAAAATATACATGCATTTAGGGGCTTATTTTGATATATGTTTGATACATTTGCATGTATATTCGTGTGTTTTGGTTGGTTTTCTTTGTTGGGCGTGATACTACTTGTAACTTCTTACAGAAATGGAGCTAAATTGGATAAAAAATGATATCACGTTTCAAAATATAGGTCAAGAGCTAAAGTACGGACAAATATGTGAAGGAAAAAAGTATGCACGATTGAACAAAAGGGAATTTCCTTCAAAAATGTCCAAATGCGCTAACAATTTCCAGCACTGGCAGGGTTTAGTGTTTTGGCCATAACTCTCTCTATAAAATTGATATTGGGGTGATTCAAGTGGCTATGGAAATCTAAGAGAAAGAACTACAACGTTCATGAAGACCCCAGGAGCACATTTGGACAAAAACATCTTAGACGGTCGGACCGTGTGAGGGCCACACTGCCGTGTGTAGTACCAATGTGAAAAAAAGACGTCCGTGTGAAGTTGGGAAGAAACAGGGGACGAAAAACAAGCCACACACGGTCGGCGGTGTGACACCACACATCCGTGTGGGGTGGCCGTGTGAAACCACACGACTGGTGTGACTTGTCTGCGGCTGTTTTTGAGTCCTAATCCCGTTAGAACTCTACCAGTAACGTCTCAAATCACCTATATAAGGTGGACCAAGGCCTCAACAAATTTACATCATCTATATACATTAATACACAATACAACACACCAAATTTCATAGGAACACAAGAGCCAAGGTCTTCTGAGAGAGGAAGGCTAGGTCGCGAAAAACACCACAAGGCCTTTCGCATCTACTAAGCACGGGAGCTTGAAGGCTTGGAAGGAAGATCCATCCCGACAAGAAGGAGTTTTCTTTCTTAGTTTAGATATCTTGTCTCGGCTTGAACGATGTCACAATGTTGATTTCAAGTTTGTCTATGAATTTGTTATCAATGTTTGGCTAATCTTTGGATCTTAGGGCATAATCAAAACTATGGATTCATGTTAAATCTTGATTAATTATTTTTCAAATAATTTATGTGTTCTATTTTATTAATTTGAGTACTTATTCTTAATTACTTTTTATCCGATCAATAATTAACATGTCATATTTGTTAGTGCGAAATTTGGAAAGGAGTTCTAACAAAGACTAAATCGAATTTACATAAACGGGTGTATTAAATTGGGAGACCTACAACTATTTGTGGAGAGTCATTCAATTCATAGATCTTTTGGGAGTTAATAATAGTTATATCGAGTCGGAGACCTAAAATTGTTATTAATCTCATTGTTTATGCACCGCTTAGGGAGGGGAATAGACAAACTTAGAATTGAACCCATAGAATTGCATGACTTGGTTTTTGAAACTTTAATTGGATTTAATATTGAAGAAACATGTTGAGAATATGACAAGTGCGAGGCTAGTTTCCAAGAACTGAAGAAACGGCTAACCCAAAAGCAAGTAAAGTTTGAGTGAAATGACAAGTGCGAGGCTAGTTTCCAAGAACTGAAGAAACGACTTACTACAGCTCCAGTCTTAGCCCATCCAAGTGGAACAAAAGGCTTTGTCGTTTATAGTGATGCATCAAAGGAAGGACTAGGAGCAGTGCTCATGCCGGAAGGAAATGTCATTGCGTATGCGTCATGAAAGCTCAAGCCATATGAGGCCAATTACCCGACGCATGACTTGGAATTGGCAGCGATAGTATTCGCACTGAAGAAGTGATCTCTACGGAGCAACATTCATGGTCTTCACAGATCACAAGAGCCTGAAGTATCTATTCTCTCAAAAGGATCTCAATCTGAGGCAACGGAGATGGATGGAGTTAATTGAGGACTATCACTTTGATATTCAATACCATCCCGGGAAAACGTAGTAGCTGACGCCTTGAGCAGAAAGGCAAGTTTAGCCAGACTAATGATTAGAGAATGGAAATCATTAGAAGAACTGAGCATTTGGAATCCGACAAGGACCAATACGCTAACATTTCGGTTAAACCCAATCATTGGATGAGATCAAGGTAGCACAGAGAGACGTACATCTTTGAAGTTGAGAGAGAAGATACTTAAAGGAGAGAGACGAATTCTTGATACCGAAGATGGGATCATTAGATTATAAAATTGAGTTTGTGTACCGAGTGACGAGCAAATTAGAAATAGAATTCTAGCAGAGGCACACCTCTCGAAGTACACTATACATCCTGGAGGAAACAAGATGTATAAGGATTTGAAATGAGAATGATTGGTGGGTAAATATGAAGAACCTAGTAGCGGAGTTCATTGCGAGATATTTGACTTGTCAACGAGTAAAAGCGTAACACCCACAACCATCCGGTTTATTGCGTACGTTGAGGATTCCCGAGTGGAAATAGGAACACATAACAATGGACTTTGTGATGGACCTACCAAGGACCGGAGAAGAGGTCATGATGCTAAATGGGTAGTCGTGAGACCGACTCACGAAATCTACACACTTCTTACCTATCAAGAAGACTTACAAACTTACTGCTAAACTCGTGCAAATTTATATCCAGAGATCATTCGACCGCATGGAGTGCCGTCGACATAGTATCGACAGCAGACCGAGGTTTGTCCTCGATTTTAGAAGTGCTTGCACGAGGAATGGGTACCTCGCTAAGTTTGACTCATCAAAGACACCCACAAACAGATGGACACGACCGAGCGAACGATTCAAACCTGGGAAGATATCTTTGCGAGCCGCACGTTGGATTTCCAAGAAAGATGGGATTCACACTTACCATTGGCCGAGTTCGCCTATAACAAAGCAGTTAATTAGGCCACGATTGGGATGACACACTACGAGGCCCTGTATGGGTGAAAGTGTAGATCTCCACTACACTCGGGAGATTGATGACCAATGGACTCCAAAAGGGAAACGAAAGCCTCCTCGATTCCAAAGGTTGACCTAGTTCGGGAGGCCATGGAGAAGGTCAAACCGATCAAAGAGCGGATCTGCATGGCTCGTAGACGCCAAAAGAGTTACGCAGACAAGACGAGAAAGGATTTAGAATTTGAAGTCGGAGATGAAGTATTTCTCGGACTCTCGCCACGGAAAGGATTGATCAATCCGAAGAAAGGAGGCAAGTTGAGTCTCGAGATATGTTGGACCCTACAAGATTTTGTAGAGGATTGGGAAGTTAACCTACCGACTCGAGTTACCAAAGACAAGATATGCGGGAATGCACGATGTATTCCACATGTCACGCCCAAAATGGAAGTCGTGACACAATTTACCAAACTTATGCCGGTTTACCAAGCCGATTTATTTATCCTCCAACATACGTCAATAGAATGATAAAATCCCAACTAATTATAAATAAGGGAATAACTAAGTCGAGTATGGTTGCAGAATCTTAAAGAAATAAGATACAACATAATAATTGTTCTTCGGGGTCCTACGCCTTGACTATTACATTAAATAAGTCCAAAGTCTAAATCATCACAAATAAAATCCATCGTCTTAATAAAGTCCATAATACAATACAGAACTAAGCTACGTCTTGAGATCCATCATCGCCATTGTCCTGTATAGCTCTTCATCCTCTGGTTGATAAAAGAGGTGGGGTGAGAACAAAAATTCTCGGTGGGTGTGGGTGCGGTTGTGAGTGTGGCTTGTTTTTTATGCACGAAAAATGGTTTCATGGAAATCAATGCATGAAGTGCATATGACTTTGTCTCGTTGTTTGTATAAATGTTTCCATTAACCATTATGTTAAATTGGTCAGAATCAGTCAAACATTATTATTGTCTTATTAAATTTAATTCCACTTTCAATTGGATAAAGCCGAAGCAAATTATCCCACATCACTTGGATAAAGCCGAAACAAATTATCCCACTTCACTTGGATAAAGCCGAAGCAAATTATCCCATTTCACTTGGATAAAGCCGAAGCAAATTATCCCACATCACTTGGATAACCGAAGCGAGATAATCTAGCTGGTTTTAATATTCGGTTCACCGCATTATGTTCAAGCTCGATATTTTTATTAGATAAGTATGAAATATCTCTTAAAATATTTATAAGGTAACTGGGTTAGAAAATCTCAACTTCAATGTCCTTAGCAATTTTAAAAATAAAAATCATTTTTACTAAGGAGAACATTCCTTGCCGGGTTCTAAAATTCAATAAGTTTTAATTAGGACTTAAAAGAGCAAGGTCAGTTCCAAAATTTCTAAATTCCCAGAGGTTTAAATTTTCCGAGGCTCGGATGATTTTATAAAATTTCTGAGTAATCGCTCTCTAGTTTCCAAAATTTCGATTTTTTTGACTTGCTATTTTACAAGTAGGTAAATCTTGTTAGTCCAAGTGGCTACAATAATCTAGAGGGGGGGTGAATAGATTATTCCGATTTTTTTGCAAATTACCCTCTTTTTCGAAACAACGAGTAGATAGCAAGAATATAAATGCGGAAAATAAACAACACTCGTTGATTTAAAGAGGTTCAACCCACCTAGGGCCTAATCCTCTACCACCCCAGTATCTCCGGGATGGATTTTGAAAAGAAAAAAAGGTTTTATTAATTTACCAAAAATTAATACAACACCTTGAGGATTACCACAACCCTCTTTCACCACCTTGAGGATTACCACAACCCTCTTACAACACCTTTGAATATTACCACAATCTTCAAACACCTATCACCTAGATCACCCAAGTGTATTCTTACCACAAGAATACTCACAAGGATGTCTTGTGTTGAATGATGACCAAAATCAAGATTACAACTCAATAATGATTGATACAATATGAGTACAAGTGTAATCAAGAATTGAAAGCCTAGACCTCAAATAAGTGCAAGTGAAAGTGCTTAGCTAATACAACAAGATATATGAAAGTGTTTGCTCAATTGCTCTTTGCTTGTATATGGTGTGTTGTTGTATCTTGTTGCTTGAATGAAGCCTCTATTTATAGAAGAGGACTTAGCTTTCATTTCCGGACATTGGCTCCTCCTTGGGGAGTGATTTTCGCAAAAGAAACCATTTAAAATGATCAATATAGCTGTTAGAAATCAATCCCACAAAATAGGGAAAAGCTGTCTGAAAACGCAACGGATAGTTTGCTGATAAACATGGGGTTCGACCGGTCGCGCAGAGATAAGATTGAAATTGAATTCTGCGAATTTTTTTACAGGGGGACCGGTCGAAAGGGGTGCGTTTGTTGCCCTTAGTCTGTGACGGTTGCCTTTGACGATTTTACGAAACAGAGAAGTGCGGAACAAAAATCTAACTTGCAGTGCTGGTCGCCGTCGGTGGCCGACCGGTCGACCACACCTGCCGCCCACCTCGGTCGACCGGCCGCCCCGCTCGTTTGTTTTTCTTACGTCCCATTTTTCTGTTTCTCAACTCAACTCAGTACGGGTTGCCCTATAGGCGACCGGTCGAGCTCGAAACAAATGTGTTGTCCAATGTTTTATTGAAAATAAACTTCAAGAAATACTCCGAAAAATAGTAAAAACATTTTAAGTTGATCGGAAATATTTAGACAACATTTAGGGACATAGTTTTGGTTTGAAAACATATTTGAACAAAATCGAACATAATCATCAAAATCATGATAAAAACATTTATCTAACAAACTCCCCTTTTTGATGATTACAAACCAAAACAATTTTCTTGAGGACGATTTTAAAACCGGATAAAATTTTCGGTTTTACACCCCTATTTATGAGCATATCAACAAACGATTATTATAAGTAAGAAGCACAAGCTATAGCAAGCTTATATAGATTGCATCATGAGCTAAGAAGCTCCCCCCGTCACAAAACTTATAATCAATTTCATCCAAGTCCAAAATTCAAGCTATGGAGGTATTAGAGTCCACAATACTTATTGTGAGCTTTTATTAGCTTTTCTTGAGCTAACGAGCCAACTTCCTGTTTCTCCCCTTTGAAATTATCAAAAAGAATGTTAGAATGGTGAAAACACCATACAAGATTATCAAAGTGCGCCAAAGGGACGGTTTATTAACCGTTGAGCAATTTAAGCGTAATAATCCAAGGAAAATGGGAAAAATGTAATATGAAGAGTTCATACGCTTGTTTTGTTTGTAAAAACATGATCTCAATACGTATAGAAAACTTTTGAAAGCAAGAGAATCATGTATAAGTTGAAATATTCATTGTGACATATCATCGAACACCTTGCGTGCGTTAAAAATAAAAGAGGTTGTATATAACCTTTGTAAATGGTTCAAGCCAAACATTTTCAACATCAATTCAAGCCAATCATCATACATAACAACACAACAACCAAGCTCATCATGATCATACGAAAATTACATCATAAGTTACATCAATTCACAGGTTTTTATATTTACACTTTTGGCCCAATATTTCACAATAATTGCAAAATAACCAAGGTTCGATTTTTCTTGCACAAGTTACAAGTCCAGAATTCTGATAATATATAAAAACTTATTTTAAATATTTCTAAAATATATTTGTACATTCATAGCATCATAAGTCATAAAAGAATAATGATGAGCAATTTTATCAACATTTTATACAAGAAAAATATCATACTCATCTTTTTATTTTCTCAAAATTTATTAAAACATAAATATCATACATACTTGATAAAATTCATAAAATATCATATTATCACATGAACATGCATTTTTGTGCACTAGTAGAAAGAATGATGCATTTTTGTAGAAATATTTTTCACCCACCTCGTAGTAATCTTTCTCGGGTTGATTTAAAATGAAGTCTTCTTCCTTGTATCAACTTCTTGACTCAATCTCTTGAATATCAGCCCCTAAATGGTATCTAAATTATATTTTGGTGTTAAAATTAAAGTCTCAAGTCCAAAGAAAAAATACTATGACCAAATGGCTACTACTTACCTCAATGTCTTCAAGTAGTCTATAAAAACGGAACCTTTCCTTCAAGCTCCTAACCTTAACTTGAGATGGTGCAGGTCAGCCCTAAGCTCCAAAAATTCATATCATTGAGTCAAAATTAATTCTTCATGATGTCAAGAGGAAAAATACTAAACCACAATTTTCTCACCATAAATGTGTTTAGTCACGAATTTCTTCTACAAGCTTGTAGTCAAGTCTAGGTCTTTTATTTATTCAAGAAGATCCTTTAGGAGTACCTCAACAAGAAGATTTTATCATGTTAGGAATTGAAGGTAGATTTTTGAAGTTTCAAGAAGTTAAAAAAAAATGAAAGAAAAATTTCTTACCTCTATTGTATGAAATTTTTGGCCCTATTGGAGAAGGTGGGGGAGATTTTTGTGTGTTGTCTAAGTTTTTAGAGAATGATGAGAAGTTGGGAGAGTTGAATGAGTGTAAAAATGAAGAGATAAAAATTGGTTCCCTTCTTACTCATAATGGCCGATTTTTTTTTTTTTTTTGTTGTTGGGAGATTTTTTTTTTGATGTTAATAATTGGACTAAGGTGTGTAGGAGGTTTACAAAAATGGAATGATTCCCCTCTAAGAAGCTATATCTGAAAGGTTGGGGTTAGGAGATTAATTGTTATTTTTTTGTATTTATTATAGTATTTGGGTTTATTAGGTGTATTAATTAAATGTTGTAGGTTACAAAAAAATGAGAGTGATTCCTCCCCTTTATTTGCAATGACCGAATGGTGAGTGTAGGGGGTTATTGTTTTTGTTTTGGTTATTTATTGGGGTAGTGGGTTTGTAGGGTGATTTTTTTAAAATGTAGGCTATAGAAAAAAATGAAACCAATCCCCACTTTTATCTCTTGTGGCCGATTTTTGGTGGGGAGATATGTCAAAATTTTATTTTTTTTTGTCCAAAATTTAACCTTGTTGGGAGATGCAAAATAAATAAAAAATAATAATAGTATTAATTCTGGATAAACTATAGATGACTTTAGAAATAGTGGACCCTTGATAAGTTAGGAATACAAGTTCCAATCCTTATCCAAATATTTCACATTATTCTATAATTCTTTCCAACCAACTTTCAATTTATTTATTTTTTTATAAATACACATTTGTTATTTCACATCTTTAATTTTAAATTCCTAAATATTTAATTATGGACATTTATACATTTCATTTTCCTCAAATTTTATAAAAAAATACAAAAATTTATCATCTTGTGTCTTATTTCCAGCCATACCTTTTACAATGGGGAAATTAACATATTTTTTTCTATTATTATTTTTATTTATTTTGTATCTCCCAACAAGGTTAAATTTTGGACAAAAAATAAATAAAATTTTGACATATTTCCCCACCAAAAATCGGCCACAAGAGATAAAAGTGGGGATTGGTTTCATTTTTTCTATAGCCTACATTTTAAAAAAATCACCCTACAAAACCCACTACCCCAATAAATAACCAAAACAAAAACAAAATAACCCCTACACTCACCATTCGGTCATTGCAAACATAGGGGAGGAATCACTCTCATTTCTTTTTGTAACCTACAACATTTAATTAATACGGCTAATAAACCGAAATACTATACTAAATACAAAAAAAAAAATAAGAATTAATCTCCTAACCCCAACCTTTCGGCTATAGCTTCTTAGAAGGAATCATTCCATTTTTTTAACCTCCTAAACACCTTAGTCCAATTATTAACTTCAAAAAAAAAAATTCTCCCAACACCAAAACAAAATCGGCCATTATGAGTAAGAAGGGAACCAATTTTTATCTCTTTATTTTTACACTCATTCAACTCTCCCAACTTCTCATCATTCTCTAAAAACTTAGACAACACACAAAAATCTCCCTCACCTTCTCCAATAGGGCCAAAAATTTCAAACAATAGAGGTAAGAAATTTTTCTTTCATTTTTTTTGTCTTTTGAAACTTCAAACATCTACCTTCAATTCCTAACATGATAAAATCTTCTTGTTGAGGTACTCCTAAAGGATCTTCTTGAAGAAATAAAAGACCTAGACTTGACTACAAGCTTGTAGAAGAAATTTAATACTAAACACATTTAACGTGAGAAAATTGTGGTTTAGTATTTTTCCTCTTGACATCATGAAGAATTAATTTTGACTCAAGGATATGAAATTTTGGAGCTTAGGGCTGACCTATACCATCTCAAGTTAAGGTTAGAAGCTTGAAGGAAAGGTTCCATTTTTATAGACTACTTGAAGACATTGAGGTAAGTAGTAGCCATTTGGTCATAGTATTTTTCTTTGGACTTGAGACTTTAATTTTAATACCAAAATATGGTTTGGATACCATTTAGGGGCTCATATTCAAGAGATTGAGTCAAGAAGTTGATACAAGGAAGAAGACTTTATTTTAAATCAACCCGAGAAAGACTACTACGTGGTGGGTGAAAAATATATCTACAACAATGCGTCATTCTTTCTACTAGTTCACAAAAATGCATGTTCATGTGATAATATGATATTTTATGAATTTTATCAAGTATTTATGAGATTTATGTTTTAATGAAATTTTGAGAAAATAAAAAGATGAGTATGATATTTTTCTTGTATAAAATGTTAATAAAAGCGCTCATCATTATGCTTTTGTGATTTATGATGCTATGAATGTTCAAATATATTTTAGAAATGTTTAAAATAAGTTTTTATATATTATCGAATTCTGGACTCGTAACTTGTGCAAGAAAAATCGAAGCTTGGGTTATTTTTGCAATTATTGTGAAATATTGGGCCAAAAGTGTAAATATAAAAAATTGTGGAGGCCTGTGAAGCCCAGATTTTTCCGAGCTTATAATTGATTCTTATTGTCGTCTATGTATTTGATCGACTATTTTACCGCGTCACTTTGACGGGTAATTATTAATAATATATATTTTGTATTTTATTTCATTTTATTTAATTACTTGTGATCATGATCTTTATTAATTCTATTTCACATTTATGATCACTTGATTGATCATTATTACTATTTTTGTATTTATTAGTCACCTTAGAATTTTAAGAGACTGTTTATTTTAGAGACTTTTACCTTATAGAATTAAGATTAAGTGATCATGAGACTTATAAGTGATCAAGGAAATCACTAATTATTTTGGAGATTGATATATTTCATCTATTATCATCAAATTTGGGACAAAAAAATATATGGAATTACCATAATGCCCTTAGTATGGATGATTTTGGAGTAAAAATATCATCCAACTCTTGTACATGTACACCTTATATTAGTCATCTTGTGTATAATTATACTATTAATTCAAACATTATACACATCATCTCTTACATTACTTCTTTATTATTATTTTTTGCCAACATGTTGGAAGTCTTCCAACATTCCATTCAAACATCTCATGCCCATACCTTTGACCTCCAAAATGTTCCCATGCAAGAGGCAAAATGCAAGACACAAAATTGAACAAAAATTCCTCTCCCCCCCATGGTAGACGGCCAATATGGCCAATTTTACACAAAATTTTCATTTTTCATCCAACACATTCTAACTCTCAAAGCTAATTTTCTCCTCCTTCTCTCTAAACTTCCTACTTCTCTCTACTCTTTCTTCTTACCTTCTTCTTCAACACTTAGAAAAATTTTCAAGATTTTTCCTCCTTAAAACCAAAAAAGTCGAACACCCCCCCTTCACAAGGTATGAAATTTTGTTCTCCAATTCATCCCCGATATCATCTACCTACCTCTTTTCACTTCTTGACTTAAGTTAATTTTGGTTTTGGAGGTACATTTAGAAGACCATTTGAAGATTAGAGTTTGACATCATCTTGAAGAATGACTTCAAGACTTGAAGAAGAACTAGTAGAGAATTTAGACTACAAGGTAAGAATTGGACACTAGAACCCTTCTTTCCTCTCCTTTCTATTTTTTTCCAAATTTTAACACCCCTTTTTTATTTTTGAGAAATAGGGGCTGACCTTAGGTGATTTTGGAGTTGAACTAAAAATTCCAAATTTAAAGCTTCAACTAGTCTCCAATCACCTACTACACAAGGTAAAGTGTAGTCTTTCTCATCCAAAAATTGTGAAATTTATCCTTTTATTTCACAATTTCCAATTTTAAGGTGGGTGGAAAAATACTTTCCAACTATTAGGTGTTTTATTAAAATACATGTAGAAATTTTGATCATGAGCCTTGAGATATATAATCTATGTATTGCATGTCAATTTTATGTATCAAATCTTGAAAATTCTCAAGAGTTGCTCAAAATTGCTATTTATTGAATTTTAGGTGCATGCATGTGCAATTTAATGTTTTATTTGATGAATTCTTGTATGTATTGGATATGCATGTGTATGATCTTTAAAATTCATATTTTGGATGACTTATAACCTGGACAAGTCGAGCATAATTGATTAAATTTCAATTTTGGACTTAAAAATATAAAAATGGAAAGTTGGTGGACTAAATTGCAAGAAAATGAAAGTTAAAGGACCCCTCTGCAAATTTCGAATTTTGGGACTGTACTGAGGTTCAAAACTGACTTTTGGACATTTTAATAAAGTTTTAAGAGTTTTAAGATAAATAAAATCAACCTTTAAAAGTCAAGGACTAGATTGTAAAATTTTGAAAGTTTAAGGGCTACTTTGCAAATTTTAAAACTGTACCAGACCTTAACTTTAAATTTTTAAAATTTTATTCTTAAGGTACTGGAAATGACATATTTTAAATGTATTCCAAATATCCAAGTGTTTAGGGCTTGGAAAGTAATTTTCTAAAATTGAGGGACTAAAGTGTAAAATACTAAACTTGAGGACCCAAATGAAATTTCCAGGACTTATGCAGCCCATGCACCTGTAAATACTAACTTAACTATAATTTAATTATATTTTGGACCCAAGGTTCAAATTTCATAACAATTGGACCCCCTAAAAGCCTTAAAGGCAATTATTTCAAAATGGGACAAAAATGATATTTTCAAAAGTTAAAGGACCTACACTTATTTATTTTAAAAACGGATTTTATCCCAATATCCTACCAACCTTAACGATATTTTCCAACTGGAATCACATTAAAAGCCCTTCCGGTTTGTGAGTTCCGATTATTTTAAACTTAAGGTCCGAATTGGCAATTTTTACAAATTTGGGGCCAATGTGAGAATTTTACAAAACCTCGACCTCAAAACTTTAAAAACCTGAATCTCTGAACAATTTGGAGAATTTAGGAACGGACCTCATAATTTTTCAAGGTCGGGATATTTATTTATTCAATTTTTAACCCCAAAAGTGTTGGTTTTTACAAAACGGGCTAAATTGAAAATTTTCTTTTATAAAGGACCTAACTCAAATTATTTTCTATTTTACTAAAATATCCCTGGACCCTCTGACTTGGAGATTTAATTAAAATATTTTATTCTCCCAAAAACCCTTGACTTATCGGATCTTGACCGATTAATACCCGATCGCGGAGCGACTTCCCGCCTTGCGATTTTGAATCTATAACTTGGGACTTATGTTCCACCTAATCTTTCAAGATATCGAAGGTTGCTTATCCTTTCGATAATCATCTTCATCCAAAAACTCCACCAACGCCATAATTGCCACTCGCGTTTTTCAAAAATATTCTGAATCGCTTCCTGAATCAATAATACTCATTGCCTGGTTGTTGCTGAACTTGTATTTACTTTCTGCTGAGTCAACTTGGTGTGTCGAGCTCACAATCTCGGAATGGATACGTCGGGGGATAGAAGGCAAGGCAGCTCATTTGTTATTCCACTCTTAGGCCCCTCGTCCTAATTCCGCAGGCGAGGGACGGAGTTTGTCCAAGGGAAGCGGGTCGTAGTACTTGAGGTATAATCATGAGGATTGTAAGTTGGACTTCGTTGAAGATCTTTGAACCGGCCTTAGATTGAGCCCTTGTACTCCGCTTGTTGGATTTACCACTTTTTGTTGTTGTTTATGGACTTATTTCTTTTGATTCTTTGTTGGACTATTTTGTTTTCTTTTCATTCCGGTTTGTAAATCGAAGGGCGTATGACCCTTTGACTTTTAAGTTGTTATCGTTGGTTGGTTTCGAGGATGTAATTTGGATTGTGGATGTGGTGGACTGTAAGTTGTACTTGATATTTTATTTCCATTTTGCTATTTTGACTCTGTTTCATTGGGTTCTCGTTGATATTCGTCTCAAGATTTGTTTGGTTACTTGTATTTAAGTTGTGGATCGTCGTCGCGTCCCGTTTGGGGCGTGACAAGGCCACCTCTGAAAATTTGAAATATTGGACCCAAAAATCTGTAAATTTCATATATAGAGTAAATTGAAAGATTGGGACCCCTTAGGAGCAAGAAAATACAATAAGGAACAAGTTTAATATCAAAATGTAAAATTGTAAAACTTAAAGGACCAAAACTGTAATTTTAGAAACTGGGGCAGTCAAGGTATCTCGAAAACTTGTAGATTTTGTTAATATGATATTTTAAACCTTTAGTTCAAATTTCATAACCATCCGACTTGAAACGAGCCGTTAACGACAAAAAATCACTTTTGGGCCAAAATTGTAATTTTTGAAAATGAGGTACCTAACTTTTGAAATTAAAACTGTTTTAACCACAACTTATTACTGTACAAATAAGTATTTTAAAATTAGAATCACCTCAAAATCCTTCCCGGTTTAAGATTTACCTAATTTTAAAATAGCAAGTCAAAAATCGAAATTTTGAAAACTAGAGGGCGATTCTGCAAATTTTATAAAATCTGTCCTGAGCCTCTAGAAAATTTAAACCTCTGGAAATTTAGAAATTTTAGGAACTGACCTTGCTCTTTTCCGAGTCCGAATTAAAACTTATTGAATTTTAGAACCCGGCAAGGGAATGTTCTCCTTAGTAAAAATGATTTTTATTTTTAAAATTGCTAAGGACATTGAAGTTGAGATTTTCTAACCCAGTTACCTTATAAATATTTTAAGAGATATTTCATACTTATCTAATAAAAATATCGACCTTGAACATAATGCGGTGAACCGAATATTAAAACCGACTAGATTATCGCCCGATAACTAGTCCGCTAGTTTTGTTTTGCAATAAATACCGGATATCGTGTGACCAAGATCACAGGACTTGCTAATTGATTTTATCAAATTTTCGAACGAGCAAGATAGTACTTGAAAGCGAAATCTAGAAGTGAAAATTTAAGTGAACGTAAAGTGGAATTAAATGAAGTGGAGTGAAACTTGAAGTGAAATGTGAAATGAACTGAAAATTGAAGTGAAATGTGAAGTGAAGTGAAGTGAAATGTGAAGTGAAGTGAAATATAAAGTGAAATGTGAAGTGAAATGATAAGTGGAAGTGAAAATGAGAATGAAAGTGAAAAGTAAAGTGAAAATTTAAAGTGGGATAATTTGCTTGGCTTTATCCAAGTGATGTGGGATAATTTGCTTCGGCTTTATCCAAGTGATGTGGGATAATTTGCGGCTTTATCCAAGTGATGTGGGATAATTTGCTTCGGTTTTATCCAAGTGATGTGGGATAATTTGCTTCGGCTTTATCCGAGTGGGATAATTTGCTTCGGCTTTATCCAAGTGATGTGGGATAATTTGCTTCGGCTTTATCCAGTGATGTGGGATAATTTGCTTCGGCTTTATCCGAGTGGGATAATTTACTTGGCTTTATCCATGTGAAGTGGGATAATTTGCTTGGCTTTATCCAATTGAAAGTGGAATTAAATTTAATAAGACAATAATAATGCTTGCTTGATTACGCCCAATTTAACATAATGGTTAATGGAAATATTTATACAAACAACGAGACAAAGTCATATGCACTTCATGCATTGATTTCCATGAAACCATTTTCCGTGCATAAAAACAAGCCACACTCGCACACCACAGCACCCACACCCACTTTGGGAATTTTTGTTCTCGCCCCACCTCTTTTATCAACTAGAGGATGAAGAATTGTATCGAGGACAATGGCGATGATGGATCTCAAGACGTAGCTTAGTTCGTATTGTATTATGGACTTTATTAAGACAATGGATTTTATTTGTGATGATTTAGACTTTGGACTTATTTAATGTAATAGTCAGGCGTAGGACCCTGAAGAACAATTATTATGTTGTATTTTATTTCTTTTAGATTCTGCTGCAACCATACTCTGACTTAGTTATTCCCTTATTTATAATTAGTTAGGATTTTATCATTCTATTGATGTATGTTGGAGGATAAATAAACCGGCTTGGTAAACCGGCATAAGTTTGGTAAATTGTGTCACGGCTTCCATTTTGGGGCGTGACAGACCCTATTGTAGAAGGTGAGGGAGATTTTTGTGTATTGTCTAAGTTTTTAGAGAATGATGAGAAGTTGGGAGAGTTGAATGAGTGTAAAAATGAAGAGATAAAAATTGGTTCCCTTCTTACTCATAATGCCCGATTTTTTTTTTTTTGGTGTTGGGAGATTTTTGTTTTTATGTTAATAATTGGACTAAGGTGTGGAGGGATGTTAAAAAAATGGAATAATTCCCCTCTAAGAAGCTATAGCTGAAAGGTTGGGGTTAGGAGATTACTTCTTATTTTGTTTTGTATTTATTATAGTATTTGGGTTTATTAGGTGTATTAATTAAATGTTACAGGTTACAAAAAGAAATGAGAGTGATTCCTCCCCTATGTTTGCAATGACCGAATGGTGAGTGTAGGGGTGTTATTTTTTTTTTTGTTTTGGTTATTTATTGGGGTAGTGGGTTTTGTAGGGTGATTTTTTTTTAAAATGTAGGCTATAGAAAAAATGAAACCAATCCCCACTTTTATCTTTTGTGGCCGATTTTTGGTGCGGAGATATGTCAAAGTTTTATTTTTTTGTCCAAAATTTAATCTTGTTGGGAGATACAAAATAAATAAAAAATAATAATAGAAAAAGATGTGCTAATTTCCCCATTGTAAAAGGTATGGCGAAAATAAGACATTGGATGATAAATTTTTGTATTTTTTATAAAATTTGAGGAAAATGAAATGTATAAATGTCCATAATTAAATATTTAGGAATTTAAAATTAAGGATGTGAAATAACAAATGTGTATTTCCAAAAAAATAAATAAATTGGAAGTTGGTTGGAATTAATTATAGAATAAGGTGAAATATTTGGATAAGGATTGGAACTTGTAATCCTAACTTATCAAGCGTCCACTATTTCTAAAGTCATCTATAGTTTATTCAGAATTAATACTTATGGAAGAATATAATAGGTACGCTCGAAATAGGGAAACGATAATCGTCGTTGGAAGAAATAAATAACGGAGTATCATATCTCATCTATAATAGATATTGTGACACTTAGCAAAGATTTTGTCACTATACTTCATCGTAGAATATGTTGAAAAAATCGAGGCCTCACATTACGTCTCGAGATTGAAGAAGTATCGACCAGATCTCGAACATATCATCACTCGTGATACTCCTCCTCACGATGGAGAATTTATCCTACACCGAGAAGCGAACCGGATTATTGACGGTGAAGACACGTCGATTGCGTAAGAGAGAGATTCGATGGTTAAAGTGGTGTGGCGAGAACCACAACCGAGATGAAGACGCAATGTGGGAGATGGAAGAAGACATGAGGAATCAATATCCGAGCTATTTTGAAGAGAATTTGGGGACCAAATTCTTTTAAGGAAGGGAGGATGTGAAGCCCTCGATTTTTTTTTTATTCGAGCGTGTATTTATTCACTTATCGCCTATGTACTATTTTGACTATTTTACCGCGTCACTTTGACGGGTAAATATTATTAATAAATATATTTCACATTTTATTTTATTTTATTTATTACTTGTGATTATGATCATTTATTAATCCTACTTCACATTAATGATCACTTTATTGATCATTGTTATTATTATTGCATTTATTGGTCACCTTAGAATTTTAAGAGACTATTTATTTTAGAGACTTATACCTTATAAAATTAAGAATTTGATTTAGAATAAGTGATCATGAGACTTATAAGTGATCAAGGAAATCACTATTTATTTTGGAGATTGATATTATTCATCTATTATCATCAATTTTGGGACAAAAAAATATGGATACCACATGATCAAGCCTAGTGGACGACAATGATGATGATATTGAGTAGAAATACCTCTCAATCCTTATACACATACACCTTATTGTATCTCATGTGTATAATTATACTCCAATACTAGTCTTATACACTTGATCATATACTATAATTTTTTTTAATGTTGAGATTCCCCAACATGTTTGAGTTTCTCCCAACATTCCATTCAAATATTCCCTCTATTCTTTCAATCCCCATTCTTCCATGCAAGTTCTCCTTTGACCACCAAAATGTCCCCATGCAAGAGACCAACTTGCAAGACTTTAAAAGAAAATTTCTCTTCTCTCCCTCTCCATGTTGGACAACCAATTATGCCAAAAATGAGGCAAAATTTCATTTCATTCCTCTTCACAAAATAACTTCAAGCCTTGTGATCCTCTCACTTCTCTCTAACATTCTTTTCCTTCTCTCCATCTCATTTCTTCTTCTTCCAACACTTAACAAGAAAAATACAATAACCCCCTCTTCTACTTACAAAAATTTCGAACACCCCTACACAAGGTAAGAAATTTTGTTCTTCAATTCATCTTGATATCCTCTAGCTCATCCTCTTCCCTTCTTAACTTAAGTTCAATTTTGATTTTTGGAGGTACATTTAGAAGACTACTTGGAGACCTTCAAGCATTGTGATCATCTTAGAAGACCTCAAGTTGAGAGAATTGGACTATAAGGTAAAATAGTGGACTCTAGTGCTTTTTGATCCTTCTTTCTATTTTTACTCAATTTTTAACACCCTATTCTCATTTTTGAGAAATTGGGGCTGACCTTGGAGGATTTCTTGAGGGTGACCTGTGACGACCCATCCCTTTTTAATTACTTGAAACTTTTAAATTAATATTCATGAATAATGTTGCATCAAATATCTAGTTTATATTTTAAATGTGTGATTTACTCGCTTTATGCATTTTATTTATTTTGAGTATCCAGGAAACCGATTGAGCCCCTAACTACGGTAATGGATATGAATGGACATCACAATGACGTATTATGGATATTATTATGAAGTTTCATACTTAAATTTTAGGATCGAGAATTTTAGACCGATTAAGTGAATTTACGGAGATTTTTACCAAAGTGCTTATATATATTTTTGGATTTAGAGACTAAAATTTCTACCTCACATTTTATTATTATTAGTGATCATCTAATTTATGAAAAATGAGTTTTAATTAACTCTTGGGATTTTTAAAAAATAATAATAGCTTACTTGAGGATTTTTAAAAATATCTAATTTGGCAACATATTTTGAAATAGGGTAAACATGGATTTTCCACCCCCAATCACTCTTGCATTTTATTAAAAACCCCAACACCCTCACTTCACCATCACACTCCCTTACTTAACGAAATATCTTCATTATTTTTCACTACAAAGAGGAAAAAATTTCTTCATCTTTTTCTTTAATTTTTGTCTTTTCATTTAAGTATGATAGGATATTGATCTTATGCTAGAACTAACATTAGAAATGTAAATTGATGGTGATTACATGAAGTTTATAAACCTCATTTTGGGTAACCTAGTACTTTAGCGATGGAATCTACTATAAATTGTTTAAGGAAATATGCGACGATATGAATAAGTGTCGACTATTTAGTTAATCATGACTATTTGTGAAGCCCTCGATTTTTTTATTCGAGCGTGTATTTATTCACTTATCGCCTATGTAATATTTTGAAAATTTTATCGTGTCACTTTGCGGGTAAATATTATTAATAAATATATTTCACATTTTATTTCATTTTATTTATTACTTGTGATTATGATCATTTATTAATCCCACTTCACATTAATAATCACTTCATTGATCATTGTTATTATTATTGCATTTATTGGTCACCTTAGAATTTCAAGAGACTCTTTATTTTAGAGACTTATACCTTATAAAATTAAGAATTTGATTTAGAATAAGTGATCATGAGACTTATAAGTGATCAAAGAAATCACGATTTATTTTGGAGATTGATATAAATTCATCTATTATCATCAATTTTGGGAAAAAAAAATATGGATACCACATGATCAAGCCTAGTGGACGGCAATGATAATGATATTGAGTAGAAATACCTCTCAATCCTTATACACATACACCTTATTATATCTCATGTGTATAATTATACTCCAATACTAGTCTTATACACTTGATCATATAATATAATTTTTTAATGTTGAGATTCCCCAACATGTTTGATTTTCACCCAACATTCCATTCAAACATTCCCCTCTATTCTTTCAATCCCCATTCTTCCATGCAAGTCCTCCTTTGACCACCAAAATGTCCCCATGCAAGAGACCAACTTGCAAGACTTGAATTTATTTCCCTCCTCTCCCTCTCCATGTTGGACGGCCAATTAGGCCAAAAATGAGGCAAAATTTCATTTCATTCCTCTTCACAAAATCACTTCAAGCCTTGTGATCCTCTCACTTCTCTCTAACATTCTCTTCCTTCTCTCTAACTCATTTCTTCTTCTTCCAACACTTAACAAGAAAAATACAAGAACCCCTCTTCTACTTACAAAAAATTCGAACACCCCCTCTACACAAGGTAAGAAATTTTGTTCTTCAATTCATCTTGATATCCTCTAGCTCATCATCTTCCCTTCTTAACTTAAGTTCAATTTTGATTTTTGGAGGTACACTTAGAAGACTACTTGGAGACCTTCAAGCATTGTGATCATCTTAGAAGACCTCAAGTTGAGAGAACTGGACTATAAGGTAAAATAGTGGTGACCAAGAACCCCAATTTTGAGACCTTCACTTGAATCATCTTGTTCAGTACACAAGGTAAGTGTAGTAATTGCTCTCCTCTTCACCCTCTTCCTTTTTCTTAAAATTTGATTCCATTTTTCTAACTCTTATTTTTTGATATTCTTGACTTAGGGGCTGACCTAAGTCACTTCTTAATCAAGTTGTGATTTATTTCCTTTTTCACCAACAAATCAATTTTAAGGTGGGTGGAAAAATCTTTCTAACTCCTAGGTGTTTTTATTTCATTAAATGCATGTAGTATTTTAATCTTGAGCATTTGATATATATATATATATATATATATATATATATATATATTATGTATTTCATGTTGATTTCATGTATCAAGTTGTAAAAATTCAAGTGTTGCTAAAAATGCTACTTATTGAAATTTAGGTGCATGCATGTATACTTTAATGATGTATTTGATGAATTATTGTATGAATTGGACATGCATGTTTATGATCCTTGAAATCCATGTTTTATATGACTTATAACCTGTACAAGTCGAGCATAATTGATTAAATTCGAATTTTTGGACTTAAAATACAAAAATGGCAAATTGGTGGACTTAATTGCAAGAAAATAAAATTTAAGGGACCCCTCTATAATTTTCGACTTTTGGGACTGTACTCAAATGATGTTTGGACATTTTAATAAAGTTTTAAGAGTTTTGAGAAAAATAAAATCAACCCTTAAAAGCCCAGGATTATATTGTAAAATTTTAGAAGGTTAAGGGCTAAAATGCAATTTTCGAAACTGTATTAGGCCCCTATTCTAAAATTTGAAATTTTAACTCTTAAGGAACTGGAAATAACATATTTTAAGAGTATTCCAAAAATCCAAGTGTTTAGAGCTTGGAAAGTAATTTTATAAAAATTGAGGGACCAAATTGTAAAAGATTAAACTTAAGGACCCAAATGAAATTTCCAGGACTTATACAATCCATGTACCTGGAAATGCTAATTTAACTATAACTTAATGATATTTGAACCCAAGGTTCAAATTTCATAACAATTGGACCCCTAAAAGCCTTAAAGGCAATTATTTTAAAATGGGACAAAAATGAGAGTTTCAAAAGTTAAGGGACCTATACTTATTTCTTTTTAAAACTATTTTTGTCTCAATATTCCTATGACCTTAGTGACATTTTACAACTAGAATCACATTAAAAGCCCTTCCGGTTTGTGAGATCCAATTATTTTAAACTTAGGGCACGAAATGACAATTTTAACAAATTTAGGGCCAATGTGAGAATTTTATAAAAAACTCGACCTCATAAATTTAAAAACCTGAATCTCTGAACAATTTAGAGAATTTATGAAATGACGTCATAATTTTTCAAGGTCGCGACATTTTTTTTTAAATTTTAAACCCCAAAAGTATTGGTTTTTACAAATTGGGGCTAATTGTAAACTTTCTTTTAAGAAGGACCTAACTCAATTATTTTTCTTTTAAAAACAACACTAGCTCTGACTTATATAATCATTTAAAATATTTTATTTTCTCAAAAATTCCTTGACTTATCGGATCGTCTTAACCAATTAATACGCGATCGCGGGGCGACTTCCTCATTTTGCGGTGCCGATCTATAACGGGACCTATGTCCCACCTAATTATTCAAGAAATAGAAGATTACTATCCTCTCGATAGTTGTCTTCATCCAAATTACTCCACCAACCCCTAAATGCCACATAAATTTCAAAAACTTTTCCGGAACTACTTCCCTAAATCAATATACTCGACTGCATGGTTGACATCCTGTACTTGTAATTATTTCCTGCCTGAGTCAACTTGGTGTGTCGAGCTCACAGTCGGAATGGATACGTCGGGGATGGAACCGGGCAGCTCGGCTGCTATTCCACTCTCCGGCCCCATCGTCCTAATCCCACAACTGAGGGACGGAGTTTGTCCAAGGGAAGCTAGTCGTAGTACTTGATGTATAATTATTATTATGACAATCCGAGCCTAGCTAGCTCTACTGTGGATTTGTCTTTGCCTATGGAGCGATAAGGTGACAGGTCTTGGACCATCTTTCTCGGGGAGTTATAAGGAAGAACGAAGGAATCGATATCTGATCCACACGATTCTGGAGTTAATCGGACCCGTTTGGTTGGCGCTACAAAACCGTACGCAACCGCTACTTGTATTGCATTGGTTGGCGCTACAAATCCGTACGCAACCACTACTTGTCTTGCATGGATTGGCGTTATATTCTGTACGCAATCCTAACTGTCTTGCTTGAACATATAGTGCTTGTATGACCATGAACCCTTTTCAGAACTATATAAGTATATTATTTAAGTATTTATATCACGATGCTTGTGAACTGTGTGTGAAACCACGCATCATAACTCACACATTTTTCATACAACAGTTTTCTTGCATTAACTATATATACCCTCCTGTTTTCTAACGGCTAGATGAGGAGTACGTTGAAGACGCCGAACCCACCACGGATTGATTTCCTGTGCTCCGTCTGTTGGACTTGCTCCCTTTTATTGTTGATTGTACTTGTTTCTTGTGCTTCAGCTGATGTTGGACTTCCTTTTATTCTGCTTCTCTTTTCCATTCTGGACTGTAACTTAAGGGCGTAGGACCCTTTGACACTTAAGCTTGTGATGCGATGCGTACTTGTTTCTCTTGTTCGACTTTATGTTGATTAGCTTTGATTTGTAAGTTTAATTTGGATATTTCACGAGTTGTATTCGGATATTTGATGGATGTAAGTCGTAATTGACTTGTATTTTATTTTATTTGCTATTTGACTGTTTCACTTGGGTGATATTTTATCATTTGTTAGATTGTTTAGTTAGTTTACATTTAAGTTATTGATCGTCGTTGCATCCCATCCGGGGCGTGATAGATTAGAGTGGTATCGAGCTCGACTAGTAAGATGGAAACTTACATCAAGTTGACCCAGGATAGGACCCCCAGTCTGTGTTGGGTAGTACCGGGACTTGACTAATTAAGTGTGAAATCGATTTCAAATGGCGTAGAACCGTATTATTGATGTTTAGACTGAGTTAAAAATTTTATACTTGAAGATTCCATAGTCATACTTGTCTTGACTTAGTTGACTCTTGATTGACTTTCCTTATTTCTTCCTTCTCTTTCCTTTACATTCGTCTAATTCGTCTTAGTTGTGTTGACCAGGATGGAGCCGGCAACCCCGACCTAGTGGGACGTATTTGAGGATCGCGTGGAACGAGACTGCTACCAGGCACTCAAGATCCATTGGCACCAGGAGTGTATCCGAACCACCTCAGGACTAACGGAGGAGCACCACCGTACGAGGGAGCTTGAGCATCTCTTGGCGAAGAGCCAGGAGGAGAAGAATAACTTGATCATCCTTGTCAAAGACCGCGACAACACCATCCGTGCGCGGGAAGACCAGATCTAGTTAATCCAGGAGCGCCTGGATAACATGCGGGAGAAGATGAAATGGGCTAGTGATGGCCGCCAGAAGTGGGAGATGGACGCCCACATGTCGAGGGACACCATTGACCGTCTGCAGGAGACCCTTATTAAGCAGATGACGGTGATCGAGGACCTCACCCAGGCCCTATCTCAGCAGGACGCCTCCCTGGAGACTGCCTTAGCAGCTAATGCGCCACCATTGCCACTGCTTGAGGTGGAACTAGTAGCTGACCATGAGGCGGATGCTGAAGAGGATCCCGAGGAGGATCCAGCTGAGGCCGGGGAGCCCAAGGCATTTGGGGCTGCCTCTCTTGATGACGCTCAGGCACTTGATCAGTGGCTTGAGTTTGTCGATTGGCCAGATGCCGAGGCACTACCCGAGGCCGATCAGGTCCCGGTCGTGGACATAGTCAATACTGATGATGACGGCGCCCTCACGGAGTAGATAGTTGATTTGCTGGATTGTACTTGTGTTGTATTAGATGCTTATTTCTATTACATTTGTATTTTGATACGTACTATTGATGTATGAACTTCATGGGTGTACTCTAATTTTTCATTAATGGATATGCCTTTTTCCTTAGTATTTATTCTGTGTCTTGTGTTGCTATTCGTTTCGTTATATTCTGACTTGTTCACGCGAGCATTTAATGGAATCATATATTATGGACTATAACTAACATTTCAAGATACAAAATGGCAGAACAACGAGGACGCAGAAGACCCCGCCGAGTTCCCTGTAGGAACGATGATGTACCCAGGGAACGGTACCTTCCCAGAATTACCACCACCTCCTCCACCAGCTGCAGGAGACAATCTGACTGCACAGGCCCTGCAATAAATCCTAGTTTTCATGAGGCAACAAGCAGAGCCTAATCAGCGTGCCCCTGAACCTGCCCGAGAGGTGAATAATCGCGTCTTAGAGCATTTCTTACGGTTCGACCCACCGGCTTTCTTAGGAGAGCCAGATGATCTAAAGGCAGAGGATTGGGTTGAGAAACTGGAGAACATCTTTAATGCTCTCCAATATTCAGATGAGCAGAAGGTTACACTTGCCGTATTTCGACTGGAATCGGCTGCTAGGGATTGGTGGAGAGCTGTTGAGATGAAGTGGGACCAGGACAGGGTAGCCCAAAATTAGGAGAATTTCCTGGCTGAATTCAATGAACAGTACATTCCCCAAGTAGTGTAGGAGGCACATCGGGATGAGTTCCACCGATTGAGGCAGGAAAACATGTCAGTGGCCCAGTATGAGTCTGAATTCCATCGGTTGTCCAAATACGCTCTGGGGATGATCAGCACCAGAAGAGGATAAGCTGTACAAGTTCACGAGGGGATGAAATTGGAACTTTAGAAACAGACTTTTGACAGTTGAATCGACCACCTATTGAGCCGCGGTAAAAAGCGCTCTCCGCATCGAGTCGGGATCGAATCAGTATTGGGCGAGATCCAACAGTAGTAAGCCATTGTACAGATCTTAAAAGGACGGCTGTAGGATAGCCATCTAAGCAGACTGCTAAGTTTGAAGGAACCGATTACAGGATCGATAAAGGAAAAGGACCGGTTGAGAAAAAAAAGCCGGGACAGTGTGCGCGCATTGCCACAAACTAGGACATCGCCAATATTGTTGGCGCAAACAGAAAGGTGCTTGCCTTTGTGGTAATGTCAAGACCACCGGTGAAGGATTTCCAGTACGAAGACCAAACCAAACAGTGCAGCCGCAGAGGCGGGCAATGGCCATGGTAATCAGGATGGGATGCCCGCTCGAGCATTTGCACTAGTCGGGCATGAGGCTCCGGAGGCAATGAATGTGGTGGAAGGTACGCTTCTAGTATCGGCCACTATGCTAAAGTATTGTTTGACCCTGGATCATCGCATTCGTTTGTCGTCACCGCATTTGTAACACAAGTTGCATGTATGCATGGAACATAGGCTTATATGTCTAGAAGTATCAACCCCTATGGGCGCAAGCCGATAACAGATATTATCTGTAATGCATGCAAAATTAAGATTGATGAGATAAATTTTCCTGCCGATCCGATCTTATTACCTATATCCGAATACGACGTGATACTGGGAATGAATGGTTATCTACACACCATGCACATATAGATCGACATCGCAATCCAACAAACTGTGCAAACCCGGAAAGCCCAAAGGGGAAATTTTGGGAAGGGCACGAGTTATGATTGCCCCAATCATTTCAGCAATGAAAGCGAGGAAGGCAATCGCTAGAGGGGCACAAGGGTACTTGGCGTTTGTAATTAACAAACCCAAGGTTGAGACACAAATTCACCAAGTGCTTATAGTATAGGAATACACAGATGTATTTCCACAAGAACTCACCACTGTCCCTCCAGATAGGGAAGTTGAGTTCACCATCGAGGTATTGCCGGGAACCACCCCGATTGCTAGAACACCATACAGAATGGCTCCTATTGAGTTGCAAGAGTTGAAGACTCAGTTGCAGAAGTTGATGGATGTGGGATTTATCTGACCCAGTACGTCTCCCTGGGAAGCACCGGTACTATTTGTAAAGAAGAAGGATGGCACATTAAGACTGTGTATAGACTATCGCGGTCTTAATATCGTAACAATCAAGAGCAAATATCCCCTCCCGAGGATAGATGAACTGTTTGATCAACTTCAAGGAGCGACAGT
This sequence comes from Rehmannia glutinosa, assembly GCA_016081115.2. NCBI lineage: Eukaryota > Viridiplantae > Streptophyta > Magnoliopsida > Lamiales > Orobanchaceae > Rehmannia > Rehmannia glutinosa. Next base: position 19,222,884 of record CM071925.1, read on the forward strand.
GTACTCGAAGTTTGATCTACAACAAGGGTATTACCAACTGAAGATTAGTGAAGAAGACATTTCCAAAACTGCATTCCAGACCAAATATGGACACTACGAGTTTGTAGTGATGCCTTTCGGTCTGACGAACGCACCTGCAACATTTATGGATCTGATGCATTGAGTCTTTCAACCCTATTTGGATCAGTTCATAGTGATATTCATTGATGGCATACTCGTATACTCTAAGTCGAGGGAAGAGCACAAACGCCATCTGAAAATCGTTTTAGAGACACTACGAGAGCATAAGTTGTACGCCAAATTCAGCAAATGTGAATTTTGGCTTAGTGAAGTCGCATTCCTGGGACACATAGTATCCAAAGAATGGGATCGTAGTAGATCCATCGAAAGTGCAAACAGGTGGTTGATTGGAAACAACCGAGTGCAGAATGTAAATTGGGAGTTTCTTAGGATTTGGATATTATCGAAGGTTTATCAAGGATTTCTCAAAGATAGCCGGACCACTCACTCGACTAACCCAGAAGCAAGTCAAGTTTGAGTGGAATGACAAGTGCGAGGCTAGTTTCCAAGAACTGAAGAAACGACTTACTACAGCTCCATCTTAGCCCTTCCAAGAGGAACAAAAGGCTTTGTCGTTTATAGTGATGCATCAAAGGAAGTACTAGGAGCAGTGCTCATGCAGGAAGGAAATGTCATTGCGTATGCGTCATGAAAGCTCAAGCCATATGAGGCCAATTACCCGACGCATGACTTGGAATTGGCGGCGATAGTATTCGCTCTCGAAGAAGTGATCTCTACGGGAGCGACATTCACGGTCTTCACAGATCACAAGAGCACAAGTATCTATTCTCTCAAAAGGATCTCAATGCGAGGCAATGGAGATGGATGGAGTTAATTGAGGACTATCACTTTGATATTCAATACCAACCCGGGAAAACGTAGTAGCTGACGCCTTGAGCAGAAAGGCAAGTTTAGCTAGACTAATGATTAGAGAATGGAAATCATTAGAAGAACTGAGCATTTGGAATTCGACAAGGACCAATACTCAGATTACATGTGCTAACATTTCGGTTAAACCCGATCTGCTGGATGAGATCAAGGTAGCATAGGAGACAGACGTACATCTTCAAAAGTTGAGAGAGAAGATACTTAAAAGAGAGATACTGAATTCTTGATACCCGAAGATGGGATCATTAGATTCTAAAATCGAGTTTGTGTACCGAGTGATGAGCAAATTAGAAATAGAATTCTAGCGAGAGGCACACCGCTCGAAGTACACTATACATCCTGGAGGAAACAAGATGTATAAGGATTTGAAGCGAGAATGATTGGTGAGTAAATATGAAGAACGTAGTAGCGGAGTTTGTTGCGAGATATTTGACTTGTCAACGAGTAAAAGCAAAACACCCACGACCATCCGGTTTATCGCGGCCGTTGAGGATTCCTAAGTAGAAATGGGAACACATAACAATGGATTTTGTGACGGACTTACCAAGGACCGAAGTGGTCATGATCTTTATATGGGTAGTCGAGACCGACTCACGAAATCTACACACTTCTTACCTATCAAGAAGACTCGATGACTTGTAGAAACTCGCGCAAATTTATATCTGAGAGATCGTTCGACTGCATGGAGTGCTAGTCGACATAGTATCGCAGAGACCGAGGTTTGTCTCCAGATTTTAGAAGTGCTTGCACGAGGAATTGGGTACCTCGCTAAGTTTCAAAGATATCGGCATGCCCACAAACAGATGGACAGTCTGAGCGAACGATTCAAGCCTAGAAGATATGCTGCGAGCCTGCACGTTGGATTTCCAAGGAAGATGGGATTCACATTTACCATTGGCCGAGTTCGCCTATAACAACAACTATTAGGCCACGATTGGGATGGCACACTACAAGGCCCTGTATGGGCAAAAGTGTAGATCTCCACTACCTTTGGGAGATTGATGACCAATGGACTCCAAAAGGAAACGAAAGCCTCCTCGATTCAAAGGTTGACCTAGTTCAGAGGCCATGGAGAAGGTCAAACGATCAAAGAGCGGATCCAAGACACTCGGAGCCGCCAAAAGAGTTACGCGGACAAGACGAGAAAGGATTTGGAATTTGAAGTTGGAGATGAAGTATTTCTCGGACTCTCGCCATGGAATGGATTGATCAATCCAGAAGAAAGGAGGAAAGTTGAGTCCGAGATATGTTGGACCCCTACAAGATTTTGCGAGAGGATCGGAAGTTAACCCTCGACTCGAGTTACCAAAGACAAAGATGCGGGAATGCACGATGTATTCCACGTCTTGAGATTGAAGAAGTAACGACCAGATCTTGAACATATCATCACTCGTGATACTCTTCCTCTTATGGAGAATTTATCCTACACTGAGAAGCCGATCTGGATTATTGATCTGCAGATACGTCAGTTGCGTAAGAGAGAGAGATTCGATTGTTAAAGTGGTGTGCGAAACCACAACCGAGACGAAGACACAATGTGGGAGATGGAAGAAGACATGAGGAATCAATATCCAGAGCTATTCTGAAGAGAATTTGGGGTCCAAATTCTTTTAAGGTGGGGAGGATGTGAAGCCCTCGATTTTTTTTATTCGAGCATGTATTTATTCACTTATCGCCTATGTACTATTTTGACTATTTTACCGAGTCACTTTGATGGGTAAATATTATTAATAAATATATTTCACATTTTACCGACCACTAGGCTTGGACGGCAATGATGATGATATTGAGTAGAAATACCTTTCAATCCTCATACACATACACCTTATTGTATCTCATGTGTATAATTATCTTGCAATACTAGTCATATACACTTGATCATATACTATAATTTTTTAATGTTGAGATTCCCCAACATGTTTGATTTTCTCCCAACATTCCATTCAAACATTCCCCTCTATTCTTTCAATCCCCATTCTTCCATGCAAGTCCTCCTTTGACCACCAAAATGTCCCCATACAAGAGACCAACTTGCAAGACTTGAGAAAAAAAATTCTCTCCTCTCCCTCTCCATGTTGGACTGCCAATTAGGCCAAAAATGAGGCAAAATTTCATTTCATTCCTCTTCACAAAATCACTTCAAGCCTTGTGATCCTCTCACTTCTCTCTAACATTTTCTTCCTTCTCTCCATCTCATTTATTCTTCTTCCAACACTTAACAAGAAAAATACAATAACCCCTCTTCTACTTACAAAAATTCGAACACCGTAAGAAATTTTGTTCTTCAATTCATCTTGATATCCTCTAGCTCATCCTCTTCCCTTCTTAACTTAAGTTCAATTTTGATTTTTGGAGGTACATTTAGAAGACTACTTGGAGACCTTCAAGCATTGTGATCATCTTAGAAGACCTCAAGTTGAGAGAATTGGACTATAAGGTAAAATAGTGGACTCTAGTGTTTTTTCCTCTTTTCTATTTTTACTCAATTTTTAACACCCTATTCTCATTTTTGAGAAATAGGGGCTGACCTTGGAGGATTTTCTTGAGGGTGACTGTGACGACCCATCGATTTTTAATTACTTGAAACTTTTAAATTAATATTCATGAATAATATTGCATCAAATATCTAGTTTACATTTTAAATGTGTGATTTACTCGCTTTATGCATTTTATTTATTTTGAGTATCCGGAACCGATTGAGCCCCTAACTATGGTATTGGATATGAATGAACATCACAATGACGTATTATGGATATTATTATGGAGTTTCATACTTAAATTTTTGGATCGAGAATTTTAGACCGATTAAGTGAATTTACGAACATTTTTACTAAAGTGCTTATTTATATTTTTGGATTTAGAGACAAAAATTTCTACCTCACATTTTATTATTATTAGTGATCATCTAATTTATGAAAAATGAGTTTTAATTAACTCTCGGGATTTTTAAAAAATAATAATAGCTTACTTGAGGATTTTTAAAAATATATAATTTTGCAAGATATTTTGAAATAGAGTAAAAATGGATTTTTCACCCCCAATCACTCTTGCATTTTATTAAAAACCCCCAACACCCTCACTTCTCCCTCACACTCCCATACTTAGCCAAATATCTTCATTATTTTTCAAGACTTCAAAGAGGAAAAAATTTCTTCATCTTTTTCTTTAATTTTTGTCTTTTCATTTAAGTATGATAGGATATAGATCTTATGCTAGAACTAATATTAGAAGTGTAAATTGATGGTGATTACATGAAGTTATAAACCTCATTATTCGACTTGAAATATTCAGCCTTTAGTTGAAAAAAAAATAAAATGATTTTTTTTATTTCATTTTTCTTTTGATTTGATCTTGTTAAAGAGAAAGAAAATACCTTTATTTTCGGACTAAAATTTAACCCTATACAAAAACGAATTTCTGGATATTTTGAGCTATATTTAAACCAAAACCTTGTTGCCTACTTGTAGATCTATGTCTTAGCTTTCATTTGCTACTTGAATCATGTTAATTGAAGTTTTGTAGACCAAGTTATACCCCAAATAGTGAACTGTGCCAGAAATCCGAAAAAAGACGCCTGCCTTTCAGTAATATCACTCTTTGACCTATTATTATTAAGAATTTCGACTTTCATGTTAGAGCAACATTTGTAGATAATTGTCTTAGCTTTCCAACGTGTACGAATCACAAAATTCGGATGTTTCGTTGAAGAGATATAGCTGAATTACAAAAACTGCTACAACAAAGAATTTTCTGCGAAATTTGGTGTTCTTGGTGTTCTTGGTAAAATATAAATATTTATGTGTAATTAGTGAAGTGTGTGAAAGAAAACTTTGAAGATGAGTGTAGTGTGTGTTCTTGGTGTTCTTGGTGAAATTTAAAGAATTGTGTGTTCTTGGTGTAGTGTGTGTAAGAAGGATGGAAAAACTTTAATCCTTGAATTAAGGAGATATATTGGGATATTTTGCAAGTTGATGATTGTGATAGTAGGATGATTAAATATGATGATTTTAGACTTTTTTTTTTTTAATTTAAGTTATATATGATTTTTGATGATTTAATCTTGATATTAATGACTTAAGAAGATTTTTAGAAGTTGTATAATTGATTGTTGGAGAAGAACTTAAGATAGTTGATGAATTTCATCAATTTAGAATTTTTGGTCTTATAATTTAATTATTGGTTAAAATTAGAAGCCTAAAGCCTTAAGGATGATTTTTGATGAAAACTCTTATTTTCTAAAAGTGATTTTGAGGATAATAAGTTGATGAAATATTTAGTGCTCAAAATTAGAGAACCGGAAAAATTGAATAGAGCTCGAAAAATGGAGAAATACGTCCCGGGTTCGACTACCGTCCACCGGAGGTGGCGGTGCCAGAGCAGTTGCGGTTGATCGAAATTGGGGATAAGAATGATGAATAATGACCGATTTGACACAAAGTTGATGTGACATGAATAGTGATGTGATGTGACATGAATAGTGATGTGATGTGACTTGTACTTGGCACACAAACCAATGTAATCTTATCGAGTTATTTAACGTTAAGTATTAAATCAATAAGTTCGGGTTTAGTGAATAAGATATTTTCGGGATTTTTCGAGATGACATGGCATATTTTAAGATAATCGAGAATTTTAAGTCGAGATAAGATTTTATAGGTTAAGGTTTCGATTAACCGGGAATTTCATCTAAAGCAGTCGTTAGGACTTAATTATTTGATTTAGGTGATTAATTAAGGATTAATTGAATTTAAGTGACTTTGACTTTAAGTTGACCGTTGACTTTTGACTTTGGTTAACTATTTTTTTAAAGCTCTTTAAAAGGGTAACACTTGATTATGCAATAATTGACTTTAGGAACTTTTAGATTTTAATTAGCTCGAGAGAATAAGTTATTTGATGATTATTACATTGTCTATGTCATTTAAACAAATACATCACTAGCTTTTCTGTTAAACTTCAAATGTGGGTAAACTTCGATTTTCTAAGCATGTCGTACTATTATACTATATTTGTCAACTCTTTATAATTGCTAAAATGTACCTACGGGCTATTTATAAGTCGCCAACGGATGGGGATGACCCCCGGTGTCGAGAAAAGTCGAGAGCCATATGTAAGCGCCAACGGGTGGGGATGACCCTCGGTGTCGAAAAGGCCGAGAGCCATATGTATGCCAATAAATGGGTGGGGATACCCCTCGGTGTCGAAAAATAATTTTTATTGCATTATGATTATTTGACCTCTATAGTGTAAATCGCTTACTTTTCCCACTCGAGTTTCACATCTCACGCCTTCAAATGTTTTTACATTTCGGATAATGATGACGAGCCGAAGGTCGAGGTATAAGGACTATCTACGTGGGCATCGTTCGTTATTCCCAAAATAATTTAAAAACTTGTGTTTTGATGAAACAAACTTTAAAGCTTTTGTAATAAGAATTTTAAATAATGCGTAACTCTTATTATCCTTAGTCGTTTTTGATAACTTTCAAGTTTATATTAAGAAATTTTAAGCCCACATTTTAGTAATTAAAGTATTATATTTATGCTTCCACAAATTATTTATAAATACTCAAGTGTACCACGGATGATATTCCTAATCGAAATGGGTTTGGGCGTTACATGACCAAGAACCCCATTTTTGAGACCTTCACTTGAATCATCTTGTTCACTACACAAGGTAAGTGTAGCAATTGCTCTCCTCTTCACCCTCTTCCTTTTTCTTAAAATTTGATTCCATTTTTCTAACTCTTATTTTTTTGATATTCTTGACTTAGGGGCTGACCTAAGTCACTTCTTAATCAAGTTGTGATTTATTTCTTTTTCACCAACAAATCAATTTTAAGGTGGGTGGAAAAATCTTTCTAACTCCGACGTGTTTTTTTCATTAAATGCATGTAATATTTTAATCTTGAGCACTTGAGATATATATATATATATATATATATGTTTGATAAATGGTTTTATCATGATTTTGATGATTTTGTTTTTATACCAAAATAATGTTTTTAAAGGTTGTCCAAATACTCCTAAATGATTTAAAATGGTTTTAATATTTTTCGGAGTATTTCGTCAAGATTATTTTCGACAATATTGGACAACACATTTAATGATTTTGTGTCAACGGGTTTTTACACTGAAACTATATTTCTAATGTTGTCCAAAATACCCCCGATCGGTTTAAAATATTTTTACTAATTTTTTGGAGTATTTCTTGAAGGTTATTTTCGATAAAATATTGGACAATATTTTTGTCTCGTGTTCAATAGGACATTCCGTGTATACGAAAGATTGGTTTTGAAACAGAAGCGAGACGTTTTGAAAAACCCTGGAGGTCGGCCGGTCGCGCAAAGGGCTTAAGGTACCAAGAGATTACGAACATCCTGTATCTCAAAATTGTTGAGGTGTGACGGTCCCTATGGGGGCAACCGGTCGGACCCATGGTCGGCCGTCGGACCCCCTGGATCGGTCAACCGATTGTATTTTTGTTGTGTTCTTTCATTTTCGTATCGGTGTGCGCCGGCCGCCCTCAAGTTTTGACAAAATTCTAAGCTGTTGTGCGGTGACAACTTTTCCTAAATTGTGGTATTGATTTCTAACATCTATAATCTTGATTTTAATTGCAATTTTTTTTTTGTAGATATCAGATTCCAAGAGGAGCCTATCAAGTATCAATCATCTCCTATAAATAGAGGAAGATTTGAAGCACAACAAAAAAAGAGAATACTACAACACAACAATATACACTCAAGCAAACATATTTGTTCTTCATTGTTATTCTTGTCGTAATTTGCCTAGCTTATCACTTTCACATCTTGAGGTCTAGGCTTTCATTTCTTGATTACACTTGCACTCAATATTGTATTATTCATTATCGAGTTGTAATCTTGAATTTGGGTTATCATTCAACACAAGATATACTTGTGAGTGTTCTTGTGGTAAGAACACACTTGGATGATCTAGGTGATAGGTGCAAGAAGATTGTGGTGATCTTCTTATTGAGGTGTTGAAGAATTTGGTATTCTTCAAGGTTGAAGATTGTGGTAATCTTCACAAGGTGCCGTTGGAGATTGTGGTAATCTTCAAGAGAGATTGTGGTAATCTCAAAGGTGGTGTTGTAGAAGAGTGTGGTGCTCTTCAAGGTGATGTTGTAAGGTGTTGTATTAATTTTGGTAATTAATAAAATTATTTTTCTTTTGAAATCCATCCAGGAGATCTTTGGGATGGTAGAGGATTAGGCCCTAGGTGGGTTGAACCTCTATAAATCGGCGTGTGTTGTTTATTTCCCGCACCTTTATTATTGTCTTGGCTTGTTGGTTCGAAAAAGAGGGCGAAATCGAAAAGATGGAGATAATCTATTCACCCCCTCTAGATTATCGTAGCCGCTTGGACTTACAAGTGGTATCAAAGCCAAACTCTTTGGCAAGCTCGTTCCACATCGCGAGTGAAGCGGAATGATCGTCGGCTACGAATGAAGCTCACCTTTAAGCACCTCCACCACCAAGCCACCTCGATTTGATTCCAAAAATTTTACATTTTGGAAATAAAGAATGGAATGCTATTTACAAGGTTGCGGGTTCGATATTTGGAACATCGTTATCAATGGAGAATCCATTCCGATGAAAGACACACCATACACCTCCAAAGCTCTCAAGGAGCTCAATGATGAAGAAAAGAAAATCATCTCCTTAAATGTTAAAGCTCTCAATATTTTATATTGTTCACTTACCAATTTGGAATATGATCGTATTGTAGGAATTCGATCGGCTCATGAAGTATGGCAAAATTAGAAGCCATTCATGAAGTATATGCAAATGATAGGAGCAACTCAAAAGCATCTACTTGAAAGGAATACAAGGTTAAATCTAGGGGACAAGCCTTTTACAACTTCAAACTATGAAGTAGTTGAACAATGTTTTATGGGCATCGAAGAAGAAAAACGGGGTATGTCTTAAACCCTCTACTTCCTATGATATTGTTATACAAAATGATTATAGTGATTTGCAAAATGATCTTGATGACCTTCAAAATGAATTCCAAAGTTTACTTGTGATGATACCCGAGCCGAAGCCGTGAAAAATTAATCCATGTCATCGATCGACACATATCCGAATAGGCGACTGCGGGTGGCGTCAACAATGATGCACGACAACACGTCACGAATTAGGCTCGCTCGCTATCGAGCCCAACGGCTCACCGAGCCCAACCGCAACACGGCTCGAGCCCGAGCCCAAATTTCAAGATGAAACGCACGCGCGCGGCAACTTCATAAAAATAAACACATACCCATACTTAACACTTTATTGGTATTTAAAGCGCCACATGTCGAGAATTATGAAGAGAAGTCGACAAGTGGCAAACTTTGGCTATCATGCACAACTATAGAGGGACATGTGTCGTTTTTGACTATTTTATTAATTAATGAATAGTTAGTGCAAAGATGACTATTGGTGAAGAAGGAGGGCCCGTATTGGTCAGTCGAGTTCGATCAAAAGCAAGTGAAACAAAAACCAGGTAAAATTTGACACTGAACCTTTTGATAAGGGAAAAAATGAGTCAACTGTCGAGAAATGCCCGTTTGACTGAAGAGCAACATTTGAACAACCAACCTGGCCAAACTACGAATGGCCACAATATGCTCCAAACGGAGCGGGGAGCACTACTTTATTCCCTTTCGCTCAGTTAATCGCCAACCCAACTTTTGTACAACAAATGAACCAACTTATATCGCAAACTCTCGCCACCACAAACTCTCAAGCACCTCCTCCACTCCTTGCAAATACTAACCCACTCAACCCACAACTAAATGTTAACATTAATCCTCAAATTCCCGGACTTCCTCGCCACGAAGCCCAAGAAGCCAGTTCGGGTAATGAACAACATGTCCGTCATGACAGAAGGCGGCAAAGAGAAGATGAGGAGGAGCAAAGTCGTATAGCAGAGTCATTTCCAGAGCAAACACGACATCGTCGTGCCCACTCAGTGTTCGCCGGACGACTGGGAGTTGATCCCTTTCGCCCAGCTCGATCGATAAGTTCCCGGCTCAGGTTTCCGGATGAGCGGGAACAACTCAGGGTCAATCAGGTCCAAGGCCCTAGCTTATGGCAGAACGGATGTAGAAATACACCGCCTACGTCGTCGTCTGAACGAATTGGAAGGCGGTCCGGATGGCGAGCAGTCTCAAGACCGCCCCAGTATGGAGCCAGCCAGCTGTTCCGTCGCCATTTTCTCCTGGAATCCTGGCGATCCCGTTACCGCCAAAGTTGAAAATCCCCCAGGTCGGTCTCTATAATGGGGAAACCGACCCGACCACTCACGTTCACAAGTACTTAGCATGGATGGAACTATACGATCCAAGCGATGCCATCTCTCCTGCAGGCCTTTCCTCGACTTTGGGCGGCCGAGCCCACCGTTGGTTTAGGACCCTGCCGCAGGGATCCATTCAAGCATGGGGGGATCTGGCCTCCGCCTTTACGACACATTTCTTAACGTCCAAAGTCCGAGCCGCGCCTAAAGACTCCCTCGTAAACATCAAACAAGGGAAGGACGAGCCCCTGAAGAGTTATATTTCTCGGTTTAATAAACAAGTTCGAGAGATGGAACCGGTGTCGGATGATGCCATTTTGATCGCAGCCATGGCTGGACTAGCCCCCGAGACTTGGTTCAATTACTCCATCCACGAATCGGGGCGACCTCATATCAAGAATTTCTAATCCGCGGAACGCCATATTTGTGCGAGAAGAAGCCATGGCAAAACCGCCCAGAGCATCGACAAGGGAGCGTAAGAAAGGACGGAAGGAAAGAACCAGGAGTTGGGCCGGGGTCAGGTTTCCGGCCGTTCTCGGAAAACCCGACCACCGGATTTAGAGCTCGCCAAGAGGCGAGAGCCGAAGTCGCCGCGCTAAGGAGTACTTTGACCCACACTCGTCGGCTATATGGAGTGAAGTACTGGTCTGAATTTGTTGTCTCGGCTCGGCCTCACGAAAATTGAGCCATCAAAATTAGATTCGCGTCGATTCTGCGCCTATCATAAATCGATAGGTCACGATCTTCGACGAGTGCCGAGATCTAATTAGGGAAATTATGCGGATTGTTCGGCAGGCGGCCTTAAAAGGTACGTTCATGAGCTACCACCCCCACCGGCATCGGCTCAAGCGTCAACCCGGAGCGCGTAATCAACCCAGCTCTCTCTGCCGCCGCCCCGGTGAAAACCGGGGGAGGGAAATCCTCATGATGTCAAGTGTCGATCGGATCAATACCAACACAATGGAGGATAGACGCTCCAACGGAAAAGAAAAGCCGATGTTAGGCGGGCAACCAATGCCGAAAGACAAGTTCGGGTGGCGAAATCAATGAAGGCCAACCCACCGCCACTTTGTGTTCTCGGATGCGGATGCCGACCAGGTGGTCCATCCTCATTCGACCTCGGTCATCGTTGCACCGATTTTGGGTATTAGGTTCCGTAATTTTAATTGACAGGAAGCTATTCGTCGATCATTTATGTCCGAGCATTTCGAAGATTAAACGTGGATGATAGTTATATCCGTCGTCCATGTAACGATAAGATTTCGGGGTTTGGAGGAGGAAGGATAGTCCCTTCGGAGAAGTTGATTTGCCCATCCAAATGGGACAAGGTTTGCATAAACGGTTGTCATGACAACATTCAAAATAATCAATGCCGATTCGAATACAATGCCATCATTGGGAGGCCATTGCTTTATCATATAAAAGCGGCCGTTTCAATATATCATTTTTGTATAAAATTCCCAACATCCGATGGCGAAGCTATACATAAAGGAATCAAAGGAGTCACGAGAGTGCTCTCTTAAACTCCGACCGGTGGAGATTAACGTGGCGAACAAGGGCAAACCGGTGGAATCACACAAGATAATCCCTTGCCCGAAGAGGAGTCCGAGCGAGAAAGTGGTGATCGTTTAGGAGGATAATCCAGGTTGTCGGCCCGGGGAAGGAGCCAATGATGGAAGAAAGCGAGCAGCAATCGAAACCGAGCCGGCCAGGTGAAGACAATTGCCCCCGCAAATCAAGGAGGGGCAAAGCAAGAAAAAGAAAACGCAAGCGGAACCAGTAGAACAGGTTGATACAATCAATGTCGGTAGGCCAAGCGAGGGGCGCCAACTACGTATTGGTCATGATCTTCCAGAACCATATCGAAGCGAGTTGATCGAATTTTTGGGAAATAATCTTGACGTCTTCGCATGGACTCATGCAGACATGCCCGGAATTGACCCCAAGTATGCGTGCCACCGCCTCAATATTGATCTAACGTTCCTTGATCATCCGAGAAAAGCGCAAACTCGGCCCCCGATAGACAGCAAAGACTCGAGATCGAGGTTAACAAGCTACTAGACAATCAATTCATCCGGGAAGCCCTCTATCCTCGATGGGTCGCCAATCCTGTTTTGGTAAAGAAAAGCAATGGCCAGTGGCGCCTATGCGTGGATTTTACCGACCTCAACAAAGCATGCCCTAAGGACAGTTATCCATTGCCAAATATCGATTACATGGTAGATGCCACGGCAGGACACGAGCTGATGAGCTTCATGGATGCATACTCGGGTTACAACCAAATACGGATGCACCCAGAAGATGAAGAAAATACCTCATTTTTCTCTGCTCGAGGAATTCACTGTTACAAGATGATGCCTTTCGGATTGAAGAATGCTGGTGCGACCTATCAAAGGTTAGTAAATAAGATGTTTGAGAAAATGATAGGTCACACTATGGAAGTCTATGTAGATGACATGCTAGTAAAATCACTGTACATGTCCGATCATCTAAACGATCTTAATAAAATGTTTGCTGTTTTGAGAGAGTACAAGATGATGTTAAACCCGAGAAAGTGCACATTTGGGGTCGGTTCGGGTAAATTTTTGGGGTATATGGTCAGCCAAAGGGGAATCGAAGCTAACCCAGACAAAATAAAAGCCATCACCGACCTAGAATCCCCAAACTCTGTAAAAAAGGTACAAAGTTTAACAGGCCGATTGGCCGCCCTTAACCGATTTGTTTCTCGGTCCACAGACAAGTGCAAACCCTTCTTTGAAATTATAAAGAAAAGCAAAAATTTCGAGTGGACCGAGCAAGCACAGATTGCCTTTGAATCCCTCAAACAACATCTATCTTCAATCCCTATATTACAAAAACCGACCCAAGGGGAGGACTTGTATTTGTACTTGGCGGTATCCGAATACGCCATCAGCTCGGTGTTAATCAGGCTAGATGGCTCTATTCAACATCCAGTTTATTACACCAGTCAAGCGTTACATGATGCCGAGCTCCGGTACCCACCAATGGAAAAGCTGGCTTATTCATTAATTACCGCGGCGCGGAAACTCCGTCCATATTTCTTAGAACACAAGATTATAGTATTGACGAACTATCCGTTGAAACAAGTGTTACACCGACCTGATACTTCTGGTCGGATGATTAAGTGGGCCGTCGAACTTAGCCAATTTGACATTATATACGAACCCGCGTCGCAATAAAAGGACGTGAGGCTTTAGCCGATTTTGTGGCAATTCACGTCTTCCATACAATTGGAAGTCAAGGAAGACCAAGAATGGAAATTATTCGTTGTGGCTCTTCCACCGCAGGAGCCGGCAGGGGGAATCGTGATAATCGATCCAAATGAAAATGCTCTTGCTCGGCCGCACGATTTGATTCCCGCAACGAACAACGGCCGAATATGAGGCGCTCTAGCAGTGCTTAGATATGGCAGCCTCTATGGGCCTAAAACAACTATTGGTGCACGCGTGACTCTCGGTTGGTCGTTCATCAAATCAACGGCGAGCACGGCTTAAAGAGCAAAAAATTGCACAATATTTGGATTTGGTCAAGAAAAGGTTATCACACTTTAAGACAAAAGTCTTACATGTGCCCCGAGCCGAGAACATGCAAGCGGATGCCTTAGCTCGGCTCGGCTCCGACCGAGGGGCGGATGCCATCACGGATGTCACTGTCACACCTCACGCCGCCCGTCACTTGGTGCAAAGAAAATATATACAACCGAAACCGCCGAATGCAGACTTGGATGACCCCAATCATCCAATACTTAGAGAAAGGAGTTCAACCCAAAAAACAAAGCCGAGGCTAGAACACTACGAACTCAAGCGGCTCGGTTTACACTAGTAGACGGCATCCTATACAAACGAGGATACTCCATCCCACTCCTCGCTGCCTTTCCGAGACGGATCGCATTATGCACTTCGAGAGGTTCATGAGGGAATATCGGCAACCATCTTTGGGGGGCCAAACGTTGGCCTATAAATTAATACGGCAAGGATACTACTGGCCATCCCTAAGAAAGGACGCAACCAACCTCGTCAAAAGATGTGAGAGGTGCGGCGATTTGCACCACAGGTCGATATCATCCGAACAACTTACTTACGTATTTAGCCCATGGCCGTTTGCCAAATGGGGAATGGACCTCATCGGACCACTACCCTTTGGCAAAGGGGCGTCAAGTATGCCATCGTGGCGGTGGATTATTTCACAAAATGGGCAGGCGGAGCCTCCGCAAAAATAGATGAAGAAAAGGTTGTGAGCTTTGTATGGAAATCTATTATCTCGTAGATTCGGAATACCACATTCGATTGTTAAGGAGATAATGGAAAACAGTTCGACAACCGAAGGTTTCAAATTTTGTGAAGGTTTCCGCATAAAAACTATTTCTCAACTCCATACCGGTCGAACGGACAAGTTGAGGCCGTTAATAAAATACTCAAGTATACGTTGAAGGCGAGATTGGAGGAGTCTAAAGGCAATTGGCCGGAGGAACTACAGCGTACTATGGTCATACTGAGCGACACATCGAGCGGCCCTTTGGAGAAACACCTTTTTCTTTAGCTTATGGAGCCGAGGTGGTGATTCTGTCGAGATCGGAGCCCCTACCTTGAGAATTGCAAATTTTGAAAGAGGCGTAATGAGGCCGCTCGAGCCGAACTAGACTGCTTTCGAAGAAAAAAAAGGTGCAATGCCGAGATGAAAAATGCAGTGTATAAACAAAGGAGTGAAAGATACTACAATTCGAAAGTAAAGGAGAAGAAGATTTGGTCGGCGATCTTGTATTGAAAAAGATAACGGGCATTCAACCCACCCATTGAAGCCAACCAGGAGGGCCCGTTTGGTCGACCACGTCTTATCCGGTGGGGCATACCGGTTAGAATATTTGAGTGGAGAAAAATTTATGCATCCATGGAATGTAGCATACCGAAGCGGTATTATCAATAAAGATCTCGATCTATGATCCGGATAGGATTCCAAAGAATTATCCTTTCATCACGGTATTTCGTGAGCTCTCTAAAGGAAAGCGAAGTTTTTATTCACCACGGCTAAAGACTTGGTTACGCACCGAGCACAAAATCAAGACTTGGTTACGCACGAAAGTACAATATAAAGACTCGGTTCGCATTCATCGAGCATAAAATCAAGACTTGGTTACGCACCGAGCACAAAATCAAGACTTGGTTACGCACCGAGCACAAAATCAAGACTTGGTTACGCACCGAGCACAATATAAAGACTCGGTTACGCACCGAGCACAAAATCAAGACTCGATTCTGAACCGAGCACAAAATCAAGACTTGGTTACGCACCGAGCACAAAATAAAGACTTGGTTATGCACCGAGCACCGAAATCAAGACTTGGTTACGCACCAAGCATAAAGTGAAGACTTGGCCACGTACCAAACACAAAATAAGGACTCAGTTATGCGCCGAGCGCAATAAAGACTCGGTTCATAAACAAAATTTCAAAAACAAAATAAAGGACAAGTTTATATCCACGAGTACAAGAATCAATTAAGGCGAGCAGATCCCTTATTCGAAATCATGGCAAAACCGAGCCCGTCTTGGGAAAATAAGAGGAAAAAGAAGACAGCAACAATCTTACAAAAGGAAAGAGCCGAGCATCCACAAAAAGCTTGAAACACATACGGGAAAGGAAAATAACAATTCATTTCTACTTCAAAAATAATTACATAGGGGAGGCCGGAGCCCATTACATCTCGAGGCACAGAAGCCAAATTACCTACCTAGGGGTACATATAAAAGCATCAAGACTGAGCAGGGGGCGGAATTTCGACGGCACCACTAGAGCCAACTTCTTCCACGTCCGGAGGAGGAGAGCCTGCGCATTAGAGGTCTCGGCAAAGTTCGGCCGAAGGGTATCGAGGTCGGCCTCCAAGAGGGCAGGTCTTCCTCGGCGAGCAAAGACGCCCGCCTTAATCAAATCAAGAATTTCTCGGAAAGCTGGTCGCATGGCCACAGGTTAACATGAATGCGTATTCCTCGGAATTTTTGTAAGCTTTAACGGCCTCTCTACGAACTTCCTCAGTTTGCCGGCTGGCGGTTTCTTCAGCCTCCTGCAACACATCGGCTAGACGCCTCTCCATTTCCTCGGCCGGGCGTGGCGGCACGTTCGGTTCGGCGACCTTAACCCGAGCTCTTCTTGACCTTGCGGGCCCGATCTCGCTCCGCCTCGGCCCTCGCAGCCGATCTCTCTCTCGAGTTGGCGAGCTGTAGCCTCATCCGCTTGAGTCTTAAGAGATTCTTGCACCCCTTGGAGGGTAGCATAGGCCTCCTGCGAGATCCCCGTCCGCCTTTCCGGTCGGCATATTTTTTTCTCCAACTCGCGAGTCCCCCCCAACCGCATGCCATAAGAGCCCAATCATCCACCCAGACATGGCCATAGCATATTGAATTTGTTCTTGGCTTGTCTCCGAGCGCAATTGCTCGATACCTTTTGTCCAGCACGAGCCGAACACTCATCGCGCCCGACGCCTCCGGTAAAACTCTCGTTTGCTCCTCTGTCGGCGTAGCATGAAGACACGAACGAATTCCACAAACCATCAAGGGCGTAGTCCGATCATCCCCTCGCAATATTCATCCCTCACTTGGCTTGGAGGGATGAAGTGACCTTCCCCTGCCGAGGTCATCCAGAAAAGTTCGCGGACCTCCCTCTTCAAAGGGTACATTCGGGATGTTGTGTACCGTTCGACCAACCCCTTGGCCACGATCAGGCTCCTCCATCACAATTCCTCCTCTTCTCCTTTGAAGAGGGGGCTCACCGCCCGGCACCCCATCGGGGCGTTTCGCCCGAATATCTTATCTCCGAGCCGCCTCCACATCCGCAGTTGATCGGGCGGTGCCGAGTCCGCCGCGCGGCCGTGTTCCTCACGCTGCGAAGACGTGCACGCAAGTCTAAACCACGCCCTGCAAAAAGCAACCACCGTTAGAATATCAAAAGAAAACAAAGATGTTTCAAAAGGAAATGTGAAAAACTTAAGTGTTTACCTCGGACAGCCGCCCGACATGGCGCGCTCGAGTCTGTGTTTGTCCTACGGGCGCAGATGATCTGCCCACAGGGCTGGCCGTCGCAGGGGACGGCGTAGCTCGCTCTGTTCTCGCCGGTTGCTCCCCTGGAGAACGGGTCCGTATTTGTTCATTGCCAGGAGGATGCTGCTGAGCCTCTCTCTCAACCTCCACCTCCTGCTCGGCCGCCTCATCCCGAGCCGCCCCCTCGGTCTCGGGGTCGGCAGGCAGAGCAGTCCTCAAACCAGCCGCGGCCAAATTGGCCTCAGTGGCCAATCTTTCAATCCGCCTATCTCTGACACCTCTGGCCTGGATATTCTCCAGCCTGCGGATGAAGGTGGTCGACAAAGGCCCTTTTGATGCACGGTTCTCTACAAAGGCAAAAAGACACAAGTCAGTCACAAAAAGAAACGATAAATAGCAAAAGCAGAGAAGAGAGAAAGGATATAGACTTACTGTAACCAAAAACAAAATCTGAAGGAGGGTAAAGGACGGTTTCCCTTCCTTCGTTCTCCACGCGAGCTTGCCACTCGCCGCTCACCCAAAGCCATTTTTCTTTCCAGTCCTTCAACGATGAAGGAAGACCTTCCACTAAACTATCCGGATACCCCAATCGGGTTTGTACGTAATACCATCCAGACGGCTGGCCTTTTGATGAAGGAGTCGCTCGCCGAAGAGTTCATTCATTTCTTTGAACTTAGGCGAGGTACTTCTCGAGGTGGAACATCACCAAGAGGCCAATAATCCTACCCCACGTAATGGGATGCACTTGGGTTGGATGCATACCCCATTTGCAAAGCCACCGTGTAAGAAAAACCGGCAGCGGGAACCGCAATCCAAATAGAAGACTGGCGGTATGTATACCCACGCAACCCACGGGCGGGTACTGGGGGACCTCAGTGCCATCCGGTACCCAGAAATGGATACCACTTGGAATAAGATACTTTCGCTGAAGCTCCCCCATCTCTCGGAGCATCAGCATGCTTGGGATATCGTTTATATCGCTCGGCGTCCACCGAGACTCAACACGAAGGCGAGGGCCTCCTCCTTGCCGGCCATCGCCATTACGATGACCCGTAGGCCCTTGTTGCCTCTCCGGCCTCGAATCACCAGAGGGTTCGTTTAACCGTTCCTCGTTATCACGCTCCGGTTCTGATGGGTCCATGTCTTCTTCTTCTTGCTGGTATTGTCTAGAATCAACACTTGGCGATTCTTCGTCGGAACTTGCTTGTGCCGATCCGGGTTGACACCGTTCCCTCTCTAAAGACGGCCTTGGTGTCGGATTGAAGATAGTATGAGTCCGCCCCAAAGGCGTTCCACTTCGTGGAGAATCCGGAGAAGATATCCGAATAATGCTCGGGCTATGAGACAGAGATCGCCCGTCTTGGTGAGAAAGAAACGAGAAGGTTCGGAGGAGGATCTTCAATTTCAACCTCTACACTATAACTACGACTCTACTATCCTCAAAAGAAGACATTTATAGGTAAAGGGAGAGTATTTGGAAAAAATACCTAAGTTTGAAGTCTCTGAACTTGGAAAGCCGACCCGAAATTTCTGCTCGGTTCTACTTGCTTTAGCTCAAAGGTTAATGGTTGCGAAAGTGAATGATGAAGGGAAACGAAGGTATTTATAGGTAGGGTTCCTCGATAGGCGCGACGATTATTCGAAAAAGACACGCCTTTTAAAAGCTTAAAAGCCGTCAAACATGTCAACAAAAACGTCGCGTCCCCCGCCCGCTAACAGAATCGCGTACCTTTTTCGGTTCCTGCGCAAGATTGGTCCAACCACAAGACGCCACGTGTCTGTCATTATGGCAACCCAATTAATGCGCCGTTTCAAACATTAATTGCTACGCGACAGGTGCCAGGAAAGAACAAAACCTTTGAGAAATCCGTTTCCCCATTAATTGTTCATCATTAGCATTAAAGTTTAACTCCGACTTCAGAAATTCTTCTCTCGGAATCAAACTTGGGGGCCTTTGATGATACCCGAGCCGAGCTGTGAAAAATTAATCCACGTCATCGATCGACACATATCCGAATAGGCGACTGCGGGTAGCGTCACGCTAACAATGATGCACGCGACAACACGTCCATTTAATTAGGCTCGCCGCTACCGAGCCCAACGGCTACCGAGCCCAACCGCAACACGGCTACCGAGCCCCGAGCCCAAATTTCAAGATGAAACGCACGCGCGACAGCTTCGTAAAAATAAACACATACCCATACTTAACACTTTATTGGTATCGAAAAGCGCCACATGTCAGAGAATTATGAAGAGAAGTCGACAAGTGGCAAACTTTGGCTATCATGCACAACTATAGAGGGACATGTGTCGCTTTTTGACTATTTTATTAATTAATGAATAGTTAGTGCAAAGATGACTATTGTAAACCCACTTACTCAAAGGGGTATAAAGAGTCTGAAAAGGAGAAAAACAAGGGGAGGCGGTGGTAACAAAGCATAAGAAAGACCGACCCCAATATTCCGGCTCGGCAAGACATAAAAAAAGGCGTAATTAGCCAGAAATAAACATACGTCACGCACGTTTTCATTTCCACGTGTTAAACCTTTTACATATTTCTACTTGTTGACCAAAACGCACGTCAACAACTTGTTAAGTACAAAAATTTGAAAAAGGAATTCAATGTTTTGAAAAATGAAAAGGATAGTTTATCTACTTCCTATGAATCACTATCTTGTGCTCACACCACCACACTTTATAAGGTTATAAATCTTGAAAAAGAAAATAGTACTCTTGTTGAGGATATTAATTGTATGAAAAAGGATTTATCAAAATCAACTTGAGTACCTATAAAATGACCAAGATTATTGATATTCATAATTGTGATAAAGGGCTTGATCATAAGCCTAGTGTTGTTAATTATGTGAAAAGAAATCAAGTCCCTATGCATGTTGGTCATTATGCTCCAAAAATTATTACTTGCTTCTATTGCGGTAAAAAGGGTCATACGGTAAATACTTGTCGTGCTAGAAATAGCTCTAATTATTTTTGGAGACCTAAAAGTCTCAAGACTAATCCCAATGACCTAAGCACTTGAGGGTACCACAAAACAATGTTATATTAGGTACCGTGAATAAAAATCAAGGAAAATTCATATCACCTAGAAGACATCAAATGACCATCTTATTTGACCAAAGGAGAAAACATCACCACTATGAATTTCAAGACACCTTCAAAAATGGGAAGACCACAATGCTTGGAGATGCAACAATTGGAGAAGACATCATCAACAAGATAATTTTCAAAGGGAAGATATCATCAACAATGGGAATGGCACAACCCACGGAAATGGCGAAATTGGTAAACCGTATCTCTCCTATTTAAATATGCATTTTAATTTTTATGCATGTTTGTATTTGTGTCTAAATTGCAAAATGAGTTTTCATAATTTTAAAATTAAGGTCTTCAATATATATATTTATGGTTTTAAATTTTTTTTTTTGAAAAAGGAGACCTTGTATGATGTTTATTTTAAACTCTTGTGTATTTGCTTAGACTTAATTATTTTATCATCTCTTATGGATTTTTATGGCATGAGCTTACTTGTGATATCTCTTATTGTTTTAGCCTACACTTGTATCATATTCGTTTTATGCTATACTTGTTAAAATATGTGTAGGATATATATTTCCTCATCCTCTTCAAGAAATGCTTAAACTATCGAGTACGCTCATCATTGGTATTCATCTCTTAGACTCGATACATGTTGTGCCATATGCCTATGTGCTTATTTTATACAAGTGCCATTAAGAGGGTGTTTTGATTTTTGAAAAGGCATTATTTGACATAGCTTGTTTTATCCAAGATTTGTAAAGGATTATATTTTGTTTTGATAAAACAATTGATCTACTAAGTTATGCATTTTATTGCACTTATAAATGCCATTATTCTTGGATGCTTATGTCAAAGCTCTTGTTCATATGATTCTTGTAAATGAGGTCTCAACTATGTGCTCACGTATTTTCATATTTCAAAAGAGATCTTATATAGCTTTCTACAAGCTTATTTGAACTTACATGTTGTATTATATTCTTGATGATTTTCTTTAAGCATAGTATGTGTTACTTGCTATAGTGTCTCTATCATTCGATATCACTATGCTCTTGTACAAGATTCTTTGTTGAGATTTTTCAGAAATTTTTGGTATTTTGGAACAAGTTTGATGAACAAGGCAAGGTTAGTAGCTCTAAGGTATTATCAAGAAGAAGGTATTGATTTTGATGATACATTTGCTTCGTGGTTTTTCACATTTTGCTTGCCTATTCTTGTTTTAAGAAAATTTCAAGCTTTACCAAATAGATGTTAAATCCACTTTTCTAAATGGTTTTACTCAAGAAGAAGTCTATGTAAAACCTCAGGGGTTTAAAAATTTTCTAGGCCAAATGACTTTTATAAAAGACCTTGTATGGTTTAAATCAAGTACCCGTGTATGGTATGATAGACTTAGCTATTTTTGCTAAATGGTTTTACAAGAGGTAAAGTTTATACTACTCTCTTTGTTTTTGAAAAAGGGCAAGATTGTTTACTTGTACAAATTTATGATATCATTTATGGTGCTCTTCTTGATGAAATATTTGTGCGGGATATTTTTCTAAGTCAATGCAAGGTGAACCTAAGATGATCATGAAGAGGGGAGCTTAATTTATTCATTGGAATTCAAGTTCAACAATGCCAAGAAGGTGGTTATACTCCACAATCAAAATATACAAAAGAAGAAGTGAGGCATTGAAGAAGAAATAACTATCTCAACCTCCATGACTACCATGTAAAGATTGACAAAGGTTGAGGAACGCATATCGGTCAACAAACAAAATCGAGGTATGTTTATCTTCGTTTATTACTCTTTTAGACTCGATATTTTCTATACCTTATGTCTATATGCTCGAGTTCAAAAATAATCCCAACGAATCTCATTAAAAGTGTCGTTAAAAGAAATTTTCAAATATTTGAAAGGCACTTTTTTGACTTGTTGTATCCAAAGTCTTAAAACGTTCTTATTTTCGGGATAAGAAGTCCGGTGATAATAATTTTTCAAAATATGGTTCGCCGTAATCGAACTAAACATATTGAGATTCGACATCTTTTTCTAAGGGATTGCGTTTAACAAAAACTTGAGATGTGTTTAATTCCATCTCAAGGATAACTCGCATGAAATTTTTAATCGCTCACCGCCGAGTATTTTACCTCATTTAAATTTGGACATAATGTATATTGAATGATGTCTATGTTTGCATTTTGCACGTTTTAAAACTTAGGGGCGAAAAATTGGATTTTTGGATCAACTTTGAATTTCAAAACAGACGGTAATGAGTGTTTTGCCGAGTGCAGGCGGCCGTCGCCCACCTGCTCGACCGGTCGCCCATACCTCGGATCGGTCGCCCTAAGAGATTTTTTTCGTTAAAATCGATTCTGTTTCCGGACTTTTGCCATTTTGGTGTTTTTCTTCTCTATTTCGACCCCTTTGACATTTTCACACACAATTCACTTCAAATGTGTTTTGTTGCATAAAATTCATATTTTGGGGATTATCTAGCTCGAATATCATCATCATTGCTTGTCTTCATCGATTAAATGGTAAGAATTCTACTCCATTATCTCAATTGGGTTGAACCCTAGAGAACTTGGCTTATATGTGTATCTCTTGATACAATTCTTATATATTTGTGTTGAGCATGATGATTGTTGATGGATGATATTTACAAAATTGCTTTTGGTGATGAAAAATTTGGCTTGATTACATTTACAAAGGGCTATATATATCATTTTCAATTTTTGACGCCCGCCAAGTGTTCGATAAAATGTTTCAATGAAAAATTCATCACCTACATGATTCTCTCATTTTCAAAAGTCTTATATATTTATAGAGATCATGTTTTTGCAAATCAAATGAGTTTTAATAAGCTTCTACAAGTCGTATGATCGATTTTTTTCCTCCTATTTGGTCTATAAGCTTCAATGTTCAAATAGCTCGATACATCGGTTTAGTTGCGCACTTTGATATGATTATATGATGTTTTTATCGTGCTAACATTCTTTTTGATGATTCCAAAGGGGGAGAAACAAGTTATAAGCTTATTAGCTCATAAAAGCTAAAATAAGCTCGGGATAGAAGCTATAAGCTATGGCTTCTTAAAGCCATAAGTTGGGGATTATACTTAGTCCATTTGTTGTATTATGGACTTATATACTTGTCTAATGATGTTTTGTTGACGAGGGGAGCTTATAAGCTCTTACTTAAGACCAATATGTAAAAGCTTTTAGCTTATGGTTGATTGCTTTTATATTACTCTTGTTGTGCATATTGATAGGGGAGCTTTTGCTATATGTTTTGAATATCTTTACTCCCACCATTGTGATTATATTGCGTGGAATGTTGTTGCTCACAACGGGTAGCTCTTTTTAACCGGTAAAATTGTCTTGTTTTCTAAATCGACCTCGTTTAAATTGTTTTGGTTTGTAATCATCAAAAAGGGGAGATTGTTTGATAAATGATTTTGTTTTTATACCAAAACAATATTTTTATACCATTGTCCAAATACACCTAAATGATTTAAAATGGTTTTAATATTTTTAGGAGTATTTCGCCAAGATTATTTTCGACAATATTGGACAACACATTTAATGATTTTTGTGTCAATGGGTTTTTACACCGAAACTATATTTCTAATGTTGTCCAAAATACTCGATCGGTTTAAAATATTTTTACTAATTTTTTGAAGTATTTCTTGAAGGTTATTTTCGATAAAATGTTGGACAACATTTTTGTCTCGTGTTCAACCTAGGACATTCCGTGTCCGAAAGATTGGTTTTGAAACGAAAGCGAGACGTTTTGAAAAACCTGGAGGTCGCCGGTACAAGAAGAGATTACGTAACATCCTGTATCTCAAAATTGTTGGTGTGACCGGTCCCTATGGGGGCGACCAGTCGGACCCATGGTCGACCGGTCGAACCCCCCTGGACCGGTCAACCAGTGTACTTTTGCTGTGTTCTTTCATTTTTCTCGATCTTGCGACCGGTCCCCTCAAGTTTGATAGCAAAATTCTAACCATTGTGCGTGACACGACTTTTTCCTAAATTGTGGGATTGATTTCTAACAGCTATAATCTTGATTTTAATTGCAATTTTTTTTGTAGATATCAGATTCCAAGAGGAGCCTATCAAGTATCAATCATCTCCTATAAATAGAGGAAGATTTGAAGCACAACAAAAAAAAGAGAATACTACAACACAACAAGATACACTCAAGCAAACATATTTGTTCTTCATTGTTATTCTTGTTGTAATTTGCCTAGCTTATCACTTTCACATCTTGAGGTCTAGGCTTTCATTTCTTGATTACACTTGCACTCAATATTGTATTATTCATTATCGAGTTGTAATCTTGAATTTGGGTTATCATTCAACACAAGATATCCTTGTGAGTGTTCTTGTGGTAAGAACACACTTGGATGATCTAGGTGATAGTGCAAGAAGATTGTGGTGATCTTCTTATTGAGGTGTTGAAGAATTTGGTATTCTTCAAGGTTGAAGATTGTGGTAATCTTCACAAGGTGTCGTTGGATATTGTGGTAATCTTCAAGAGAGATTGTGGTAATCTCAAAGGTGGTGTTGTAGAAGAGTGTGGTGCTCTTCAAGGTGATGTTGTAAGGTGTTGTATTAATTTTGGTAATTAATAAAATCTTTTTTCTTTTTGAAATCCATCCCGGAGATACTAGGGTGGTAGAGGATTAGGCCCTAGGTGGGTTGAATCTCTATAAATCGACGTGTGTTGTTTACTTCCCGCACCTTTATTATTGTCTTGGCTTATTTTGTTCGAAAAAGAGGGCGAAATCGAAAAGATAGAGATAATCTATTCACCCCTCTAGATTATCGTGAGCGCTTGGTCTTACAATATATATTTTGTATTGCATGTTGATTTCATGTATCAAGTTGTAAAAATTCTCAAATGTTGCTCAAAAATGCTATTTATTGAAATTTAGGTGCATGCATGTATAATTTAGTGATGTATTTGATGAATTTTTGTAACGCCCCAAACGCGATGCGACGATGATCAACCATTTAAACAAAAATGATCCCAACAGTCTAGACAAATGATATAACAATCCCAAGTGAAATAGAGTCTAAAAAGCGGCGGAAATAAAATAACATAAGTACGAATTACAACTTAAAGTCTAGCGAGATCCAAATACATCCGACATAATAACTGAATAAGTTCACATGCGAAACAAAAGCGTAAAGAACACCATATCCAAATCTTAAATGTCAAGGGTCCTACGCCCTCAAATTACGATCGAAGAGAGAAAAGAGTAAAGCGAGGATAAAGGGGAGTCCAACATCGCAGAAGTACATGAAATAAGTATAATCATCGAAATGGTACAAGTTCGACAAAGCGGGGCGAGGGTCAACAATATGCGGTCGGGTCGACATCCTCAACATCGTCCCCATCTAAAGGTTGGAAAACGAGGAGGGAATGAGACAGAAATCTCGGTGGATGGGTGATTGTGTGCAAGTGTGGTGATATATATTTTGATGCAAGAAAACGATCGTATAAAAAATGCGTGCGATATGATGCATGATTTCACACACAGCCCACAAGCGTCGTGAGAAATATATTTAAGTAATATACTTATACAGTTTTAAGAAAACAGTTCGTAGTCACACATGCACTATGTAATTGAAGCAAGGGGGAGGATTGCGTGCAGATTTGTAACGCTAATCCTATGCAAGACAAGTAAGCGGTTGTGTACGGATTTGTAGCGCCAACCAATGCGAGAACAAGTAAGCGGTTGCATACGGTTTGTAGTGCCAACCAAACGGGTCCGATTAACTCCTGAATCGTGTGGATCGGGACAGCGATTCCTTCGTTCTTCCTTGTAACTCCCGAGCAAGATGGTCCAAGACCTATCACCTTATCGCTCCATAGGCAAAGACAAAATCCACAGTGGAGCTAGCTAGGCTCGGATTTGTCATAATCATGATTATACCTCAAATACTACGACCTGCTTCCCTTGGACAAACTCGTCCCTCGATTGCGGGATTAGGGCGGTGCATTTGTAAGAGTGGAATAGCGGCCGAGCTGCCGGTTCCATTCGACGTATCCATTCCATTTGTGAGCTCGACACACCAAGTTGACTCAGGCAGGGAAAGTAATACAAGTTCGGGTAGTCAACCAAGCATCGAGTATTATTGATTCATGGAAAGCGATTCAGAAAATTTTCGAAAATCGCGAGTGGCAAGTATGGCATTGGTGGAGTTATTTGGATGAAGATGATTATCGGGAGGATAAGCAATCTTCGATATCTTTAAATATTAGGTGGAACATAAGTCCCATTATAGATTCGAAATCGCAAGACGAGGAAGTCACCCCGCGATCGCGTATTGATCGGTCAAGACGATCCGATAAGTCAAGGTGTTTTAAGAAAATAAAATCTTTTATATCATTATTAAAAGTTAAAGGATCCAGGGCTGTTTCTTTAAAAGAGAAATAATTTGAGTTAGGTCCTTGTAAAAGAAATTTACAATTAGCCCGTTTTGTAAAAACCAATACTTTTGGGGTTAAAAATTGAATAAGTAAATGTCCCGACCTTGAAATATTATGAGGTCAGTTCCTATAATCTATAAATTGTTCAGAGATTCAGGTTTTAAAGTTTTGAAGTCAAGTTTTTATAAAATTCTCACATTGGCCCCAAATTTGTTAAAATTGTCATTTCGGGCCCTAAGTTTAAAATAATCGGAACTCACAAATCGAAAGGGATTTTAATGTGATTCTAGTTGAAAAATGTCACTAAGGTTAGTGGGAGATTGGGACAAAAACAGTTTTAAAAAGAAATAAGTATAGGTCCCGTAACTTTTGAAAATCTCATTTTTTTCCCATTTTGAAATAATTGCCTTTAAGGCTTTTAGGGGGTTCAATTGTTATAAAATTTGAAACTTGGGTCCAAAATATAATTATGTTATAGTTAAATTAGTATTTCAGGTACATGGGATGTATAATTCTGAAAATGTCATTTGGGTCCTCAAGTTTAATCTTTTACAATTTGGTCCCTCAATTTTTATAAAATTACTTTCCAAGCTCTAAACACTTGGATTTTTGGAATACACTTAAAATAAGTTATTTCCAGTCTCTTAAGAGTTAAAATTTCAAATTTTAAAAATAGGGTCTGGTACAGTTTGAAAATTACATCATTTTAAGGATTGATTTTATTTATCTAAAAACTCTTAAAACTTTATTAAAATGTCCAAACATCATTTTTGAACCTGAGTACAGTCCCAAAACTCGAAAAATTATAGAGGGCCCCTTAAGTTTTATTTTCTTGCAATTAAGTCCAACAACTTTCCATTTTCGCATTTTAAGTCCAAAAATTGAAATTTAATCAATTATGCTAGACTTGTCTAGGTTATAAATCATACAAAACATGGATTTCAAGGGTCACACATATACAAGTCCATTTCACACAAGAATTCATCAAATATCATAATAAAGTGTACATATATGCATCTATTTTCCAACAAATAGCATTGAGCCATACTTGTGAAATTTTCAACTTGATACAAGAAATTAACATGCAATACATAACATATATATATCTCAAGTGCTCAATATCAAAATATTACATGCATTTTAAGTACAAACACCTAGAAGTTGGAAAGATTTTTCCACACACCTTAAAAATGAACTTGTTGGTGAAAGATGAAATAAATCACTCTTGAAGGAGAAGTGACTTAGGTCAGCCCCTAGGTCAAGGAATATCAAAAAAAAAAAATGTAGGAGTTAGGAAATGAGGTTAAAAATTTAAGAAAAGAAGGAGGTGAAAAATATTGGTAAAACTACTCTTACCTTGTGTAGTAGATGAAATGAGACTAGTAGAGGTCTCAAAATGGGTCTCTTTGCTCACTCTTAAAACAACTCTTAAGGTCAGCCCCTAAAAGTCCAAAAATGAAAATGGAGTATCAAGTCTTCTAAGTATACCTCAATCCAAAATCAAACTTAAGTTAAGAAGTGAAGATGATGAGCTAGAGGATAACAAGATGATTTTTGAACACAATTTCTTACCTTGTTGTAGGGGGTTCGAATTTTTTTGTGTAAGTAGAAGAGGGAGTTCTTGAAATTTTTGGTTAAGTGTTTGAAGGTTTGAAAAAGAAGATGAACATATGCTTAGAGAAAATGTGGGAGGATTTTAGAGTTTTGATGTTAAAAGATGGGTTAGTAGGGAATAATTAGGGAATTAAGAAAATAGCTAGCTTCCTTTACTAGGGACATGAAGCCAAAAGCTAGTTTTTAGGGGAAATTTAAAATTTGTTGAGTTGACTAATGGGGTAGTGGGATTTGTAGAGAAAATTTTTAATTGTAGGCTTGCAAGACATAAAATAAAATAGAAATAAAATTATCAAAATTTTATTTATTATTTTTTTTGTCCCATAATAATCTAGTTGGGAGATAGAAAAAAAAAGTAATGCAAAGAAAAATGAGTTATTTCCTCATTTTATGTGATAAATTCGAAAATTAGGAAAACAAATATTTGGTTTCTTTTCTTTATAAAATTGAGGAAAATAAAATGTATAAATATCCATAATTAAATATTTAGAAACTTAAAATAAAAATGTGAAATAAGAAATATGTACTCCAAAAGTAAATTGGAAGTTGGTTGGGATGAATTATAGAATAAGATGAAATATTCGGATAAGGGTCGGAATATACTCCTAAATTATCGAGTGTCCAAAAATTCTAAAGTCGTAGTCAATCGATCAAGTATTAATACTAGGAGAATACAAAATTGCTAAGCTCAAAAATGCGAAATGCGTAATTGACGTTGGAAGAATTAAATAAAAGTAGAGTCGCGTTTCATTAATAATAGGTTTGTGATACATAGCCGAATAAATAATCACTACATAACACCGTATCTCACGTTGTTAAAATTCGGGGCCTCACATTTATTGTATGAATTGGATATGCGTGTTTATGATCCTTGAAATTCATGTTTTATATGACTTATAACCTGTACAAGTCGAGCATAATTTATTGAATTTTAATTTTTGACTTAAAATGCAAAAATGGCAAATTGGTAAACTTAATTGCAAGAAAATAAAATTTAAGAGGCCCCTCTGTAATTTTCGACTTTTGGAACTGTACTCAGGTTCAAAAATAATGTTTGGACATTTTAATAAAGTTTTAAGAGTTTTGATATAAATAAAATCAACCCTTAAAAGCCCAAGGACTAGATTGTAAAATTTTAGAAGTTTAAGGGCTAAAATGCAATTTTCGAAACTGTACGGACCCCTATTCTAAAATTTGAAATTTTAACTCTTAAGGGACTGGAAATAACATGTTTTAAGAGTATTCCAAAAATTCAAGTGTTTAGAGCTTGGAAAGTAATTTTGTAAAAATTGAGGACCAAATTGTAAAAGATTAAACTTAAGGACCCAAATGAAATTTCAAGGAATTATACAGTCCATGTACCTGGAAATGCTAATTTAACTATAACTTAATGATATTTTGAACCCAATGTTCAAATTTCATAACAATTGGACCCCTAAAAGCCTTAAAGGCAATTATTTTAAAATGGGACAAAAATGAGATTTTCAATAGTTAAGGGACCTATACTTATTTCTTTTTAAAACTTTTTTGTCCCAATATTTGTGAAGCCCCGATTTTTCCGAACATATAATTGATTCTTTTGTCGTCTATGTATTTGACCGACTATTTTTTTAGCGTCACTTTGACGGGTAATTATCATTTATATATATATTTTGTATTTTATTTCATTTTATTTAATTACTTGTAATCATGATCTTTATTAATTATATTTCACATTTATGATCACGTGACTTATCCTTATTACTATTTTTGTATTTATTAGTCACCTTATAATTTTAAGAGACTATTTATTTTAGAGACTTTTACCTTATAGAATTAAGATTTTGATTTAGATTAAGTGATCATGAGACTTATAGGTGATCAAGGAAATTACTAATTATTTGGAGATTGATATATTTCATCTATTATCATCAAATTTGGGACAAAAAAATATATGGAATTACCATAATACCCCTATAGTGAATGCCAACATGGGATTTTGGAGTAAAAATATCATACAACTCTTGTACATGTACACCTTATATTAGTCATCTTGTGTATAATTATACCATTAATTCAAACATTATACACATCATCTTATACATCAATTCTTTATTACTATTTTTCCCAACATGTTGTAGTCTTCCCAACATTCTTTCTCTTTCCATACCTTGCCCATACTTTGACTAGTCTAATTGTCTCCATGCAAGAGACAATTTGCAAGACACAAAATTAATCAAAAATTCCTCTCCCTCTCTCCCATTTGGACGGCCATAATGGCATTTTTACAAAAAAAATTCATTTTCATCCAACATTTTAATCTCTCAAGCTAATTCTCCTCCTTCTCTCTAACCTCTCTCTAAAATTCATTCACATCTTCAAATCTTCAAACACAAAATCATTCACATCTTCAAACCTTCAAACACCAACTCTTCACATATTCAAATCTTCAACATAAGTTCTTCATATCTTCAAGTACCCCTTCTTCACATCTTCAAATATTCAAACACAAGTCCTTCACATCTTCAAACCTATCTTCATATCTTCAAGAACATCTTCTTCCTAACATCAAACATACTTTCTTTCTTCAAACATCTAAACCAAAACAAACAATCTTACCACTTAAACACCAAAATTTCGAACACCCCTATTTCAAGGTAAGAAATTTCACTCCTCAATTCAACTTCAATTCTTACTACTCCTCACCTTCTTTTTAATATAAGCTTGAATTTTGGATTTTGAGGTACTCGAGAAGACCACTTGGAGACATGCATGCATGGTGGTGAAACTTGAAGACTTGAAGAAGAACTAGTAGAGAAAATTGGACTACAAGGTAAGAATTGGACACTAGAACCCTTCTTTCTTCTTCTTCCTTTTTTTCAAATTTTAACACCCCTTTTTCATTTATGAGAAATAGGGGCTGACCTTAGGTGATTTTGGAGATGAACCAAAATTTCCAAATTTGAAGCTTCAACTAGTTTCAAATCACCTACTACACAAGGTAAAGTGTAGTCTTTCCAATTTTCTTATTTCCTTCTCGTTCTCCTTAATTTTTCTCTCCTTTTTCTAACTCCAAATTTTTGATATTTTTGACTTAGGGGCTGGCCTAAGTGACCTCATCAAAGTTGTGAAATTTTCCCTTTTTATTTCACAACTTTCCAATTTAAGGTGAGTGGGAAAATACTTTCCAACTTCTAGGTGTTTTTATTAAAATGCATGTAGAATTTTGATCATGAGCCCTTGAGATATATAATCTATGTATTGCATGTCAAGTTTATGTATCAAATCATGAAAATTCTCAAGAGTTGCTCAAAATTGCTATTTATTGAAGTTTAGGTGCATGCATGTACACTTTAATGTTCTATTTGATGAATTCTTGTATGTATTGGACATGCATGTGTATGATCTTTGAAATCCATATTTTGGATGACTTATAACCTGGAAAAGTCGAGCATAATTGATTAAATTTCAATTTTGGACTTAAAAATGCAAAAATGGAAAGTTGGTGGACTAAATTGCAAGAAAATAAAAGTTAAAGGACCCCTCTGCAAATTTCGATTTTGGGACTGTACTCAGGTTCAAAAATGACTTTTGGACATTTTAATAAGGTTTTAAGAGTTTTAAGATAAATAAAATCAACCTTTAAAAGCCCAAGGACTAGATTGTAAAATTTTGAAAGTTTAAGGGCTACTTTGCAAATTTTGAAACTGTACCAGACCTTAATTTTAAAATTTAAAATTTTTACTCTTAAGGTACTGGAAATGACATATTTTAAATGTATTCCAAAAATCCAAGTGTTTAGGGTTTGGAAAGTAATTTTTCTAAAATTGAGGGGCTAAAGTGTAAAAGACTAAACTTGAGGACCCAAATGAAATTTACAGGACTTATGCAGCCCATGCACCTGGAAATACTAACTTAACTATAACGTAATTATATTTTGGACCCAAGGTTCAAATTTCATAACAATTGGACCTAAAAGCCTTAAAGGCAATTATTTCAAAATGGGACAAAAATGATATTTTCAAACGTTAAAGGACCTACACTTATTTCTTTTAAAAACTGCTTTTTCCCAGTATCCTACTAACCTTAGTGATATTTTCCAACTGGAATCACATTAAAAGCCCTTCCGGTTTGTGAGTTCCGATTATTTTAAACTTAAGGTCCGAATTGGCAATTTTACAAATTTGGGGCCAATGTGAGAATTTTATAAAAACTCAACCTCAAAACTTTAAAAATATGAATCTCTGGACAATTTGGAGAATTTAAGAACTGACCTCATAATTTTCCAAGGTCGGGATATTTATTTATTCAATTTTTAACCCCAAACGTTTTGGTTTTTACAAAATGGGGCTAAATTGTAAATTTTCTTTTATAAAGGACCTAACTCAAATTATTTTCCCTTTTACTAAAATAGCCCTGGACCCTCTGACTTGGAGATTTAATTAAGGTATTTTATTTTCTCAAAACCCTTGAGTTATCGGACGGTTCAACCGAATTAATACCCCAATCGCGGGCGACTTCCTCGTCTTTCGATTTTGAATCTATACAGG
Source organism: Rehmannia glutinosa (assembly GCA_016081115.2). NCBI lineage: Eukaryota > Viridiplantae > Streptophyta > Magnoliopsida > Lamiales > Orobanchaceae > Rehmannia > Rehmannia glutinosa. Next base: position 19,255,808 of record CM071925.1, read on the forward strand.
ACTTATGTTCCACCTAAACTTTCAAGATATCGAAGATTTCTTATCTTTTCGATAATCATCTTCATCCAAATAACTCCACCAACGCCATATTGCTACTCGTGAATTTTCAAAAATTTCTAAAAGCTCTTACACAATCAATCATACTCATTTATCGGTTGTTGACTGTCTTTGTATTTACTTTCTGCTGAGTCAACTTGGTGTGTCGAGCTCACGTCGGAATGGATATGTCGGGATGGAACCGGGCAGCTCGGCTGCTATTCCACTCTTCCGCCCCATCGTCCCTAATCCCACAACCGAGGGACGGAGTGTCGAGGAAGCGGGTCGTAATCGAGGTATAATCATGATTATGACGGATCCGAGCCTTGCAAGCTCCACTTTGTAGATTTTGTCTTTGCCTATGGAGCGATAAGGTTACCGGTCTTGGACCATCTGCTCGGGAGTTACAAGGAAGAACAAAGGAATCATTTGCCCGATCCACACGATTCCGGAGTTATCGAACCCATTTGGTTGGCGCTACAAATCCGTGCGCACGCAAAACCGCTACTTGTTTTACATTGGTTGGCGCTACAAACCGTGACGCAACCATTATTTTCCTTGCATGGGATTGGCGTTACATTTCGACGCAATCCTACCTGTCTTTTTGAATCACATAGTGCTGTGTGAGTGAACCCTTTTCAAAACTATATAAGTATATTATTTAAGTAATTATATCACGATGCTTGTGAAGCGTTGTGTGAAACCGCGCATCATAACTCACGCATTTTCATACAATAGTTTTCTTGCATTAACTATATATATTGCCACACTTGCACATGATCACCCCATCCACCTGAGATTTTTGTCTCATCCCTCATGTTTTCTAACGGCTAGATAGATGGAGTACGTTGAAGACGCCAAACCCGCCACCGATTGATTTTCCGTGCTCCATCATTGGACTTGCTCCCTTTTATTGTTGATTGTACTTGTTTCTTGTGCTTGGTGATGTTTGACTTCCTTTTATTCTCGCTTCTCTTTTCCATTCTCGGGATCGTAACTTAAGGGTGTAGGACCCTTTGACACTTAAGCTTGTGATGCGATGCGTACTTGTTTCTCTTGTTCGACTTTTGTTGATTAGCTTTGGTTTGTAAGTTTAATTTGGATATTTCATTGGGTTGTATTCGGATATTTGATGGTAAGCAAGTAAGTCGTAATTTGACGTGTATTTTATTTCCATTGCTACTTGACTCTGTTTCACTTGGGGTGATATTTTATCATTTGTTTGATTGTTTAGTTAGTTCATTTTTAAGTTATTGATCGTCGTCGCGTCCCGCCTGGGGCGTGACACTATTATTATGAGTACCACTTTCTTAAGTGAATAAAATATTGACAAGTTGCGACAAAGAAGATATGCTCGAAATTTGGATTATAAGAAGGATGATACGAGCTAATAATTATGGAAATAGTGCATTAGAGCAATATTGTGGATTAATATGATCACTTAAGTGATAATTGAATAATGATGCTCAATCAAATTTTACGGATCATGAATATGGTATTATGAATATTGTCTATGACGTGATAATGGGAAGAAAATCTTGAGTAACACTAAGGTTATTAGAGACATTTTTGCAGAATATTTATTTAAAGTTGTGATGTAAACTTGGATCGGATATGAGCGCTGTAGGCCACATAATATTTGATATTGAGGTTATGATAGATCCTTCATAAATAGATACATTAAGTATGAATCTCATCTTGAATTTGAAAGGAATTATTTTAGAAGAGAATTTGGAGACCAAATTCCTTTAAGAAAGGAGAGGATGTGAGACCCTGATTTTTATATCAAAGATGACACGATTCACATATATTTTCTCGATATAATATTTTATTATTCTAGATTTATGTGCTTACATAGAGAATTTATTCTTATATTCTATTTTCATCTTAATTTAGTAAAAACGTATTATTTAAAAATATATTCTATTGTATTTGAATAATAAAATTCTTGTCGTCATTTTTTAAAATGTGGGCGATACTTATGTTTAGTCGTTTTCATCAAGCTACTATTGCACAATAGATCAAAATAACTTATGTTTTGATAACTTAATATTATTGTGCAAAACTATTGTTTTTGATTTTAACAAACTACTTCTCAATTTTGAGATTTCAAAATAAAACTACAATTGAAAAAATTTTATACGATAAACTCAATATCTTTTCTCAAAATCTATTATCTTGGTTTATAAATATTGTGTTATAAAATTTTAAAATTCCAAGCATACTATAGTAGTGCTCAAAACTATTTCGAAGAAAAGCAATTTCGTGCTTTACGAACAAACCTTTTCATCTTTGAAAACTATCTACTACTAAATAAGTATTTTAAAAATACAATGTCTTTGTCTTGAAAGCTCATATAGTAAAATTTCTATTTTCCAAACAATAGTACTTGAGGTTATTTTATTAAAAATCCAACTTTTATCTTGAAATAGCAAGTGTTTAAAACTTGATTTTGTTAAATTACTTACTACTTAATTTAACTAGTATATATATCATTTATACTTAGAATCATTTTTATTTTATGGTGTATGTTTATAGTACCTATTTGCACTTCTTTAATGGTTGTCGGTTTCTTTCAACTTTTAACGCAATATATTAAGCTGGTTGGATTTCTTTACTTAATTACTAACTAGTAAACTTCTTGTAGCATAATATATTTATTTTTATTTATAAATTTCGAGATTTAATATTTATATATACTTATATTTGTTAAAATTATTTAAATTACTTGATTGATATTTTTGACTTGTACTATTGATCTAATTTCGTTTAGTACCTTAGATGATAAGTGATGATACAACACTTGGGAATTATTAGACACCTTATAACTTAGAAGACTTATTTCATAAGTGATATATGTTGGATTATAGAATTGATAAGTGATTGTCGTATTAATAAGTGGATTTTGGATTTGATAACTTACACAAATTATCACCAATTTTGGACAAAAAAAAAGAGAAATTGGGGAAAATGGCTTGAAGTGGATGGCCATGTGAAGGAAATGCAAGCCAACTTGCTAAAAAAGTTCCATTCAAATATTTTATACTTAAGTCCCCCAAATTATTTGTTTCTTTCAAACATTATTCCCAACTTCCCACACTTTCCCCATTCTTCATTCCATTCTTCACCAAACACCAAATATTCTTCCTCATTCGTTATTATAACCCATACCTTTCGACCATCATTGTCCCCATGCAAGAAACACACCAAATGAAACAAAAAAAAAAAAAAAAAAAAAAGAAATTATTGATCCATGTGTGGGGATGTAATCGGCCAAGACAAGGGAAGGGAGGAGAACTATTTTGCTCACTTGCCACTTTTACTCTACTCTCTCAATTATTCTCTCTAACACTTAAACATATTTTTCTCTCCAAACAAGAGGCAAATACTCTCCATTTTTTTGAACCATAGGGCGAATGTTCAAGAACAAAGTGAGAAATTTTATATTCTAATTCTTCTACTTCTTGACCCGATTTTTATCCACCAACTTATAACACAAAACTACCTTATTTTCCTATTTTACCTCAAAATGCCGTGAGCTTCAAGGTGGTGGAGGAAGGATTTTTGGTGGTGATTATTGCAAGAGAAGCAACTCCAAACTCCAATTTGGAAGATGGTAAGACTACTTGAATTTTCTTAAGTTTTCCTTTCCATTTTGGATAGATCGATAATTTTGTAATTTGGTTCATATGAGGAGCTGCCCTTTGAGTTTAGGACAATGGAGTTAAGTTTTCAAGAGGTGGAGAAGAAGGAATGTTGGATGGAAAAAATTGGAGTCAACTTGTTACTTCAACAATCAAGACATTAAGGTAAGATTGTTAGTTTTGTACTCCTTCCATTTCTTGACTTGAGGAATTAAATCTTGATTCAAGGACTTTGAAATTTCGGACCTAAGGGCTTCCGTGAAGTGCTAGGACTTTGAAGTTAGAAGCAAGAAGAAGAAATTCAATTTTAAGGACACAATTTGAAGATTGTTAAGGTGGGTGGAAAAATCCTTTATAAAAACTCAAGTGATCTTGTAAAAATTGCATGTAGTACTTTGAAACTAGCATGATATATGGAAATATGTATTGCAAGTATATTTCAAGTTTATATGTCCAATAATTTCATAAAAAAATGCTTAAAGTTTTAATTTTACAAAAATAGGTGCATACATGTACAAATCTATGAATTACTTGATGAAATCTTGAATGATATGTTAATACATGCCTATCTACTTGAAATTTAATGTTTTATTTGATTTATATTCTATAAAATTTGAATATAAATGAAAAATTGCACTATTAGACTTTATATGCAAAATTAGCAAAATTGGAGGACTAAATTGCAAAATATAAAAAAATGTGGGATTCCTCTGTAAATTTTCGAAATTGGGACTGTAATACTTTTAAAATATTACATTTTAAGATAATAATAAAATTTTAAAGGTTTTGAGATGATAAAAACCAACCCTTGAAAGCGTAAGGACCTAATTGAGGAATCTAGAAACTTTAAGGGCTAAAAATGAGATTTTTCAAACTGTACAAGGACCCTACAATTAAATTCGAAATTTTCAACTTGTAATAATTGAAAAACTCATATTTTGAGTAAATTCCAAAAATCAAAGTGTTTTGAGTAAAGAAAACCAAATTTTGAAATTTTGAGGACTAAAGTATAAAATACCAAACTCAAGGGCCAAAAACGAAATTTCCAGGACAAATACAACCCATGTACCTGGAAAAATCCCTTAAATTTAATTTTATATTATTTTGAACCCATGGTTCAAATTTCATAACAAATAGACCCCGAGATAAGCCTTAAGGCAAAAACTCAAAAATTGGACTAGAAAAAGAATTTTCAAAAGTTAAGCGACTTAAACTAACACTTTTCTAAAACTGCTTTTGTCCCAATAATCCTCTAATATAATTGATATTTTAAAGTTGTAATCACATCAAAATCCCTTCCGGTTTGTAAGATCCAAATATTGTAAGTTTGGGGCCAAAAATGGCAATTTTGACTAAAAGGGGACCAAATCGAATTCACAAAAATCAACCCCAAAATCTTTGAAAAATTGATTCTCTGGACAATTTGGAGAATTTAGGAGCGAACCTTATATTTTTCCAAGGTCGAGACCAAAACTTACTCGATTTCAAACCCGATAAATATTAGTTTTTCCAAAATGGGTTACTTATAAAAATATTTTTGTCAAAGACCTGAATTTACTTATGTATTTAGTTATAAAATTTTTAGTTTTCTAAAAAATCCAATACCTTAACGGACTACTTATCGAATTTTACGTATTACGCGTGGCGACTTTCTCGCCTTATAACTATTTGAACTTTCAACGAGGCTAAGATATTCTCGCATAATATACTGAATCCATCAAATCAATCGAAGATTAGTTATCCTCCCGATAATTAGCTTCATTTAATATAATTACACCGCCAATACCGATAAAAACTCGCGTATATAATTTTCACGTATTTACACTTGTATTGCTTTTGGTTAATTTGCATATTATACTCGATTTGCTGGTTGACTTATTATAACTATGTGAATCTACTTGTTTGAGTCAACTGGGTATGTCGAGCTCCATGATCGGAATGGACCGGTCGGGTAATGGAACAGGTGCGGCTCGGCTGCTATTCCTTTTACCAACCCCATTGTCCTAATCCCACTCTTTGGAGGACGGAGTGTCCAACACGGGAGAAGTAAGTCGTGAGACTTGAGGTATAATCATGAATATGACAATTTGGGCCTAATTAGCCCCACTTTGGATTTGTCGTGCCTATGAGTGATAAGGTTAAACATAGAAGATTTGTTGTGCCTAATTAGCCCCAATTTGGCCTAATTACTCTACTCTCTCATTTATTCTCTCTAACACTTAAACATATTTTTATCTCCAAACAAGAGGCAAATACTCTCCATTTTCTCGAACCATAGGGCCGAATGTTCAAGAACAAAGGTGAGAAATTTTATATTCTAATTCTTCTACTTCTTGACCCAACTTTTATCCACCAACTTATAACACAAAACTACCTTCTTTTCCTATTTTACCTCAAAATGCCATGAGCTTCAAGGTGGTGGAGGAAGAATTTTTGGTGGTGATTATAAGAAGAGAAGCAACTCTAAACCTTAGGCTGGAAGATGGTAAGACTACTTGAATTTTCTTAAGTTTTCCTTTCTATTTTGGATAGATCGATAATTTTGTAATTTGGTTCATATGAGGAGCTTCCTTTGAGTTTAGGACAATGGAGTTAAGTTTTCAAGAGGTGGAGAAGAAGGAATGTTGGATGGAAAAAATTGAGTCAACTTGTTACTTCCACAATCAAGACATTAAGGTAAGATTGTTAGTTTTGTACTCCTTCCTTTTCTTGACTTGAGGAATTAAATCTTGACTCAAGGACTTTGAAAGTTTGGACCTGGGGATTCCGTGAAGTGCTAGGACCTGTAAGTTAGAAGCAAGAAGAAGAAATTCAATTTTAAGGACACAATTTGAAGATTGTTAAGGTGGGTGGAAAAATCCTTTATAAAAACTCAAGTGATCTTGTAAAAATTGCATGTAGTACTTTGAAACTAGCATGATATATGGAAATATGTATTGCATGTGTATTTCAAGTTTACATGTCCAACAATTTCATAAAAATATGCTTAAAGTTTCAATTTTGTAAAAAATAGGTGCATGCACAAATCTATGAATTACTTGATGAATTCATGAATGATATGTTAATGCATACCTATGTACTGAAATCTTATGTTTTATTTGATTTATATTATGTAAAAATTGAATATAAATAAAAAATTGCACTATTGGACCTTATATGCAAAATTGGCAAAATTAGAAGACTAAATTGCAAAAATATAAAAAACTGTGGGATGCCTCTGTAAATTTTTGAAATTGGGACTGTACTACTTTTAAGATATGACATTTTAAGATAATAATTAAGTTTTAAAGGTTTTGAGATGATTAAAACCAACCCTTGAAAGCCTAATGACCTAATTGAGGAATCTAGAAAGTTTAAGGGCTAAAATGAGATTTTTCAAATTGTACAAGGACCCTACTGTTAAATTTGAAAATTTCAACTTGTAATAACTGAAAAATTCATATTTTGAGTAAATTCTAAAAATCAAAGTGTTTTGAGTAAAGAAAACCAATTTTTGAAAACTTGTGGACTAAAGTATAAAATGCCAAACTCAAGGGCCAAAAACAAAATTTCTAGGATTAATACAGCCCATGTACCTGGAAAAATCACTTAAATTTAATTTTATAATATTTTGAACCCATGGTTCAAATTTCATAACAAATAGACCACAAATAAGTCTTAAGGGGAAAAAACTCAAAAATTAGACTAAAAATAGAATTTTCAAAAGTTAAGGGACTTGAACTAACATTTTTCGAAAGCGCATTTGTCCCAATAACCCTCTGTTATAACTGATATTTTAAAGTTGTAATCATCAAAATCTGTCACGCCCAAACGAGACGCGACGATGATCCACAACTTAAATACCAATAACCAAATCAAGCGAATATCATCGAGAACCCAATGAAACAGAGTCAAATAGTAGCGGAATAAAGAACAAGTACAAATTACAACTTAGAGTCTCACAATTATCGAAATTACATCCCCAAAAATCAACCAAAGATAACTTAAAAGTCAAAGTGTCCTACGCCCTTCAATTACAAATAGGAATGAAAAAGAATACAAGAGTCCAACAACAAACACGAGAAAATAGTCCAACAACAACAAGAAGAAGTAGTAAGTCCAATGACAATTAATAGTAACAAGTCCGACAACATCAACAACAAGAGATAGTAAATCCAACAAGCGGAGTACAAGGGCTCAATCCGTAGTCGGTTCAAAGATCTTCAACGAAGTCCTCATCTAAGGTTAGAAAATAGGTGGGAATGAAACAGAAATCTCGGTGGATGGGGTGATCGTGTGCAAATGTGGCGATATATAGTTAATGCGAGAAAACTTGATTATATGAAAACACGTGAGTATGATGCATGAATTCATACCACGATCCACAAGCGTCGTGATAAATATATTTAAGTAATATACTTATACTGATTTGAGAAAACGATTCGTGGTCACACTGACGCATACTATGTGATTCGTGCAAGACAGTAGGATTGCATACGGAAATGTAACGCCAATCCCATGCAAGGCAAATAATGGTTGCGTACGGATTTGTAGCGCCAACCAATGCAAAGTAAGTAAGCGGTTGCGTCATTTAATTTGTAGCGCCAACCAAACGGGTCCGATAACTCCAGGAATCGTGTGGATGGACAGATGATTCCTTCGTTCTTCCTTGTAACTCCCAGGCAAGATGGTCAAGACCGGTCACCTTATCGCTCCATAGGCAAAGACAAAATCCACACCTTTGGAGCTTGCAAGGCTCGGATGACCGTGATAATCATGATTATACCTCAAGTACTACGACCCGCTTCCCTTGGACACTCCATCCCTCGATTGCGGGAATAGGGCGATGGGACCAGGAATAGTGGAATAGCAGCAAGCTGCCCGGTTCCATCCCCGACGTATCCATTCCGACTATGAGCTCGACACACCAAGTTGACTCGGTAGGAAAGTAAATACAAGTCTGCATACGATCAACCAGCAATGAGTATGATTGATTCAGGAAGCGATCAGAAACTTTTTGAAAATTCACGAGTAGCAATTGTTTGATACATGTTTTTATCTTAATTTTGATGATTTTATTTTATCACCAAAACAATGCTTTTAAAGGTTGTCCAAATACTCCTAAATGATTTAAAATGGTTTTAATATTTTCCGGAGTATTTTCTCAAGTTTATTTTCGTCTAAATTGGACAACGCTTTTAATGATTTTACGTTATTGGGTTTTCACTCTCAAACGATGTTTCTAAATGTTGTCCTAATACTTCCGATCGGTTTAAAATGTTTTTACTAAATTTTCGGAGTATTTCTTGAGTTTTATTTTCGACAAAAATTGGACAATATTTCTGTCTCGTGGTCGACCGGTCGCCCTATAGGGCAACCCATACCTGAAGATGTTTTTAGAAACAGAAAATGAGACGGAAAGAAAAACAAGCAGGTCGACCGGTCCGGTCGACCGGTCGCCCAGGGGTCGACCGGTACCTGCAAGTTTCGTTTTTGAAACAGAACAAAACCTTGCATTTTTGAAACAAGAGGGACCGGTTGAAACAGGGGTCGACCGGTCGAAGCCTACGTCGACCGGTCGCCCTGTTGTATTTTTCAAAGTGTTCTCTTTAACTCTTATCTCTGTGCGACCGGTCGCCCTATGTATTGACAGCAAAAATATGACCGTTTGACAGCAGACAAACTTTCCTTAAATTGTGGGATTGATTTCTAACAGCTATATTCTTGATTTTTATTGTATTTTTCTGTAGATTTTCAATCCCCAAGAGGAGCCTATGCTTGATCAATCATCTCCTATAAATAGAGGAAGTTTTGGAGCAACCAAAACAACAATTGAGATACTACACAACAAGATACACTTCAAGCAAAACACTTGGTCCTTCATTGTCCTATTTCTTGTTGTAATTTGCCTAGCTATTCACTTTCACATTCTTGAGGTCTAGGCTATTCTTGATTACACTTGCACTCAATTGTATTATTCTTTATCGAGTTGTAATCTTGAATTTGTGGTCGTCATTCAAACACAAGATATCCTTGTGAGTGTTCTTGTGGTAAGAACACACTTGGGTGATCTAGGTGTTAGGTATGAGAAGATTGTGGTAATCTTCTTATTGAGGTGTTGAAGAATTTGGTATTCTTCAAGGTTGAAGATTGTGGTAATCTTCACAAGGTGCCGTTGAAGGAAGATTGTGGTAATCTTCAAAGGGAGATTGTGGTAATCTCAAAGGTGGTGTTGAAGAAGAGTGTGGTGCTCTTGAGGTGTTGTAAGTTGAATTTGTATTAATTTTGGTAATTAATAAAATTCTTTTTCTTTCGAAATCCATCCGGATATCTTGGGGTGGTAGAGGATTAGGCCCTAGGTGGGTTGAACCTCTTTAAATCGACGTGTGTTGTTTATATTCCGCACCTTTATTATTGTATTTGAGCATTCGGATTTGTAAAAAGAGGGCGAAATCGAAAAAGATGGAGATAATCTATTCACCCCCTCAGATTATCGTAGCCGCTTGGACTTACAATATGGCGTTGGTGGAGTTATTTGGATGAAGATGATTATCAGAAAGATAAGCAATCTTCGATATCTTGAAAGTTTAGTTGGAACATAAGTCCCGTTATAGATTCAAAACCGCTAGACGAGGAAGTCGCCCCGCGATCGGGTATTAATCATCAAAGCGGTCCGATAAGTCAAGGGATTTTTGAAAAACTAAAATAATTTAATTAAATCCCCAAGTCAGAGGGTCTAGGGCTATTTTAGTAAGAAGGAAAATAATTTGAGTTAGGTCCTTTATAAAAGAAAATTTACAATTTAGCCCGTTTTGTAAAAACCAAAACGTTTGGGGTTAAAAATTAAATATATAAATATCCCGACCTTGAAAAATTATGAGGCCAGTTCCTAAATTCTCCAAATTGTCCAGAGATTCAGGTTTTCAAAGTTTTGTGGTCGAGGTTTTATAAAATTCTGACATTGGCCCCAAATTTGTAGAAATTGTCATTTCGGACCTTAAGTTTAAAATAATCGGAACTCACAAACCGGAAGGGCTTTTAATATGATTCCAGTTGGAAAATGTCACTAAGGTTAGTGGGATATTGGGACAAAAGCAGTTTTTAAAAGAAATAAGTGTAGGTCCTTTAACGTTTGAAAATATCATTTTTGTCCCATTTTGAAATAATTGCCTTTAAGGCTTTTAGGGGTCCAATTGTTATGAAATTTGAACCTTGGGTCCAAAATATAATTAAGTTATAGTTAAAATAGTATTTCCAGGTGCATGGGCTGCATAAGTCCTGGAAATTTCATTTGGATCCTCAAGTTTAATCTTTTACACTTTAGTCCTTCAACTTTAGAAAAATTACTTTCCAAGCCCTAAACACTTGGATTTTTGGAATACATTTAAAATATGTCATTTCCAGTACCTTAAGAGTGAAAATTTCAAATTTTAAAATTAAGGTCTGGTACAGTTTCAAAATTTGCAAAGTAGCCCTTAAACTTTCAAAATTTTACAATCTAGTCCTTGAGCTTTTAAAGGTTGATTTTATTTATCTTAAAACTCTTAAAACTTTATTAAAATGTCCAAAAGTCATTTTTGAACCTGAGTACAGTCCCAAAATTCGAAATTTGCAGAGGGGTCCTTTAACTTTCATTTTCTTGCAATTTAGTCCACCAACTTTCCATTTTTGCATTTTTAAGTCCAAAATTGAAATTTAATCAATTATGCTCGACTTTTCCAGGTTATAAGTCATCCAAAACATGGATTTCAAAGATCATACACATGCATGTCCAATACATACAAGAATTCATCAAATAGAACATTTAATTGTACATGCATGCACCTAAAATTCAATAAATAGCAATTTGAGAAACTCTTGAGAATTTTCATGATTTGATACATAAAATTGACATGCAATACATAGATTATATATCTCAAGGGCTCATGATCAAAATTCTACATGCATTTTAATAAAAACACCTAAAAGTTGGAAAGTATTTTTCCACCAACCTTAAATTGGAAAATTGTGAAATAAAAGGATAAATTTCACAACTTTGAGGAGGTCACTTAGGTCAGCCCCTAAGTCAAGAAATATAAAAAATTTGGAGTTAGAATAAATGAGAGAAAAATTAAGGAGAAAAAGAAGGAGATAAGAAAATTGAAAAGACTACACTTTACTTTGTGTAGTAGGTGATTTGAAACTAGTTGAAGCTTCAAATTTGTAAATTTTGGTTCAACTCCAAAATCACCTAAGGTCAACCCCTATTTCTCAAAAATGAAAAAGGGGTGTTAAAATTTGAAAAAATAGGAAGAAGAAGAAGAAAGAAGGGTTCTAGTGTCCAATTCTTACCTTGTAGTCCAAATTTCTCTACTAGTTATTCTTCAAGTCTTCAAGTTTCACCACCATGCATGCATGTCTCCAAGTGGTCTTCTAAGTACCTCAAAATCCAAAATATAAACTTATGTTAAAAGGAGAAGGTGATGAGTAGCAAGATTTTAAGTTGAATTGAGGAGTGAAATTTCTTACCTTAAGATAGGGGGTGTTCGAATTTTTTTTTTGGTGTTTAAGTGGTAAGATTGTTTGTTTTGGTTTGGATGTTTGAAGAAAGAACGTATGTTTGATGTTAGGAATAAGATGTTCTTGAAGATATGAATATGGGTTTGAAGATGTGAAGGACTTGTGTTTGAATATTTGAAGATGTGAAGAAGTGGTACTTGAAGATATGAAGAACTTATGTTGAAGATTTGAAGATGTGAAGAGTTGGTGTTTGAAGGTTTGAAGATGTGAATGATTTTGTGTTTGAAGATTTGAAGATGTGAATGAATTTTAGAGAGAGATTAGAGAGAAGTTGGAGAAAAGGCTTGAGAGTTAGAATGTGTTTGATGAAAAAATGAGATGAATTTTTGTGTAATAGGCCATTTTGGCCGTCCACCATGGGGGGGGGGAGAGAGGAATTTTGATTAATTTTGTGTCTTGCAAATTGTCTCTTGCATGGAGACAATTAGACTAGTCAAAGTATGGGCAAGGTATGGAAAAAGAAGGAATGTTGGGAAGACTCCAACATGTTGGGAAAAATAGTAATAAAGAATTGATGTATGAGATGATGTGTATAATGTTTGAATTAATGGTATAATTATACACAAGATGACTAATATAAGGTGTAAGTGTACAAGAGTTGGATGATATTTTTACTCCAAAAATCTCATGTTGGTCGTCCACTATAGGGGTATTATGGTAATTCCATATTTTTTTGTCCCAAATTTGATGATAATAGATGAAATATATCAATCTCCAAAATAATTAGTGATTTACTTGATCACTTATAAGTCTCATGATCACTTAATCTAAATCAAAATCTTAATTCTATAAGGTAAAAGTCTCTAAAAGAAATAGTCTCTTAAAATTCTAAGGTGACTAATAAATACAAAAATAGTAATAATGATAAGTCAAGTGATCGTAAATGTGAAATAGAATTAATAAAGATCATGATCACAAGTAATTAAATAAAATGAAATAAAATACAAATATATATATATATAAATGATAATTACCCGTCAAAGTGACGCGGTAAAATTGTCGGTCAAATACATAGATGACATGATAAGAATCAATTATATGTTCGGAAAAATCGGGGCTTCACATCCTCCCCTCCTTAAAAGAATTTGGTCCCCAAATTCTCCTCGTTTGATTCCGGATATTGATTCCTCACGCCTTCTTCCATCTCCCACGTTGTGTCTTCGTCTCGGTTGTGGTTACGCCACACAACTTTAACCATCGGAATTTCTCTCTTACGCAAGCTGCCAGTATGTTGATCAATGATCCGGATCGGGATCCTGGTTGATACTTCTTCAATCTCGACACGTGGAATACATCATGCATTCCCGCATATGGTTTGGTAACTCTAGTCAGTAGGCTAACTTCCCGATCCTTTGTAAAATCTTGTAAGGTCCAACATATCTCGGACTCAACTTGCCTCCTTTCTTGGATTGATCAATCCTTTCGGTGGTGAGAGTCCGAAAAAATACTTCATCTCCGACTTCAAATTCCAAATCCTTTATTCTCTTGTCCGCGTAACTCTTTTGGCGCTCCGAGCTGTGCGAATCCGCTCCTTGATCGGCTTGACCTTCTCCATGGCCTCCGAACTAAGTCGACCTTTGGAATCGAGGCGACTTTCGTTTCTCTTCGAGTCCATTGGTCATCAATCTCCCAAAGTGTAGTGGGGATCTACATTTTCGCCCATATAATGCCTCGTAGGGTGCCATCCCAATCGTGGCACGATAAGCTGTTATTGTAGGAGAACTCGGCTAATGGTTAGTGCGAATCCCAACTTCCTTGAAATCCAATGTGCAGGCTCGCAGACATATCTTCAAGGGTTTGAATTGTTCGCTCGGTGTCCATCGGTTTGTGGATGTGTTCTTTGTCTTTGAAACTTAGCGAGGTACCCAATTCCTTGTGCAAGCACTTCCAAAATATGGAGACAAACTTGGGTCTCTGTCGGATACTATGTCGATCGGTACTCCATGCGGTCGAATGATTTCTCGGATGTAAATCTGTGCAAGTTTCTGCAAGCTATCAGTTTTCTTGATGGGTAAGAAATGTGCAGATTTCGTGAGTCGGTCTACAACTACCCAAATAGCATCATGGCCTCCTCTGGTCCTTGGTAGATCCGTCACGAAGTCCATCGTTATATGTTCCCACTTCCACTCGGGAATTCTCAATGGTTGTAGTAAACCAGATGGTCACTAGTGTTCTGGCTTTTACTCGTTGACAAGTCAAACATCCGCAACGAATTCCGCTACCTGGTTCTTCATGTTTACCCACCAATAACTCCGTTTCAAATCCTTATACATCTTGTTTCCTCCAGGATGTATAGTGTATTTCGAACGGTGTGCCTCTGCTAGGATTCTATTCCTAATCTGCTCGTCATTCGGTACACACACTCGATTCCGGAATCTGATAACCCCATCTTCGTGTACCGAGAATTCTGATCTCTCTCTTTTAAGTATCTTCTCCTTCAGTTTTTGAAGATGTGCATCTTTCCCTTGTGCTTCTTTGATCTCATTCAGCAGATCGGGTTTAACCGAAATGTTAGCACATGAAATCTGAGTATTGGTTCTCGTCGATTCCAATTGCTCACTCTTCTAATGATTCCCACTCTCGAATCATAAGCCTGGCTAAGCTCGCTTTCGCTTAGAGCGTCGCTACGACGTTAGCTTTCCGGGATGGTATTGAATATCAAAGTGATAGTCCTCAATCAACTCTATCCATCTCCGTTGCCTCAGTTGAGGTCTTTGCGGGAGAATAGATACTTCAAGCTCTTATGATCCGTGAAAACCGTGAATGTTGCTCGTAGAGAGATAGTGTCTCCATTTCTTCAATACGAACACTATCGCTGCCAATTCCAAGTCATGCGTTGGATAATTGGCTTCATACGGCTTGAGCTTTCGTGATGCATAAGCGATAACTTTTCCTTCCTACATGAGCACTTGCTCCTAGTCCTTCTTTTGATGCATCACTTGTAGACGACAAAGTTTTCGGTTCCCTTTGTAAGGGCTAAGACTAGAGCAGTAGTAAGTCGTTTCTTGATTCTTGAAACTCGCCTCGCATTTGTCATTCCACTCAAACTTGACTTGCTTCTTGGTTAGTTGAGTGAGTGGTCCGGCTATCTTGGAGAAATCCTGGATAAATCTTCAATAATATCCAGCTAGTCCCAAGAAACTCCGATTTCGATTCTGACTCGAGTTGTTTCCATTCAACCACCGTCTGTACCTTGAAGGATCTACCGCAATCCCGGTGTCGGATACTATGTGTCCCAAGAACGCGACTTCACTAAGCCAAAATTCGCACTTGTTGAATTTGGCATACAAACCACGGTCTCGTAGTGTCTCCAAAACGATTTTCGGATAGCGTTCATGCTCTTCTCTAGACTTAGAGTATACGAGTATGTCATCAATGAATATCACTACGAATTGATCCAAATAAAGTTGAAATACTCGATGCATCGGTCCATAAATGTTGTCGGTGCATTTGTCGACGAAAGGCATCACTACAAACTCGTAGTGTCCATATCGGGTTTGAAATGCGATTTTGGAAATGTCTTCTTCGCAGATCTTGATTGGTAATCAAATAGTTTTTCTATCCTCCGGAGAGGATATTTGTTCTTTATGGTCACATTTGTTAAGACCACGATAATCTATACATAGTCTTAATGTGCCATCTTTCTTTTTGACGAACAAAGACAGAGTGCTCCTCACGGAGACGTGCTCGGTCGGATAAATCCCACATCCATCGGCCGTAATTGCGTTTTCAACTCTTGTAACTCAAGAGGAGCCATTCTATACGGTGTTCTAGCAATCGGGCGGTTCCGGTAATACCTCGATGGTGAACGCGACTTCCCTATCCTGGAGGGACAGTGGTGAGTTCTTGTGGAAATACGTCCGTGTATTCGATACTATAGGTACTTGGTTAATTTGTGTCTCACGGGTTTGTTAATTACAAATGCCAAGTACCCTTGTGCCCTCTAGCGATTGCCTTTCTTGCTTTCATGGTGGAGTTGATAACCAAGACGTAGAGTTAACGATGAAGGGAAAGGCATATCCATTAATGTAAAATCTGAATACACCCATAGTACAACAATAGTAACACTGAGTCAAGATACATCGTAACCAAAATACAATCGAATCTAATACAATAGAAAGTAAGGTACAACATGGAATAAGCGTCTACAATCAACGAAAGTACAAACCGACAATCAAGCTAACTAATCAATGAGATCGCCATCATCGTCACCGCAACTATGTCCATAATCGGGGCCCGGTGGGGCCGAGGTGGCGCGCTTGACCTCATGCCAATCAACGAAATCCAACCACCGCTCGAATCCCCGAGCATCATCAAGTGGAGCAGCCTCGAGTGCCTCGGCTCTCGACCTCGGATCGGATCCTCCTCGGGATCCTCCTCGGCGTCGGGTATGGGCTCCACCTCGGGTGGTGGCAATGGTTGTGCATTAGCTGTCGAGCGGCCTCGGCGCGACATCTCTTTGAGCTAGGGCTGTGTAAGGTCCTCTATCATCATCTCGCTTGATGAGGGTCTCCTCCAAGCGCTCAACGGTGTCGCGAGATAGGCGGCGTCAATCTCCCATTTCGGCGGCCGTCACTTGCCCTCTTCATCTTCTCTCGCATGTTATCCAGGCGCTCCCGGATATTCTCGTCAGATCTGGTCCTCCCGCTCATATGGTGTTGTCGCGGTCCTGATGATAGTGGTCAACTCGCTCTTTTCATCTTGGCTCCTCGTCAAGCGGCCGTGTCAGTCCCTGTTACCGGGCGCTCCTCGGATAGCTCGAGGTCGCTCGATCACTCTCCCGGTGCGGTGAATCATCGGTGCCGGTAGTACTCCAACTCGGCACTTTGGCATGAAAAATGTCCCACCAAGAAGGTGGCGCCGACTCCATCCCGATCAAACAAAACTAAGGCGGATTAGTCAAAGGCAAAGGAAAGATAAGAAGAGAATAAGGAAGGAATGAATAAAGAAAGTCAGTAAGAATCAACTAAGTCAAGACAAGTATGACTATGGAACCTCAAAATATGCGTTCTAACTTAGTTCAAACATCAATAAGGCGGTTCTATGCAAATTTGAAATCGATTTCACGAGTTAATGAGTCAATTCGCGGTTCTACCCAAAACACGCATCGAGGTCCTATCACGGGTCGCCTTGGTGTAAGTTTCCATCTTACTAGCCGAGCTCGATACCACTCTAATCATCACGCCCCTAAAAGGTGCGTGGCGGCGATCCACAACTTAAATACCAATAACCAAACGATGCAGACGAATATCATCGAGAACCCAATGAAATAGAGAGTCAAATAGCAGCGGAATAAAGAACAAGTACAAATTACAACTTACAGTCTCACAATTATCCGAAATTACATCCCCAAAAATCAACCAAAGATAACTTAAAAGTCAAAGGGTCCTACGCCCTTCAATTACAAACCGGAATGAAAAGGAATACAAGAGTCCAACAACAAACACGAGAAAAGAGTCCAACAACAACAAGAAGAAGTAGTAAGTCCAATAACAATTAATAGTAACAAGTCCGACGACATCAACAACAAGAGATAGTAAATCCAACAAGCGGAGTACAAGGGCTCAATCCGTAGTCGGTTCAGCATCTTCAACGAAGTCCTCATCTAAGGTTAGAAAATAGGTGGGGATGAGACAAAAATCTCGGTGGATGGGGTGATCGTGTGCAAATGTGGCGATATATAGCTAATGCGAGAAAACGATTATATGAAAACACGTGAGTATGATGCATGAATTCACACACATCCACAAGCGTCCCGATAAATATATTTAAGTAATATACTTATACGATTTGAGAAAACTTGATTCGTGGTCACACAGACACTATGTGATTGAGCAAAGCGGTAGGATTGCGTGCGGAAATGTAACGCCAATCCCATGCAAGGCAAATAATGGTTTGCGTCGGATTTGTAGCGCCAACCAATGCAAAGCAAGTACCGATTGCGTCACGGATTTGTAGCGCCAACCAAACGGGTCCGATAACTCCGGAATCGTGTGGATCATACAAAGCGATTCCTTCGTTCTTCCTTGTAACTCCCTAGGCGGGATGGTCAAGACCGGTCACCTTATCGCTCCATAGGCAAAGACAAAATCCACAGTGGAGCTTGCAAGGCTCGGATCTGTCATAATCATGATTATACCTCAAGTACAACGACCCGCTTCCCTTGGACACTCCGTCCCTCGGTTGTGGGATTAGGACGATGGGGCGAAAAGAGTGGAATAGCAAATGAGCTGCCGGTTCCATCCCCGATCGTGAGCTCGACACACCAAGTTGACTCAGCAGAAAGTAAATACAAGTACAGTGCATCAACCAGCAATGAGTATGATTGATTCAGGGAAGCGATTCAGAAACTTTTTGAAAATTCACGAGTAGCAATATGGCGTTGGTGGAGTTATTTGGATGAAGACGATTATCGGAAAGATAAGTAATCTTCGATATCTTGAAAGTTTAGGTGGAACATAAGTCCCGTTATAGATTCAAAACCGCAAGACGAGGAAGTTGGGATTCGCACTTACCATTTGCCGAGTTCGCCTACAATAATGACTATCGTGCCACGATTGGGATGGCACCCTATGAGGCATTATATGGGCGAAAATGTAGATCCCCACTACACTGGGAGATTGATGACCAATGGACTCCGAAAGAGAAACGAAAGTCACCCTCAATTCCAAAGGTCGACTTAGTTCAGGAGGCCATGGAGAAGGTCAAGCTGATCAAGGAGCGGATTCGCACAGCTCAGAGCCGCCAAAAGAGTTACGCGGACAAGAGAAGAAAGGATTTGGAATTTGAAGTCGGAGATGAAGTATTTCTCAGACTCTCACCACGGAAAGGATTGATCAATCCGAAGAAAGGAGGCAAGTTGAGTCCGAGATATGTTGGACCTTACAAGATTTTGAGAGGATCGGGAAGTTAGCCTACGACTTGAGTTACTAAAGACCATATGCGGGAATGCACGATGTATTCCACGTGTCGAGAAGAAGTACCAACCGGACCCGAGCATATCATCACCGAGATACTCCTCCTCTAATGGAAAATCTATCCTACACCGAGAGACCGATCCGGATCATTGATCGTGAGTGCACGACAATTGCGTAAGAGAGAAATCCCGATGGTTAAAGTGGTGTGGTGAAACCACAACCGAGACGAAGACGCAACGTGGGAGATGGAAGAAGACATGAGGAATCAATATCCAGAACTATTTCAAGAGAATTTGGGGACCAAATTCTTTTAAGGAAGGAGGATGTGAAGCCCCGATTTTTCCGAACATATAATTGATCCTTATTGTCGTCATGTATTTGATCGACTATTTTACGCGTCACTTTGACGGGTAATTATCATTAATATATATATATTTTGTACTTTATTTCATTTTATTTAATTACTTGTGATCATGATCTTTATTAATTTTATTTTGCATTTATGATCACTTGGTTGATCATTATTACTATTTTTGTATTTATTAGTCACCTTAGAATTTTAAGAGACTATTTATTTTAGAGACTTTTACCTTATAGAATTAAGATTTTGATTTAGATTAAGTGATCATGAGACTTACAAGTGATCAAGGAAATCACTAATTATTTTGGAGATTGATATATTTCATCTATTATCATCAAATTTGGGACAAAAAAAAAATATATGGATTTACCATAATACCCTTGAAGTGGACGGCCAACATGGTATTTTGGATTAAAAATATCATCCAACTCTTGTACACCTACACCTTATATTAGTCATCTTGTGTATAATTATATCATTAATTCAAACATTATACACATTATCTTATACATCAATTTTATATCATTAAATTCCATTCTTCCCAACATTCTTCTTATTCCTCTCAACATTCCATTTGACCCATACCTTGACTCACCTTTTGTCTCCATGCAAGAGACCATTTGCAAGATTGAATTTTTCTTCCCCCTCTCTCATACTACACGGCCATATGGCCTAAATGACCAAAAATTTGGTTCATTTTCACCAACAACTCTCTCTCTCTTGTTAACAATCCTCCAACTCTTTCTACCTTTCTTCCTCTTCTTTCTTATACACTTAGAAAAAAATTCAAGAACTCCAATTTTTGATATTTCTTTGAATTAGGGGCTGACCTAAGAAGCCTCATCCAAAAATTGTGAAATTATCCTTTTATTTCACAATTTCCAATTTTAAGGTGGGTGGAAAAATATTTTCCAACTTTTAGGTGTTTCGATTAAATGCATGTAGAAAATTTGATCATGAGCCTTGAGATATATATAATCTATGTATTGCATGTCAATTTTATATATCAAATCATGAAAATTCTCAAGAGTTGCTCAAAATTGCCATTTATTGAATTTTAGGTGCATGCATGTGCAATTTAATGTTCTATTTGATGAATTCTTGTATGTATTGGACATGCACGTGTATGATCTTTAAAATCTATGTTTTGGATGACTTATAACCTGGACAAGTCGAGCATAATTGATTAAATTTCAATTTTGGACTTAAAAATGCAAAAAATGGAAAGTTGGTGGACTAAATTAAAAGAAAATGAAAGTTAAAGGACCCTCTGCAAATTTCGAATTTTGGGACTGTACGCGGGTTCAAAAATGACTTTTGGACATTTTAATAAAGTTTTAAGATAAATAAAATCAACCTTTAAAAGCCCAAGGACTAGATTGTAAAATTTTGAAAGTTTAAGGGCTACTTTGCAAATTTTGAAACTGTACCAGACCTTAATTTTAAAATTTGAAATTTTTACTCTTAAGGTACTGGAAATGACATATTTTAAATGTATTCCAAAAATCCAAGTGTTTAGGGTTTGGAAAGTAATTTTCTAAAATTGAGGGACTAAAGTGTAAAATACTAAACTTGAGCACCCAAATGAAATTTGCAGGACTTATGCAGCCCATGCACCTGGAAATACTAACTTAACTATAACTTAATTATATTTTGGACCCAAGGTTCAAATTTCATAACAATTGGACCCTAAAAGCCTTAAAGGCAATTATTTCAAAATGGGACAAAAATGATATTTTCAAATGTTAAAGGACCTAAACATATTTATTTTAAAAACTGCTTTTGTCCCAATATCCTACTAACCTTAGTGACATTTTCCAACTGGAATCACATTAAAAGCCCTTCCGGTTTGTGAGTTCCGAATTTTTAAACTTAAGGTCCGAATTGGCAATTTTTACAAATTTGGGGCCAATGTGAGAATTTCATAAAAACTCGACCTCAAAACTTTAAAAACCTGAATCTATGGACAATTTGGAGAATTTAGGAACTGACCTCATAATTTTTCAAGGTCGGGATATTTATTTATTTAATTTTTAACCCCAAAGGTTTTGGTTTTTACAAAACGGGGCTAAATTGTAAATTTTCTTTTATAAATGACCTAACTCAAATTATTTTACCTTTTACTAAAATAGCCCTGGACCCTCTGACTTGGAGATTAAATTAAAGTATTTTATTTTCTCAAAACCCTTGACTTATCGGATCAATTTGACCGATTAATACCCGATCGCGGAGCGACTTACTACGCCTTGCGATTTTGAATCTATAACGGGACTTATGTTCCACCTAATCTTTCAAGATATCGAAGATTGCTTATCCTTCCGATGATCATCTTCATCCAAATACTCCAACAACGCCATAATTGCCACTCGCGCTTTTCAAAAATTTTCCTAAACTACTTCCCCGAATCAATAATACTGATTTGCTGGTTGATCACTGTACTTGTATTTACTTTCCGCCGAGTCAACTTGGTGTGTCGAGCTCACAAATCGAAATGGATACGTAGGGGATGGAACAAGGCAGCTCGGCCGCTATTCCACTCTTAGGCCCCATCGCCCTAATCCCAACCGAGGGACAGAGTTTGTCCAAGGAAGCGGGTCGTAGTACCGAGGTATAATCATGATTATGACGGATCCGAGCCTTGCAAGCTCCACTGTGGATTTTGTCTTTGCCTACGGAGCGATAAGGTGCGGTCTTGGACCATCCGACCGGGAGTTACAAGGAAGAACGAAGGAATTTGTCTCGATCCACACGATTCTCGAGTTATCGGACCCGTTCGCTCGGTTGGCGTTACATTTCCGCACGCAACCGCTACCTTTTGCATTGGTTGGCGCTACAAACCGTGACGCAACCATTATTTGCCTTGCATATAGATTGGCGTTACACTTCCGTGCGCAATCCTACTGTCTTGATTGAATCACATAGTGCCGTGTGACCATGAACTATTTTCTTGAATGTATAAATATACTAATGTATTATTTTATCACGGCGCGTAACTATGTGCGAATTCATGCATCATACTCACGCCGCGTTTTTTCATATAATTTTTCGCATTAACTATATATATTGCGCCACACTTGCACACGATCACCCCATCCATCGAGATTTCTATCTCATCCCCACCTGTTTTCTAACCTTAGATGAGGATTTCGTTGAAGATCTTTGCCGAACCGGCTCGGGATTGAGACCTTGTACTACGCTTGTTGGATTTACTATTTCTTGTTGTTGATTGGACTCTTTTCTTATGTTGTTGTCGGACTTTTGTATTTCGTTCCATTCGGGTTTATAATTAAGGGGCGTAGGACCCTTTGACCTTAAGTTGCTATTTTGTTGATTTTCGGGTTTGTAATTAAGGGCGTAGGACCCTTTGACCTTAAGTTGCTATTTTGTTGATTTTCGGGTTGTAATCGGATGATGGATTGTAGACTTTAAGTTGTAACTTGTATCCGCTATTTATTTCACGCTATTTAGACTCTGTCTCATTGGGTTCTCGTTGATATTTATGCGGACTATTTGGTTATTGTATTTAAGTTGTAGATCGCCGTCGCGTCCCGTTTGGGGCGTGTGATTAGAGTGGTATCGAGCTCGGCTAGTAAGATGGAAACTTACACCGAGTGACCCAGGATAGGACCCGGTCGATGCGTGTTTTGGGTAGTACCACGACTTGAGCAATTAAGCGTGAAATCGATTTCAAATTGGCATAGAACCGTCTTATTGATATTTGAACTACGTTAGAACGCATATTTGAGATTTCATAGTAATACTTGTCTTGACTTAGTTGATTCTTGATCGATTTCCTTATTCATTCTTTCCTTATTCTCTCCTTATCTTTCCTCTACCTTTGGTCGATCCGCCTTAGTTTTGTTTGATCGAGGATGGAGCCGACGCCGCCTTCATGGTGGGATGTTTTCCATGCCCGTCTTTGAGCGGGAATATTACCGGGAACCGATGATTCACCGCATCGGAGAGTGATCGCGCGACCATAGAGCTAGCCGGGAGCGCCAACGGAATAGGGACGACTCGGCGCTTGGCGATGAGCCAAGATGAGAAGAACGAGCTGACTAATGTCATCAAGGACCGCGATAACACCATAAGAGCGCGGGAGAACCAAATACTGAGTATCAGGAGCGCCTGGATAACATGCGGGAGAAGATGAAAAGGCAAGTGACGGCCACGAGAAATGGGAGATTGACGCCCGCCTATCCCGCGACACCGTCGTCGCTGGGCGCTTGGAGGAGACCCTCATCAAGCGATGACAGTCATAGAGGACCTTACACAGATCCCTAGCTCGAGAGACGCCACACTGGAGGCTGCTTTGGCGACTAATGCTCACCATTGCCACCGCCCGAGGCACTTGAGGCTGCTCCACTTGATGAGGCTCGGGGATTCGAGCGAGTGGTTAGACTTTGTAGATTGGCTCAAGGTCGAGGCGCCACCTCAGCCCAACCCGCCCCGATTATGGACATAGCTGCGAGTGACGATGATGGCGATCTCACCGATTAGTTAGCTTGATTGTCGGTTGTACTTTCATTATTATAGACGCTTATTCAGTGATGTACCTTGCTTTCTGTTGTATTAGATTGATTGTATTTTGGTTGAAGTATCTTTGACTCGGTATTACTAGTGTTGTACTTCATGGGTGTATTCAAGTTTTACATTAATGAATATACCTCATTTTGGATGTAGGTGATTTAGAAATTTCTTGATTTGAAGGCTATAATGCCCCATTATGATGAGACTTGAAGGATATAAGGTTATCACTTGAAAGCATATAATTGGGTCATATGATATATTATAGAAGTTAGATGCCTAATGATATTACTTTAGAGAATGATAATCACTAAGTATGATTTACCTATGATGTACCATTGTGTTATTCGTTCTAAATGCTTCTACGAACTTAAATAAACAAATTTGACTTGGTGTTTGGTATCATGGATAAGATACGTCAAGGATATGACGATTATAGGGTCTCAAATTGTCACTAAATATTTTTTTTAAGTTATGATATCTCATTTGTGAATTAAATTTGGGATAATGATTATCTGTGAGTATTCGGAATATTATGGTGATCTAGGCACTCACATGATATATGAATTTGATTGATTTTGACTTAGTTATTGAGTACTAAGTATTGATTAATTTCGGAGGAGACGGATAATAATATTCTATATAAAGTATATGAGATGTGCACATTTATCTGGAATAATCAAGGACCTTATGATTATGGGAAATTGAGATTGCTATCAAGATTTTAGAAGGAGCGACTCATATGATTACAACTTTGGAAATAACTTATTAAATGATTACTGAGGTCTTGACTATTATATGTTGATGGGTGGAGATTATGGGTTGATCTTGCACTTTTAGCGATGAAATCTACTACCAATTGTTCGAGGAAATCTACCACAATATGAATAGGTGTCGACTATTTAGTTAAATCGACTCTATTATTATGAGTATCACTCTCTTAGGTAAATGAAGTATTGACTAGCTGTGACAAGCAAGGATATATTCGGGATTTGAATTATAAGAGGTATGTTTTGAACTAATAATTATGGGAATAGTACATTAGAATGATATGTGGAGTAGAAATGATTGGTTAAGTGATAATCGAATAGTGGTGCAAATGTTACGGATCACATGAATAGGGTACTATGAATAGTGTCTATTACAAGGTTTGTCTCAGATTTTGGAAGTGCTTGCACGAGAAGATGGGTACTCGCTAAGTTTCAAAGACAAAGAAGACATCCACAAACTGATGGACAGTCTGAGCGAACGATTCAAACCTTGGAAGATATGTTGCGAGCCTGCACGTTGGATTTCCAAGGAAGTTGGGATTCGCACTTACCATTTGCCGAGTTCGCCTACAATAACAGCTATCAGGCCACGATTGGGATGGCACCCTACGAGGCATTATATGGGCGAAAATGTAGATCCCCACTACACTGGGAGATTGATGACCAATGGACTCCGAAAGAGAAACGAAAGTCACCCTCAATTCCAAAGGTCGACTTAGTTCGGGAGGCCATGGAGAAGGTCAAGGCGATCAAGGAGCGGATTCGCACGGCTCGAGCCGCCAAAAGAGTTACGCGGACAAGAGAAGAAAATTTGGAATTTGAAGTCGGAGATGAAGTATTTCTCGGACTCTCACCACGGAAAGGATTGATCAATCCGAAGAAAGGAGGCAAGTTGAGTCCGAGATATGTTGGACCTTACAAGATTTTGAGAGGATCGGGAAGTTAGCCTACTGACTTGAGTTACAAAGCACCATATGCGGGAATGCACGATGTATTCCACGTGTCGAGACTGAAGAAGTACCAACCGGACCCCGAGCATATCATCACCGAGATACTCCTCCTCTAATGGAAAATCTATCCTACACCGAGAGGCCGATCCGGATCATTGATCGCCAGGTATGACGATTGCGTAAGAGAGAAATCCCGATGGTTAAAGTGGTGTGGCAGAACCATAACCGAGACGAAGACGCAACGTGGGAGATGGAAGAAAACATGAGGAATCAATATCAGAACTATTCAAGAGAATTTGGGGACCAAATTCTTTTAAGGAGGGAGGATGTGAAGCCCCGATTTTTCCGAACATATAATTGATCCTTATTGTCGTCTATGTATTTGATCGACTATTTTACCACGTTACTTTGACGGGTAATTATCATTAATATATATATTTTGTACTTTATTTCATTTTATTTAATTACTTGTGATCATGATCTTTATTAATTTATTTTGCATTTATGATCACTTGGTTGATCATTATTACTATTTTTGTATTTATTAGTCACCTTAGAATTTTAAGAGACTATTTATTTTAGAGACTTTTACCTTATAGAATTAAGATTTTGATTTAGATTAAGTGATCATGAGACTTACAAGTGATCAAGGAAATCACTAATTATTTTGGAGATTGATATATTTCATCTATTATCATCAAATTTGGGACAAAAAAAAAATATGGATTTACCATAATACCCTTGAAGTGGACGGCCAACATGGTATTTTTGGAGTAAAAATATCATCCAACTCTTGTACACCTACACCTTATATTAGTCATCTTGTGTATAATTATATCATTAATTCAAACATTATACACATTATCTTATACATCAATTTTATATCATTAAATTCCATTCTTCCCAACATTCTTCTTATTCCTCTCAACATTCCAATTTGACCCATACCTTGACTCACCTTTTGTCTCCATGCAAGAGACCATTTGCAAGATTGAATTTTTCTTCCTCCCCTCTCTCATACTACACGGCCATATATGGCGCCTAAATGACCAAAAAATTTGGTTCATTTTCACCAACAACTCTCTCTCTCTTTTGTTAACAATCCTCCAACTCTTTTCTACCTTTCTTCCTCTTCTTTCTTATACACTTAGAAAAATTCAAGAACCTCCCTTACATCAACAAGAAAAATCGAACCAAACCTACTACAAGGTAAGAAATTTTATCTTCAATCCATTTTTGGATATCACATTGTTCATCTCTTCCACCTTCTTAACTTAAGTTTGAATTTGGTTTGGAGGTACATTTAGAAGACCTTGAGGATTAGAGCTTGACAACATTTTTGAAGAAGGACCTCAAGCTTGAAGAAGAAATAGTAGAGGAAATTAGACTACAAGGTAAGAATTGTGTACTAGACCCCTTCTTCCGTATTCTTTCTATTTTGTTTTTCAAATTTTAACACCCCTTTTTCATTTTTGAGAAATAGGGGCTGACCTTAGCAGATTTTGGAGTTGAGCCAAAATTTCCAATTTTAAGCTTCAACTAGTCTCCAAACATCTACTACACAAGGTAAAGTGTAGTCCTTTTCATTTCCTTATTTCCTTCTTTTTCTCCTTAATTTTTCTCTCATTTTTCTAACTCCAATTTTTGATATTTCTTTGAATTAGGGGCTGACCTAAGAAGCCTCATCCAAAAATTGTGAAATTATCCTTTTATTTCACAATTTCCAATTTTAAGGTGGGTGGAAAAATATTTTCCAACTTTTAGGTGTTTTGATTAAATGCATGCAGAAAATTTGATCATGAGCCTTGAGATATATATAATCTATGTATTGCATGTCAATTTTATATATCAAATCATGAAAATTCTCAAGAGTTGCTCAAAATTGTCATTTATTGAATTTTAGGTGCATGCATGTGCAATTTAATGTTCTATTTGATGAATTCTTGTATGTATTGGACATGCATGTGTATGATCTTTAAAATCTATGTTTTGGATGACTTATAACCTGGACAAGTCGAGCATAATTGATTAAATTTCAATTTTAGACTTAAAAATGCAAAAAATGGAAAGTTGGTGGACTAAATTGCAAGAAAATGAAAGTTAAAGGACCCCTCTGCAAATTTCGAAATTTGGGACTGTACTCAGGTTCAAAAATGACTTTTGGATTTAATAAAGTTTTAAGAGTTTTAAGATAAATAAAATCAACCTTTAAAAGCCCAAGGACTAGATTGTAAAATTTTGAAAGTTTAAGGGCTACTTTGCAAATTTTGAAACTGTACCAGACCTTAATTTTAAAATTTGAAATTTTTACTCTTAAGGTACTGGAAATGACATATTTTAAATGTATTCCAAAAATCCAAGTGTTTAGGGCTTGGAAAGTAATTTTCTAAAATTGAGGGACTAAAGTGTAAAATACTAAACTTGAGGACCCAAATGAAATTTCTAGGACTTATGCAGCCTATGAACCTGGAAATACTAACTTAACTATAACTTAATTATATTTTGGACCCAAGGTTCAAATTTCATAACAATTGGACCCCTAAAAGCCTTAAAGGCAATTATTTCAAAATGGGACAAAACGATATTTTCAAAAGTTAAAGGACCTACACATATTTCTTTTAAAAACTGTTTTTGTCCCAATATCCTACTAACCTTAGTGACATTTTCCAACTGGAATCACATTAAAAGCCCTTCCGGTTTGTGAGTTCCGAATTTTTAAAACTTAAGGTCCGAATTGGTAATTTTTACAAATTTGGGGCCAATGTGAGAATTTTATAAACACTCGACCTCAAAACTTTAAAAACCTGAATCTCTGGACAATTTGGAGAATTTAGGAACTGACCTCATAATATTTCAAGGTCGGGATATTTATTTATTTAATTTTTAACCCTAAAGGTTTTGGTTTTTACAAAACGGGCTAAATTGTAAATTTTCTCTTATAAAGGACCTAACTCAAATTATTTTACCTTTTACTAAAATAGCCCTGGACCCTCTGACTTGGAGATTTAATTAAAGTATTTTATTTTCTCAAAACCCTTGACTTATCGGATCAATTTGACCGACATACCCGATCGCGGAGCGACTTACTCGCCTTGCGATTTTGAATCTATAACGGGACTTATGTTCCACCTAATCTTTCAAGATATCGAAGATTGCTTATCCTTCCGATGATCATCTTCATCCAAATACTCCACCAACGCCATAATTGCCACTCGCGCTCTTTAAAAATTTTCCTAAATCGCTTCCCTTAATCAATAATACTCGATTTGCCTGGTTGATGCATGTTTTGTATTTACTTTCGCCTCGAAAGTCAACTTTGTGTGTCGAGCTCACAAATGTAATCGGGAATGGATACGTCGGGGATGGGAACCGGCTCGGCCGCTATTCCACTCTTAGGCCCCATCGCCCTAATCCCGCAACTCGGGGGACGGAGTTTGTCAAAGGGAAGCGGGTCATAGTACGAGGTATAATCATGATTATGACAGATCCGAGCCTTGCAAGCTCCACTGTGGATTTTGTCTTTGCCACGGAGCGATAAGGTGTCGGTCTTGACCATACCGACTTGGGAGTTACAAGGAAGAACGAAGGAATCGCTGTCCGATCCACACGATTCTCGGGAGTTATCGGACCCGCGGTTGGCGTTACATTTCCGCACGCAACCGCTACTGTTTTGCATTGGTTGGCGCTACAAATCCGTGACGCAACCATTATTTGCCTTGCATAGGATTGGCGTTACACTTCCGCACGTAATCCCTACCGTCTTGATCGAATCACATAGTGCTGTGTGACCATGAATCGCATTTTGAATCGTATAAATATACTAATGTATTATTTTATCACGACGCTTATGAACTATGTGCGAATTCATGCATCATACTCACGCGTTTTCATCATATAATCTGTTTTCTCACATTAACTATATATATTGCGCCACACTTGCACACGATCACCCCATCCATCGAGATTTCTATCTCATCCCCACTGTTTTCTAACCTTAGATGAGGATTTCGTTGAAGATGTTGAACAGGCTCAGGATTGAGACCTTGTACTACGCTTGTTGGATTTACTATTTCTTGTTGTTGATTGGACTCTTTTCTTATGTTGTTGTCGGACTTTTGTATTTCGTTCCATTCGGTTTGTAATTAAGGGACATAGGACCCTTTGACCTTAAGTTGCTATTTTGTTGATTTTCGGGTTTGTAATTAAGGGCGTAGGACCCTTTGACCTTAAGTTGCTATTTTGTTGATTTTCGGGTTTGTAACTGGATGATGGATTGTAGACTTTAAGTTGTAACTTGTATCCATTATTTATTTCACGCTATTTAGACTCTGTCTCATTGGGTTCTCGTTGTTATTTGTCCGGACTGTTTGGTTATTGTATTTAAGTTGTGGATCGTCGTCGCGTCCCGTTTGGGCGTGACACCTAAGGTCAGCCCCTATTTCTCAAAAATGAAAAAAGGGGTGTTAAAATTTGAAAAAAATAGGAAAGAAGAAGAAAGAAGGGTTCTAGTGTCCAATTCTTACCTTGTAGTCCAAATTTCTCTACTAGTTATTCTTCAAGTCTTCAAGTCTTCAAGTTTCACCACCATGCATGCATGTCTCCAAGTGGTCTTCTAAGTACCTCAAAATGCAAAATATAAACTTAAGTTAAAAGGAGAAGGTGATGAGTAGCAAGATTTTAAGTTGAATTGAGGAGTGAAATTTCTTACCTTAAGATAGGGGGTGTTCAAATTTTTGGTGTTTAAGTGGTAAGATTTTTTGTTTTGGTTTAGATGTTTGAAGAAAGAAGGTATGTTTGATGTTAGGAAGAAGATGTTCTTGAATATATGAATATGGGTTTGAAGATGTGAAGGACTTGTGTTCGAATATTTGAAGATGTGAAGAAGTGGTACTTGAAGATATGAAGAACTTATGTTGAAGATTTGAAGATGTGAAGAGTTGGTGTTTGATGGTTTGAAGATGTGAATGATTTTGTGTTTGAAGATTTGAAGATGTGAATGAATTTTAGAGAGAGATTAGAGAGAAGTTGGAGAAAAGGCTTGAGAGTTAGAATGTGTTTGATGAAAAAATGAGATGATTTTTTGTGTAATAGGCCATTTTGGCCGTACACCATGGGGTGGGGGGAGAGAGGAATTTTGATTAATTTTTTGTCTTGCAAATTGTCTCTTGCATGGAGACAATTAGACTAGTCAAAGTATGGACAAGGTATGGAAAAAGAAGGAATGTTGGGAAGACTCCAACATGTTGGGAAAAATAGTAATAAAGAATTGATGTATGAGATGATGTGTATAATGTTTGAATTAATGGTATAATTATACACAAGATGACTAATATAAGGTGTAAGTGTACAAAAGTTGGATGATATTTTTACTCCAAAAATCCCATGTTGGCCGTCCACTATAGGGGTATTATGGTAATTCCATATATTTTTTTTTGTCCCAAATTTGATGATAATAGATGAAATATATCAATCTCCAAAATAATTAGTGATTTCCTTGATCACTTATAAGTCTCATGATCACTTAATCTAAATCAAAATCTTAATTCTATAAGGTAAAAGTCTCTAAAATAAATAGTCTCTTAAAATTCTAAGGTGACTAATAAATACAAAAATAGTAATAATGATAAGTCAAGTGATCATAAATGTGAAATAGAATTAATAAAGATCATGATCACAAGTAATTAAATAAAATGAAATAAAATACAAAAATATATATAAATGATAATTACCCGTCAAAGTGACGCGGTAAAATAGTCGGTCAAATACATAGACGATAGTAAGAATCAATTATATGTTCGAAAAATCGGGCTTCACAAAATCCCTTCCGATTTGTAAGATCCAAATATTGTAAGTTCGGTTCCAAAAATATCAACTTGACAAAAAGGGGACCAAATATGAATTTACCCAAAACTCGACCCCAAAATCTTTGAAAACCCGATTGTCCGGACAATTTGGAAAATTTTGGAACTAACCTTATATTTTTCGAGGTCGAGACCAAAACTTACTCGATTTCAAACCCGATAAATACTAGTTTTTCCAAAATGGGGCTACTTATAAAATTTTCTTTTTGTCAAGGACCTCAAATTAATTATTTTTCATGTTACAGCCCTGGAATTTACTGCCTTATTTAGTTATAAAATTTTAGTTTTCTTAAAAATTATCATACCTTAACGGACACCTTACCGAATTTTATGCATTACGCGTGGTGACTTCCTCGCCTTATAACTATTTGAACTTCATCAAGCTTAAAATCTTCCACGTAATATATCGAATCCATCAAATCAATCGAAGATTAGTTATCCGCCCGATAATTAGCTTCATTTAATATAATTACACCGTCAATACCGATAAAAACTCGCGTATATAATTTTCACGCACTTACACTTGTATTGTTTTTGCCTGGTTGACTTATTATAACTGCGTGAACCTACTTGCTTGAGTCAACTTGGTGTGTCGAGCTCACGGTTAGAGTAGACGGTCGGGTAATGGAATTAGACAACTCGGCTGCTATTCCATTTACCGCCCCATTGTCCTAATCCCACCACCGGAAGACGGAGTGTCTAACGGGAGAAGTGGGTCGTAGACCGAGATATAATCACGATTATGACAATCCGGCCTAATTATTTTTTTGTGGATTTGTCGTGCCTATGAGTGATAAGGTGATCGGGCCTTGTGCCAACTTGCTCGGGGAGTTACATGGGAGAACGAAAGAATCATTGTCCGATCCACACAACTGGGAGTTATTTGTACCGTATTGCTTGTTTAGGTTGGCATTGAAATTCCGTACACAACCACTACTTGACTCGCTTGAATACCATTTATAGTGCCCCAATGTTCACGAACTATTTTCAACAAGTTATATAAAACTATATTATTTTGAATAACACGCTTGTGAATCGTGTGTGACACACGCATCATAAACCATGTATTCTTCATATAATTGTTTTCATGCATCTATATAAGCCACACTTACACACGAACAACCATCCATCGAGATTTTTTGTCTCACCCCCACCTTTTCAAACGACCGGATGGTGACGGTCCATATGTTGATGACATGGGCGAGAAAGATCGGACCACGGAGTGATTCATATCCGTGTCCTATCCCGACTTTTGAAGATTTCCTTTACATCTAGCTTTATGTTTGACTCTTTTATCTTAAGCTTGTAACCTAAGGGCGTAGGACCCTTGAACAATGTTAAGTTTTATTTGGGTTGTGATTTCGGAACTACTTTGTCATGTTGTCGGTTTGTAAGAATTTCATTTGCTACGTTAGACTATGATTTGGAATATTTTAATGAATGATAGACTATTTAGGTATTAATGCTGTATAAATCCTTTGTTGGTTTGATTTATTTGGCTCAACAATGGGTTTAAGTTATTGATCACGTCATGGTCCCGTTTGGGACGTGACACTTTTTCCATTTTTTCTTCTCCGTTAACACACCTTTCTTACTTTAGTCCCTCCCAATATTCAGTCACAATCACATCCACCAAGCCTCAAACAACAATTTTAGCAAGAATCAAGGGAAACACGAAAGTATTTTGAGAAGAAAATGGAAAAAGATGAGAGAGAAAGAGAGATGTCTTTTCTTGACCATGGTAATGGTACGCCAATTCAAATTTTAGTCTTGAACATGGTGAAGGTTGTTGTCAATGGTGGGGACACACCGATCATTTATGGTCGACGGTAGAGAGTGGTAGTGGTGGAGGGCGGCGATGTTCCTCCTTTCTTAGTTGGTATCATGCGGGTGTTGAAGATGATAATGGTGTTAATGGTGGTTCCGGTTGTAATTGATGATATACAATATTTTTTCCTTCAATAATATTACTTTTTATTCAAAAAATATTATATTTTCTTAATTTTCGCTTAAAAATATTCGACGATGTAAAAAATGTATTACTTTTTCCTTCAAAAGTATTGATTTTTATTTAAAAAGTATCACTTTTTATCGGTTTTATTTAAAATTATGTAATTGACGGTGTATTAATAAAGTATTATGTTTTCCTTTAACAAAGATTGCGTTTTGTTCAAAAAGTATTAGTTTTTATGAATTCTCACTTAAAAGTATGTAACGGCGATGAAAAAAAAAAGTATATTATCAAGTTCCGTTTTATGATAATTTAGTAATATTTTTACTTTAAAAGTATTACATTTTACACGAAAAATATTATTTTTATTAGTTGTCACTTAATCAAAAAGTAATTCTTGTTATTCAAAAATATCATTCTTTCTAGTGTTTTCACAATTTCTTGGGTATGTGGTATTTCCACCAATCAACTTTCATCTTCTAGATTCACCTCAAATCAACGATTGAAGTAATTGAATAAAAGGTAAGTGTGGATTGTGCATATATGAGGTTTTTTTTTGATTTAAGAAAGAGATGATTTTACAAAAATAAAAAAAAATGAGAAAGAAAGAAAAGAAAGAGGAGGAAAAAAAAAAAAAAAAAGAACTGCGTAGCAACGGTGGAGAAGAGAACACATATTGAGTAAAAGAAGAGAATAAGAGAAGCGGACTTGATTGTGCTATAATTGTGGGGGAGAGGGAGAGAATGAGAGAGAGAGAAAGAGATATACAAAAATGGTTTCCTTTTTTCTCGTTATTTTTGTATTTTTAGTTGGGTTTGATTTATTTACTGAATTTAGATATTGGATATGTTTCACGAATTTAGATCCGTGAGACGGTCTCATAGGAGACCCACTCTTTTTGCTAAATAAGGTTCAAAGTAATAGGAGACCCACTCTTTGCTAAATAAGGTTCAAAGTAATAGAGCCTTTAAGTAGTATTATCGTATCTTAAACCAAGAAAACAAATGGCTCTTAAATCGATAACCTAATGCGATGTACAAAATAAATAATGAGCATATAAATGAATTTAATAGACGTGTGTGCGTTAATAGGAAATACTAAGGGCATAATTGGTATGTGGGAATGAGATAGAAATGGAATGCGCATTCCTTGGTCCATTCTCATTCACATGCTTGCAGATCTTTTAGTAATGGGAATACTCATTCCATGTGAATCCCTATTTCCAAAAGTAAGGGAATAGTCATTCCTCCTCTCCCACATGAATTTAGCTATTCTCAATGATCAAGAGTGACTCAAATTTTATTTTAAATGAAATTATCTTTCTATAAAAGACTAAAAATATGGATATAATCTATATTTTCAAAAATTGGTGTTATAAAT
Organism: Rehmannia glutinosa; assembly: GCA_016081115.2. Lineage (NCBI taxonomy): Eukaryota > Viridiplantae > Streptophyta > Magnoliopsida > Lamiales > Orobanchaceae > Rehmannia > Rehmannia glutinosa. The sequence goes on from CM071925.1 coordinate 19,290,743, forward strand.
AAAAACAATTATTTATAATTTAACATTTATAATTTAAATATATGTTATATATAATATTTTAATAAATCATAGTCAATTTCAATCAATATTCAATAATAAAATTTAAATTTTGATATAGATTTCTCTTGTTGATTTTCTATATTTTCTTATAAAAAAATATTATACAAAATATTATTGATATCATAGATATATATATATATATATTATTTAACACACATGAAAATAATATTATATCAATTTACGCATAACTTATTTAATAAAACTTATTTAAAAATCTTATTTTTGAGTAATTTGATACTTAAAATTATTTTTCTCAAATTACTATTATTCATTTATAATTACCAATCGAGATATTTAAATCAAGTAAAAAAATCATCATTCATTCATTTCTCCATTTACTATTGTTATTCCATTCCTAAACTCATTATATTTCCACTTAATTCCATTTGTTCATACCAATCATGCCGTAAAGTATTATAACGAGGAATAAGCGAATAATGTCGTCTATTGTCATAGAAGTGGGTGTCGCACGCAATTTTAGTTTTTATTGCTAAAATATTTTTGAAAAAATTAATTTATTTTTATCATTATTCGATTCGAATTTGGACTTGTTGACTTCACCTCGAATGAACATTCAAAACTCGATCCTAATTCAATTAAATTTTATCCCGAAAGGAAAGTTGTATTACATTAGTTTAAATGATAGAGAGAAAAAAGTATACCCTAGTTCCATTAAATTCGAGCCATATTTATCAAATTAAATTTTTGAATTGAATTCGAGTCAATCCATATATAAAAAATTTATGGTAAAAAATTAGACTAAGAAATGGGCAGGGGTTGCACGAACGCAAGTTCCACTACCACTCAGCAACCTAGGCCAGTGGGCTTTTTAATCACCCATTGACCCAGGTAAAAATGTTTCAATATCACACCAGCTCCTTATTTATATTACTCCTCCACAATCCTTTATCCTGTTTAATCGATGTGGGAAAACTTACTTACACCCTACACCTTGCTAATAAGATATGTCTCCAGCCGTGCTGTAATTCGCCTTTTTTGCATTAGGAGCTATGTCTCAGCCGTGCTGTAACGAGGTTAGCCGCCAAGTGAGTATGGCTAGTACGACAAACGACAGACGACAAGCGTGCAACTGCTTGAAATCACTTGCTCCACAGTATCTAGGTGTCCTTAATATTTTCAGTCTCTCTCGGTAGACTTTGTCGAATGAATTAGCAATTGTTGTGAATATGTGATATGTTTTCTCTTGGGTGTGCTGGATCACTTAGCTTATGAATCTCTGTGCATCTACAAGGTTTCGAGGGCCATTTCAAAATTGTAAAAATATTAAGTTCCACAATGATTGTGAACAGAAAAATAAAATACCTGGTGCACTAATGTCTTTTCGACAAAACTATCTTCTAATATATGGAGTTATTGTATTAATCAACTTCAGTAATTAGTAAGTCAACTGACGAACATTCTTAATGTTTGATTATACGATAGTTTAATGACAATCAGCATAGTGATTTCAGAAACTACGCCTCGCGAAAGAAATTGGCTTCAAACATATTTTATTGTATTTGTGCATATGATTTATGATCAAACCTTTAACGGGCTCTAATTTCTTGGAATTCTATATTTAAAAAACGGCATTGTAAATTCACAGCAACCTAGGCCTGGCCAAACAGAACCAGAACCAGGAAAGGAAATGGAACCGAATCGTGGTCAATAGTTTCAACTTGGAACCGTTGACCAGTTCGGTTCGTACCAAGAAGAAACCAACATATGGCGGCGTGGCGGTTTTGGTTCGGTTCTTTCTTTGAGGAACCGTGGAGCGCAGTTCAATGGTCATAATTTTTTAATATTTAAAAGGCCCTTTAGTTTTGGAGAATAATTAAATTTTGAAGAACTTTGTCAATCTTCACTAAATCCCGCTACTAAACGTGTTCATAGAACTTCTCTTAAATGTGAAGTTAGAAAATTAGTAAAAAGTATCTAATTGTTCCGATATTTGCAAAGTGATCATTGTCATATGGATATTACATTTCATTGGATAGATAGTTAAGGCATTTACAAAAACAGATTAATTTTAGGCAAAATTGTTTTTTCGTCCTCTAAGTGAGCATACTTGGAGATTTAGTTCTTTTTTTTCTTGGACTTTGATTTTAGTCCTTTAAGTGCACAAAAATCAAATTTTGGTCCTATCACCTACTATAGAAGGTCAAAGTGACTGTTTTTGCTTAGGTGCCATTGTTTTTTCCAAAACATAAAATTTCAATTAGAATGGATGAAATTTGCTAAGGTGGGAATATACTTGGCAAATGGATAGAAAAAAATAAGAACAAATCCAACTTGACAATATAAAATATTTAAATTATTTTAAATAAAATAAAAATGGTCTACATAATATATTGAAATTATTTTTTAATTTAAAAGGAAATAATTTAGAAATAATTGCTGATAAAATATAAAATATTGTCGTCAAATAAACATATTTCAAATCGTAGTTGAAAGGTTGAAATTCAGTCTTTTTTTATTTTTTTATTTTTATTTCATTTGCTAATATTATAATTCATATTTTATACAATATTAAATAATGAATAAAACTACATGCAAGGTGTTAATATTTTTTTGAATTATTTTTATGTTTGTAAAGAATAAAATCTATTTTATTTATAAAATTATTCTCTCATTTGAATTCTTTTAATACATAAAATATATAATATATATCATAAAATTATATATAATTTAATATTCGTTTTGTGTTTTTTTTTTAACTGTAAGGGGTTGTTTTCAAACCTGCCAAGGGTGTAGATGTGGGCGATCTGGGCCCCTGGCCTAGCCCATTTTTTTAAAAAAAAAAAAAAATTTAGTTAGAATTTTGAAAAAAAAAAAAATTTACTTATAATTTGTGTTAAGTTTTTTTGGATTTTCTGTTCGCCCACCCTATTTTGGTGTATCGGCCCACCCTCGGTAAAGCTTCACGGCTCCGCCTTGAAACCGCCCACCACCTCCACCGCCACCACGCCTCCCTCTTATCCGCCACAAAGACAACAATAAAGACAATATAAACTTTGTTAATATTTTTCTGACTGTTAATTTTAAATAGTACTTGGGCGTTTCTTCTTTAAGTAAAGAAAAGATTGGTGATGTTTGGGTGATATTGGTGAACAAATGGGGAAAAAAAGAAATGAAAAGAAGAAGAAACGAAGGATGAGTAGAAGAAAAAAATAAAGAAAAAGAAAAAAAAAACAGAGGAGGGACAACAATGGCTATTGGATTTGTGAGTTGGGGGAAGAAGACAACTAATAAATGAAAAAAAAAAAAATGCCATGTCATTTTTGCCATTAAGCAATTTTTATTCTAAATTTATCTTTTTTTCCCAAATTAAATGCAATGTCACTAACCAGTAAAAATCACCTGCTATAGTAGGTGATAGGACCAAAATTCTGATTTTTGTATACTTAAAGGACTAAATTCAAAGTCCAAGAAAAAAAAGGACTAAATCTCCAAGTATGTCCACTTAAAGGACTAAAAAACAATTTTGCCTTAATTTTATATAGATTATTTGATGAAAGAAGAAAATTGTTAATATGATAAATTTAATTTTGTAACAATTATTATTTAGTTGATAAAATATTTTCTATTTCATTTTATAATGTTAGTTCAAAATAACTTACTTTATTATGCCAACCATTTCAGGGGTAGATATTCACATAATAGATGTACTTGTTATGCATTAAATTTATGTGTCCAACACGGATTAACATATTTAAATGAACATATATTCCACCAATTAGAAACGCACTTCAATATTTATGGAGGCATCCAACAATTATGCACCAATGGGGTAAATTTTGTAAAAAAAGAATTTAAAGATTTCTAGAGATGTACTAACGTTGGATCTCAATGATTTATGAAAAGCTTCGTTTAATTATAAGGAATCATTGTCTTCACGTTTTAACTCTTTGACCGTAGGCATTCGTTTGTATCCTAACCAATTGAATAAATGTGCTTCTTTATGTGAAATGTTATGAATTTTTTCGAATCAATAAATTTATTATCCAAAATTATATTATATATATATATATAATAAGAGGATATTCTCAAAATAGTAGCCATAAGTTTTCCCACTCTTTTTTTAGTTTCTAAAAATGATTTTTTTTGACTTCTCATAAAATCGTTTTCGCATTTATGTGTATAATCGGAAAGTTTTTTATTTTTTGTCGGTGATTATTGATGATTTACCTTTAATAGCTCCCCGGAAATCGAATTTGTGATTCATTATTTTTAATATTCAACTTACTAAAATTAAGGATACAAATAGCTATTTTATATTTAAACCAAAGTTATTTATTGCATTCCTTCAATAGGTCCATAATTGTCGGTAATTTCTTGCTCTTTGATTTTTACTTTCAAACCAAACATACTCTAATTATCGGAGATATATATTCTATATAAAAAATATTATTGATCTTTAATATCTCCAAGAATCTCGGAAATTTGGTCAAGACACAAATTTTCAAAATCATACTTGAAAGGATTGATTTTTAAATAATTATAAAGATGGAAATCTAATTACAACTCCATTAGATTTTTCAAAACATAATATAATGCATACAATGAAATATATTATATTCAAAACCTTGTTGGGCAAAGTAAAGGGGATGATATAATTGGAAAAAATTAACAATATTTACCAAAATAACTATAAAAAAAAAAGCTAAGTGAATTGTGTAAAATTGCCTACCTAAAATTAAACTTATATAACTTTCCTTTTATTAAAATTTTCGACACTATAAATACATTCACATAATCATTAATTTTCACAAACATCACAAGAGGAATTGTATCTCTTTTTCGAACCCAAAGCATCCACCATCCTTGAATTTTGAAATTTGTTTGGTAAGATATGGCACCGATGTTTTCTTTAATCAAGGATTTGAACAAGTGTAAAACTAGTGGGCATTAAAATTACGCCTGGTTCGTGTATATGAAAAGCATGCTTTCAACGACAACACCCAAATACAATGTTTGGAATGTATATTTCACGATTCTGAGGTATGAAAATATTTTTGATTTGTTATGTAAACATATTTTCTTCTAATTGTTTTAATATGTTCTAATATTGAAAAGTCCGAAAATATCTTGCGGGAGATCGTATACATGGTCTAATTAGAAAGATACATATGGACCAACATAAGAATTTGCTAAACGAGAAGAGCGCATATATGCTATTCGAGATTTCTTAGTTACTAACCAAACGGATAAATATAAAGCTTGTGATACAAAATATAAGATAATCATTCATGATAAAACACACATGTTTGAAATGTTTGACAAAATGTTTCCAAGGTATATGTATGTTTTCAAAGATTCGTATGACATTGAGAAAGTTGATGATACATTGCTTTTCGGTAAGTTATGAATCATTCAGCTTTTTTTTGTATCGTTTGTTAATATAAAATAGTGTTATATCTAAACATATTTTCGATATTAATGAGACATCATTGGAAGAGTTGGGTCGATGCAATTGGCCCAAACAAAACAGATTATTTGGAAAAACTACACGTTTCATAGATATCATCTTGGAGGACTTAGAGTACAATAAATTTATGATATATTATTTTTTTTGCTGGAATTTTTACGGTTTAAACAATTCTCGAGTAAATATTTGCCTTTCAATATTAAGAATAATCGAATGATATGTACTCTTTGGGAAGATTATGTTGACACTATATTGCTTAATCTCAAGGCTATAGTCTCGAACCTCTTGTGATTATTATTCAATTGTGTAGAGCTAAGGTCTTCAAAGGTAAATTCAAATATATTAAAATAAACTTTCTATGTTTTTGTTGAATTTTATTTTTTTTTTTTTTTTAATTTTAATGTAGACGATGTTAAGCTATCAAATTCTTTTCATGTCACAAACTCGATTGTCAATGATGAGGAATCGAGATTAAGGAATTCAAGACAAGGTACGATATTATAGTATAATTTATTTGTTGATGTATTTTAATTTTTTTAGTTTATTTAAATTTAAAATTGTCTTTAATCAACATTGTGAATAGTAGCCGCCAACGTGTTCGATCGTCGTATGTTACCGTGCCATCCAATGTGGTTGCTTTTGAGAGGATTTAACTTTCGGTCAATCTTCCGTGTGTACAATTGAACAGTTGTATTCGAATAGACAGTAACGATTATATGCAATATGTTTTTATTTTGATTTATAAAACAAAATTAATTATTTTGTCTAATACTTAATTCTCAGATTAGCGGTTTTTGGGTATGTGCTACAATCATATCATTCATTGGGGATTGGTGGTATCTATCTTGGCCATTGTGTCCTAAAAAATTGTCCGAGGCGGGAGATAAGTTATATTGTTTTGGTTGTGAAAAATTTAAATCGGGAATTTAAGGTATTTATTTCTTTTAAAATGTTTTCTATTTTTTAATCATATGTAAATAAGCTTATAAATTTTTCTTATTATATAATATTAGGTACAAGCTCGAGATTCAAGTTGTGGATGTCATCGAAATGTACCACCTTGTGGGGACAGGGGATTGTGAGAAGGTCGATTGACAAACCTTGTGCAATTCTCGGGAGAGAATACCTTGATGTATGTTTATCTTTTAAATGTTTATATATACTTTTTAAAATTGGATACATAATTTTGGTTTTTGATTAATGAGATGGAGACGGACGAGACATCCCGGATGAAATTGTCGATTTGATAGATAAAGCAGCTTTTTTTTTAAAGTTTAAGTTAAAAGAGATCAACTCAGGCATTTGAACAGAGCCTTAAAAGATTGAAATTGACGACCAATAACCACTTGATTCAACATATGGTCGGCCGCAATTGAAAGTCGGTATATAATCGAACTATTAATTTTAACCTATTTAGTTGTTTATAGTAAAAAAAAATTATAATTCATAATAAATCATATATTTTGCTTCAATTCTAGGAATCGACTTCTTGTCCAAGCTACATAATGATGGAGAATACGACAAAAAAGTAGCCAATTATTGATGTTTTATTAGTTTTCTAATTCTATATTTATAAAAACTTTAAACTAAGTTAACTACATCTTATTTGGAAGATTCTTGAAGATGAAGTTAACACTCCAAGTAAAAATAGCTAAACAGAAAGAAGTAGTGAAAGCAAGCCCGTAATTTAAAAGAACTCTTTTTGATGATTTCGCATCTTCTACAAGTGCAAAAAAGTTGAAGGAGTTTACAAAGAAGGAGGATGATGATTCGAAGAAATAGAATATGGACATTTTGGTATTTTTTATGTTTTACTTGATTTTTAGAGGATTATTATTATTATTACTATTATCGGTTTTTTAAGAATAAACTGGTTTTTGGTTCATTTAGTTTGGTAATTAAAGGGTATTTGAATATTACTCTTTTTAATGGTATTCTTGTTTTTTAATGGTATTAATTAATTAATAAATTGTTTTTTTTTGTTATTTTTAAACTTTAGTGTTTTATTCATTCCCACAATTTAAATTGTTTTTTAGATTTAAATTAAATTTATATATCTTAGAAAATTAAAAAATAACGCAATGCCAAATAGCAGGAAAATACAATATAAGCCACAAAATTTACAAGTACACATAATCTAAATAGGAAGACATAAAAATATGCTGAATAAATCAAAATTAAGACCCCCAAGCATCTACAGGATTCCACTATACTCAAGGTATAGGGTCAAGTAGGAATTTTGCTTAGGGAGTCATTTTTACTGCACCCTATAACCCAAAAAAATATGCTTGCAACACTACTAACAAAGGGGATTTTACATCGGTTCTGGGGCATTTCCTACATCGGTTTTCAACCGATGTAGAATCTGGCGTAGTGGAAAGTCCGATTTTCCTACATCGGTTTTACAACCGATGTAAAAATCCCACTCTACATCGGTTGTATCTTTAACCGATGTAGAATGTATCCAAAAAACATAAAATTTATTTGAACGCTGTAGAAATCGACTTTCTACATCGGTTTCCACAACAACCGATGTAATTATTTTCTGTTTGCATCGGTTAGGAAAACAACCGATGTAAATTTGTTTTTCCAGATTTAGAATGTAGTAATTAATACGCCCTAACATAACAACAATATAATAACAATTAAACCAAAATACCATTACCAACAATACAACAACAATTAAACCAAACCACCATAAACCAACAATACAACAAATTACAATATTAAACCGATCATTTAACAACAAAACGTATCATCATGTTCTACAATACAATATATAAGATCCTTACAATACAATACACTAGGTGATCATTCTCAAAAAAAAAAAAAATACACTAGGTGATCAATACAATATTGTTTTGTTTCTTAAAAATACCTTCTCTAGGTGGAGAACTCCCAAAGTTAGCGGACTAAGAGAACAGGGAATGAGGTGCAAAGAATGCTGAATACCTAACCGCTGCTTTTGTTTGAGAATCAGTTGTGATGCAATGTAATCAATGCCAACTTGGTAGTTTGGATTCTACTTATAAATCAACCTACAAGAAAACCCAAAAAAGATAAACATTAAGCAAACACAAGTGGGTGCAATGCAATTAAGCTGAGAAATGCACGGTCCATACATATTGACATTATAAATCAAGAGACTATACGTGATGGGGAATGGGATGACCAAGCTATAAATAATTATATAAAGTGTTTTTATAACATTTTTGGCTTCAATTTGCCTGTAGAAGAATGGCTAACTTGCTGAAATTGGTTTCCTATTATGAGCAGTGAAATTTCACAAATTAATATTAGGTATGAACTTACTTGAACATAAAGAGGAGTGTTCCAGTCATTTTTACTTATGGCCTTGCACATCTCTTTTACATCTTTAAAACCCTTTCTCATGTATGTTTTCACTTTGTGTTCACTTTCTCCTCGTTCCACATGAATCCTTGTATGTTACGCAAATTACAATTAATTCTCGAGTTTCTATATTATAGGTTTGAGAGAAATTACAGTTTTTATTAATTGTGTCTAGCTAGTAGCTAGGTACCTGAACCCACTCAAAGTAACTCACTGTAACACCTCCTGAGTTTGCATATATGTCTGGAAGAACAATCACTTCCTTCTTTGACAATATCTGTGTATCATTAAGACTTGAACAAGACCAGCTGGTTAGCATTAATTAAAAGAATATAACCCAAAATCACACACCATTCCAACCGGTGGTTACCAATAGCGATGTATCACACACCATTCCAACCAAAGAACATTAAAAGATAAAACGCGCAAATAAGGAGTCACAGGAAACACCTGCCCTGACTCAAAGTTATGTATGTTGGCCTTGATTCTTCATTGGTATAGACCAATCATGTTCATATGTGAGATAAGAGAAACCTATTTCGTTTAACCTAAACACCAAAATAACAATACAACAATTCACTTTTATTTCCCATCTCACTTTTCTAGAAACAAAACTCATATGATAGCAACTATTCATAAAAAGGTCAATTAAATGTGAATTTCTTAAACACTAGAAATTTAGAAAAGAATAACTTGAACAAAATCCTCAATACCCGAAAATTTCCATGGAAAACTCCTTTAATTTAGCAACTCCGGATGCGGACTGCATTTCATACACAAACAATTTCAATAAGAACTAAAACTAACAAATCTTATCATACTCAAACTAGGAAAAAATGGAAAGGGAATGTTGAAAAACCTGGTGAAATCGGCCACTGCGGAAAGGGGATCTACATTCTATTTCGGCGTAGAAATGATTGGAACGGTTAAATCCATAGAATCCCTTCAATAATATTTTAAACCCTAACAATATTCAAATATATTTCTTTTACAAATTGAACATACATTCACATAAATTTAAAAAGAAAACAATAATCTCAATAAATCAAAACTGTAGAAAAGCATGGCGTACTTATGGACAATTCTCAAGAAACCTAGGAAAAAAGAGAAGTAATCGGTTCCCAACAAACACATGAAAAGAGGAATTTCCTAACCTTTTTATCCTTTCGTCCAAAAAAGAAAACAAAGTCGCGTCACGATGGCTTCGAGGAGTCCGTTGGTGTTTGTATAGGTGAACGACTTTCCTAATTTTTTTATACGACGGCGTGCTTCATCCCTACACCCGCCCCGCGTTGACCTCATGATCTGGTTAAAGTCCTCGGCATTGAAATCGAGGCGTTCGTGTGCTTCGATTGGTCGCCGAGGAACCCGGCGTTCTTGAAGAAGAGGATGTCAAGCTTTAGTGACTTGAAACCATGGAGTTAATTAGGGTTTCAAAGTTTGATTCGAGTGTGGACGAGGTGACAATGAGTTGGCGATTGAAGTTACGGGAGTGAGTATGTCGGCGATTATTACTTTAGAGAGAGGATACACGAACGTGGAGGTTGGAATTTGAGATATGGACGACGCATTTACGGTGAAGGAGGAAGATAGAGACAGAGAGAGAGAATAAGAGGGTTAAGAAAAAGTTTGGGAAATAAGTCAAATAACGAGGTAGATTCTCTCAAAATTTACAAATATGCCACTTAGGATTGTTTTCTTACATCGGTTCGTTAATAATATGATGTAAACACGATGTAAATCTATTTTCTATAGGAGTGTTACATCGGTTCTATAAAGTAAGCTATGTAAAGTTCTTGTTTAATTAACAATTATGCCATAGGGTGTTTATTTACATCGGTTCATTGATGAACCGATGTAAACCCCGATGTAAAAGCTCTATTTTGTAGTAGTGCAAACCGAATGGATATATCTTTTAAATGATGCGAGAATATGAACGAAGAATACAAGTCCATGCCCTTGATTACAAATAGTAATGATATGTTTTTATATATTCAAGTTTATCAGCGATAATCGACTTTTCTATCATAAATACGTCTAAAACATTAATCATATATCATAAATTTGGCATGATCCATATATTACGAACTTTATTAGATAATGATTTTTAACCATTTATATACGTCGAGTTGTATAAATAATCATAAAAACATTGTCAAACTTTCCAAATGTAACGTAGTGAAAGATCAAAATATATTTATTTGATAGTCAATTTACGGGAACAGAATATTTCTCATAATGTAATTGTAGATAGAATTTTTTATCTTTAATAAAGTAAATATAGATAGAATTTTTATCTTTAATATAGTCATTAAATCTTATTCATCAAGACTTACCATGAATAGATTGAATATCCATTATAAATCTTTGGAACATGTTTATATTTTGCATTCATCATACTATTCTACTCATGAAAACACAGGCATAAATCTAATCATTGTTATATTAAAAAACAAAACTAAAGAATTCAAAAAAAAAAAGATAAACAACCAAACCGAGATAATAATGTGGCAATTTACAAGATCATCTTTGGGCAACAAACAAACAAGAGATGCTACTTTTGCAAATGGTATGTTTTATTTTTTTAAATTTATTATTGCACATGTTCATCTTATCAAAGATAAGTATTCTTACCTTACGCATATATGTTCGGACTTCTATGTAGTCTTTTCTTCACAATAATCTGCAAAAAAATGAAATGTTAATTAATATATAGAAGAAGCAACAAATATATAAAATACTACGATTAACAGAGAGTACTTATTTGTAATGTTTTTTGTATATATATTTTAGCATAGTTGTGAATTTAGTATAACTCCATCAAAACTAATTTTAAAGTACATAAAGAAAAAGGATCGATACTTTTGTATACAAAATACAAAGTTACAAAATCGGATGCAAAAATATTAACATTTGGTAGTGACAGTGACAAAAATTAAAAAAAAACTCTAGTGTATTATGCGAGTAAAAAACAGAATGACTTTTGTTTCTAAAAAATATTAAACGTAAGTTCATGATAATTAAACAGGATATGCATATATAGGGATATGATCAAATGAGACCAAGGCCTATAGGTAAGAATATGAGACTACATCTAGACCATTTGATTTAATAATCAATGGTCCGATTTTACTCTATTTTAGACATGGTGGTGGCAAGCAAGGGTAGAAAAGTAATCTGTCTTTTAAGTTAAAGGATATAATTGTAAATCCCTAATTTTCGAATTTGGTAAATCAATTCGATTATCACTATCCCGCGATTTTCTCTCTTCCTCTTTTCAAAATACACGATTCTTCCTCCTGTCTTCATCTCCCTCGTGCTCCATCCGTGTGCTCCATCCGTAAAAAAATTCAAACAATCGACACGGTTCTTCTTCCTCTCTTCACCTCGCTCGTGCTCCATCTATGTGCTCCATCTATAAAAAATTCAAACAATCGATAAATTGCTCATTGTCCATCTCGCTCGTCCATCTCGCTCGTTCACTTTGTAAGTTTTCGTGATTTTGTTTTCTTTTTGATTTATTGTTTCTTGATGCTAGGGTTCCAATTTGGGTTTTTATTATCGATTTTTATTGTTCTTATTTGTTCAATTTTAGGGAATAAACTTTTAGGTATAAGAGTTTTTTGAAAGTTTGAAGCTTTCTAATTGTGATGTATATATATTATGTGGGTTTTAATTTTTTTTGGGATTTGTAATTCTTTCTCGGGTCAAATTAGTTTTTACTCTGTAAATTTCTATTTGGGAATAAGAGTTTTCTTTGAGAAGTGTGAATCTTTCTATTTGTGAGATTCACTTACATTGTTTTGTTAATGTAGTATGATTTTGTTTTCTAGCGTTTCTTTGTTTTGGGTCGATTTGCTGAATTTGCATTGATAAGTTTCAAGTTCACCTTGAAAAGTATAGTTGGATTGGATAACTACTTAATTTTATTTTTATTTTGTTGATTCTTTGAAATAAGAATATCTTTGGGTAATGGTATGAGCTATTTTCTTTTTGGTTGGTGTGATTACTTGGAAAAATTGGTTGCCTTTTCTATAAAACCTTTTTTTTTTCATGCCAAGTCTATTTGCCGGATGGGTTTTTTCAAACGATAAGGGTTTTTTAGATGTAGAATTATGTGTTTTTAGTTATGTAATAATGTTTGTTTAGTAATAGCACATCGTTTTTTGTTATTTTGTGCGAGCATGTATATTTATTTTGGAATCATGTGTATTTAGCTATAGAATAATGTGCGTTTAGGTATATAATAATGTGTATATAGTTTTTCGATAATGGATGAGTTAGTTGTATGTTTTTGTAAATAATTGGTTCTATATTTTCGTAGGTTTTGTTTTAGCAACTAAATGGCAAAAACAAGGGAAAAGGGTCGCGGGGAGTGAGGACGAAGCGCGATGGTCGGGGAAGAGGGCAAAGAATTCATATAGGACATTATCGACTAGGTCGAATCCAAGGGTGTTGGTAGATGCGCTTGTTAATCTTTCCCGCTTTCGGACCGCGATTGTTGATATGGGATTCAAAGTTTGCTTTCTCTTTCAATTGTCGACTTCCCATCCCAGCTAATGTTTTGGTTAGTTGCAAATTTTAACCCAGCTAGCTCGGAGTAGTTGTTGAATAGTTTTAGGTGCACTCGCATTGAACCGATTGATGTCCAGAGAGTATCGGGGTTCCCCAATGGGCAAGAGGCAGTAGTGAAGAAAACAAAATTGGAGAGTTGCGATTTGTGCACTGGATGGCCCGCTATGTTCGAGAGGGAGGATTACAGGGTAACACCGAAGCAAGTGGCTGATAAAATGCGGAGTTTTGTGGATGGCGGAGATTGGTTTAGAAGGCTCTTCTTGATATTGGTTGAGTACCTTATTATTGGGAATTTTTCAACTGGATATGTGTATCCTCACTTACTTAAAAGCCTTGAAGATGTCAGAAATGTTAGGAACTTAGCATGGTGTGAGTATACATTGGCAACCTTGGTTGAAAAGAGAGGGGGCTGGTCGCCGGAAAAAAATACCGAATTTAATGGGCCCTTGCTATTTTTGGCGGAATTATATCCCCCTATTTTGTTTTTGATTTGTTTGAAGCATGTTCTTTTTTGATGTAATCTATGTAATTGCACAGGTATTTTATGTTGATAGAGTTAAGTGCGTGAGGCGGAGTGTTCCAGGGCGTGCCCCATCGTGTTGGCTTGGAGTGTGGACAAACTAAAGGAAAAGAACAATAAGGAAATTGACCTTGGTGGGTTTGGGATGGGGTTTATCGAGCCCTTTTTGATGTGGAAGCACCAATGGAGCCGCACTGAATTTGTCGGGGCTTGGAAGGTGAAGGAAGCCATAGGTCGGGACCTCATCATCCCGGCCGATCGAAGGTCGTTCATCTCAATGTGTATTTTAGTTTTATATTATGTGCATTTAGTGTTTCAAATATGTGTAATTAGTGTATAAATTATGTATATTCTAATTATGTACATTCGAGTTAGTTATTATGTGTATTTAGTTTGTAATTCTTGTGCATATACACTTACTAATTTAATATACATGTTTTTGATGTGCGAGGGATAACTGGTCGATTAATTGTGATTGAAATGTTTGTCCTCCGACGTTGTTGAGATTATATCGATTCTTTCGATGCTCCAAAGGACTTCAGTCGAGGACGCAAAATTTGCTATGGTTGGGAATGTTGCGAGGGGCTTCTTATGCTCAACTGCGTTCAGGGTGGGGTTCGCTCGTTCGGACGATGGTATAGAAGGAGTGAAACTCAACATAATGAAGCCTTTTAGAGCGAACACCATCTTATATATGTGTATCAAATTTATTTTTAGTATCTGATTTCAATAACTATGTAAACATTTTTAAGATTATAAATGTACACAATTACATTATTATATACACATATTTACTTAACTATGTACACACACCAACATAATAAAATAACTTGACACCCTGATTTATATAACTAAATGGATGATATATAAGGATAAATGTACATTATTGTAATCACAAATATGCAAGACAAATTAGTGCGTGAATTATATTAGGTTGGTATTGTACGTAGCATCAAAGGATATTACATCACCAAATGCGGCATAGTTCATTATAGTTGTTTGGTCCGCACAAAAGAGTCGCGTTAGTTGTTCATCTTGATCAACATCGTAATTGAATACTATTCCGGATTTGCCTCTTTTGTCTTAGGAATTTGTCTATCACCAATTGTGCATCCGCACCGCATATGTATGCTTTCGGTCTCGTTTGAAATTTCTAAAATCAATTTTGAGCGCCCAACCTGTGAATAACCGCCGCCATTTCTCTATACGACTCGTGTTGTTTTGCACTCCCAATGTTTGCCCTTGTGCAATTTATGATAAATTGTTGGTGCCCAAGTTTAGGTTCCTATTCACCTTCAAGAATTGCTTGTGTTTGTCAATTGTCATTGGATGAGTGTGTCTTTCCTCAAAGGTTTACCTTATATGAACCGACGCTAGTGTATTCAAAAATATAGCGTGCGTTGCACCCAACTCGGTTCGAGACTCTCTTCCGTGTCCCCCTGTTTTGGGACTTCTTTCTTTGTCATGCTTAGATGCCTCACAGGTATTGGATTTTTAAAGTTCTTGTAGCCCTCTCTATTGCAAACCACGTATTGCACACGAATTTCCTCGTTCTTGAATTTCTTTGTAGTGCTTCTTCTAACGTCGAAGCCACTACACAAACCATAATCCTTGTAAAATTGTATTTTAGCCTCCAATGTATGGAAATGCATGTCGGTTACGAGGAATTTTTTCTTGTTCAACCTCTGGGATCCAATATATAGTTGATCCAGGCGAGATTTCGAGCCTCTGACCAACGTGAACTGTGTAATCTGGATCTTGATCTGGCAAAAACACAATATTTACATATTAAAATTACAAATTTTGAATACTATTTACACAGATTTTCAATGTATCGTGTAAATTCATATTTACAGAACATGAACGTACGGTGCAAAATCAAACTCACCAATATTTGTCTTATAAGTACACATATTTAATGCCCTTTGTGTACATAATTAATACTCTAAACATATATTACATGCATTGTAATTAGGCAAAAATGTATTTGGATAATACATTATACGTGATACATATTTTTCATACTAAATACACAAATTGGAGACACTATACACACATTTCATTAATCTTGACTAAACAAACATATGTACAGAAGCTAAATGTGATACATTATATGTGATACATATAATTCATACTAAATATACAAATTCGAGACACTACACGCACATTGCATTAATACTAACTAAACACACATATGTACATAAGTTATATGTGATATATTATATATGATACACATTTTTCATAATAAATACACAAATTCGAGACACTATACACACATTTCATTAATACTAACTAAACACACATATACATGTATTTAAGCTATATGTGATACATTATATGTGATACATATTTTTCATAATAAATACACAAATTCGAGACACTATACACACATTTCATTAATACTAACTAAACACACATACTCTAAGAATATAATATACACATATGTTACATAATTACAAAGCTATATGTATGGAATTTTTATAGTAAACATACACATTTTTGTTATAATTACACATCCATCCCGCGATCTTGATTCGTGAATTTTTGATTGTTCCACATTACATACATTCGAACCACACATTTTTGCTAATGAATTGGTATGAAATTTTACCTTGATGCGATGGTTTGTGGAGGGGGTATCCTGTGTTTGTGACATTGCAATATCGATCTCGTTGAAGTGAAGGGTGCGATTTTTTGGTGTTTTTGATGATGGTTTGATTTGTGTTTTGATGCTTGATTTTCAATATTGGTGTTTTTCATGGTTGTAATTTTGATTTTTCTCTGTGTTTGCGGTTCTTTTTTGCGTGGGAATGTTGTGTTTTTTACGTTGGTTTGATCGTGGAGAAGAGGATGATGATTATGGTTTTTTTTTTTTGGTTTTCTCGTGTTTTCACGTTGGTTTGAGCATGGAGAAGAAGATGGTGATTATGGTAAGATTTCATTCCTTGATTTTAGGAAAACAATTGTTTGGCTAATTTTAATATTCCGATTGTGCCCCTATTTGGTTCCCACAATTTTTTAATTACTATAAAATCCCATTAAATCTTAGCCTTTTATTTTATTTGGTTGGAGGGTGTGGATTGAGTCTCATGTTCCTACCTATAGCTATGGTCTCATATGATCTCCTTCATATATATATATATATATATATATATATATATATATATATATTTCATTGTAATACAGTCACCTTTTTTGAACTATTTTTTTTTCAGTTTCACCAATTTTTTTACATAAAAAAAATTAATAGTTTACAAACAGAATATCATAAAAAAAATGAAAAGAAACGAAAAGCACAAAGCTATGTATAACCTACGAATCGAAATGATACTATAGAGATCAACAAATTATGAACTCTTTTTCACAGAAAAAAAAATATATTTAGCAAAAATTCTAAAATCCAGCCATATGTCGAATAAAAAAAACAGGTGATTTTTACCTTCAAAAATTCGGCATGGATATCTTCAAACCACAAATTTCCACAACATGCAGACATAAAAAAATTAAATCAGCCACACAGTAGTAGATCTATAAGAAAAAATGACAAATACAACAAATATATTATAATTTCGCCATTTCGAATAAAAAAACTTATTTTTAGTTTCAAAACTGAAGATGAAAGAACGGATCTGGAAAAAAAAAGGTATCATTATCTTTCAATGTTGAATACACCCTGTATTTCTTTGCCTGTGTACCCTCACGTGAAGAAATTTTTCATGATAACAGTATATCATAAATATTTCTGTAGAATGTTCATACAAAATAAAATGTTAAAACAAAAAATATTTTTTCGAACACATATAAACAACTATAAATTAATTATTTCACATATTACCATCGTAAATCATAAAAAAATTAAAATCCAAAAATTTCAAATTTTTTCTGTACTACCGATAAAAATTTAAATTTTTTGAAAACTCGTAAAAACAAATCACAATAAAACAGAACAGTTGCTATTGTTTCATAAGAACCTCAATTCATTAATATTTAAACATATATCGTGTATCGACTAGGATATGAAGTTCATCATTTCGGATATATAAAAATCGACAAGGATCGGAAATATGAAGATTTCTTAAACATTTCGTGTTTTTTTTTTACAAAAAATCATGTTTTGAAGAAAATCGACCGAAAAATAATAAGAAAAATGCTAGGGCTTCATAAGAATATGAAGTTCTTTATTTTTCAACACAAAATAATTAACAGATACGAAAAATAAAAAAAATGTTCATCATTATCGGATCGAAAAATGAAAAACGGATCGACGATTAAAAAGTTTCGAGTGAATATGTTTTTCTTTATTTTTCCGATCCATAAATCCATTGCTTGGATTTTGGATCGAAAAAAATGGAAGAGAAATTTTGATTTCTCTATTTTTCGTGCAAATATTATATGAACATGATTAAAAGAAGATTATTTCAAAGTGAAAATGGTTGATTCATTTTGAAGATGTTAAACCAAAAATGAGAGGGAATTTGTTAGGGAGCGGCGCCCTTGCACGAAAAAGAGTAGAGAAATGAGGGATGAAAATTAGGATTTTCTGGTTTTGTTTTCATCTTAACATTGAGATGAAATCCGGCCATCCATTTGGTAGAAAGATCTAGAAATGGATATCCACCTTTACACGTGTCCAATACAAGCCATGCATGTTAATTTATTCAGCTTCGATCTCGGTAGTTGATATCTTATCATTCGATCCGGCCGTTGAAAATGGTAGAGATGGTCGATGATTTAGTATTGATTTGTGTGACCGATCCGGACCGTTCATTTAAGTTGTATGGGCTTATGTAAATGGGGCAAATTAAGATCGGATGGGCTTATTAATAAAGGGCTTTTTTGAAATTGGATTGTCTTTATTAATAAGCTTCTTCTTTCATTTATTTTTTGTAGCTTATTAATTGTCTTTTTTTATTTTATTATGTTATTATATTTTTTATTTTCTTAAATTATAAATAAATAAAACAATTTATCAGATACTTTTATTTTTATATGAACCGCTGAAAATTATTAAAAAAATGTACATAAATATTTTTCGTGTTAAATATGAATTAATTAAACGTAAATTTATTTTGTATTTATTCGAATTAAGTAAAATATATATATATTTAAAATATATAATATATAATTATTATTATATATTTTTCGTGTTAAATATCAATTAATTAATTTACGTAAATATTTTTGCATTTATTCGAATTAATATATATATTTAAAATATATAATATATAATTATTTTTTTATGTTTTAATTTTATATGTTTTATTATTAGTTTGTTTTTTTATACGAAAATGGGAACATCACACGAGATAACATCTAATGATGCATCTAAAAGAGTTGCATCCAAGAATGGTACGAGGAAGCTTGCTTATCCATGGTCCAACTCTCTGTCGGTGACATTACAAAAAGTACATTTTATTTGATATTATAAATATATATTATATATATTATATATTTAGATGTATTTATATGTAAAATATCTTTAAAAATATAAAAATTGGTGATCAAAATTTTTATTATTCTAATAGTACAAAATAGGCATGTGTAAAACAATACTTTAAAAGTAGTTTTGTATTTTTTTAAATAAAAAACAATATTGTTTTAAAATTAAAAATTTTGGTACTACAAATTTATACAAATAAATATTTTTATAAAGAAAATAAAGAATACCTTAAGTAATCATTTATAATTTGAAATTTGTGAAGTATAAGGACATATTCTTAAAATAGATATAATACGTATTATTAAATATATATATATATATATATATATATATATATATATAGATTCTGTGTGTAATTTGTGTGTTTTATTATGTCTTTTATTTTTAACAGAAATGGGAGCAAAGGGAGAGTAACGAGTCAAGATGGACCAACAAGAGTTTTTTCAAATAATGTTTCGAGCATGATTGCTTCACAAATTGCAAATTCACACCTTCGTGATAAAGGCAAATGGTATATTAAATTTTTATTTTATATCATTGTTGTACTAAATTATTTTTTAGGTGTAATTAGAAATTCGAGTTATATTTTATTTTTCGTCGTCGTAGTGTGCGGGAGAACAACATCGATTCAAAACGATATTAAGAATTTAGACAATTCTTATTATCGTATGTCACGACGACCTCCAATGTTTCTTATGTCTCTGAAATTATAGACCTTACTATTGATGACCCTATTCAAAACCCTTTGAATCGCAATTGAATATAGTATTGGACAATACCCTAACGTCAACTACATCTCCATCTCCTTACACGATGCAATCCCATCCATTAACAATGGTCGAATTGTTCTAATCATATATTAACGTTATATAATTTATTTTTATTATAACTTTGTAATTGTTTAATCAAAAATAAATATTTTTATTTTATTTTACAGAGTACTGGGACATTGGTGATGCAAGTTATACATGCCAATTTTGTGCAGCCATTTTTTGGTACGAGGAGAGGATACATTCCCATGTCAAATCCACTTCTCAAATACGGCTCGACTCATCTTTGTGATCATGGAATTATTCAACTCCCTCCTCTGAAACAACCACCTACTTTCCTTCGTAATTTATTTTATGAAGATAGCGATAAAAGCAAGCACTTTCAAGAAAACATAAGATCGTATAATAGTATGTTTTGCTTTACATCAATGGGAGGAAAGATCGACATTGACATTAATAGAGGCCAAGGTGCTCCAGTTTTCCGAATGTACGGACAAAACTATCATTTAATTGGTAGTTTACTGCCATCCGATGGTTCAACACCTAAATTTGCACAGCTGTATATATATGATACAGAGAATGAGATAAATCACAGAATGAATGCTGTCAGGTTTGTTTCTTTATAATTCTTAATAATTCTTAATTAATTATATCTACATATGTACAATAATTCTTATTAACTATGAATTTTTGACATGATTCAATCTGTAGGCAAGGAAGTGATACTAATAATTTGCACCAAGATATTGTTGTCGGACTTCAGAAAATGTTAGATGAAAATAATATATTGGTGAAAACCTTCAGAGTAGCAAGAGAAAAGATTCGAGAATGTACAAATTCTGATGTTAGATTACGTCTTATCGGTAGAAGAGGAAAGGATGCTAGAAGATACAACTTGCCATCGAGCTCTGAGATAGCCGCTTTGATTGTTGGTGATTTTGATCAGGCTTTAGGAGAAAAGAGATATATTGATTGAAACCAAAACCGGGACGATTCTGAGAGGATAAATGAGTTGAATGTCGCTTATTTGGCATTGCAATATCATTTGTTGTTGCCTTATGGTGAGGATGGGTTTAGAGAAGACATTCCCTTTCGGACTTGAAAAAATAGAAAAAAAAACAATCGGTGTTAGGGAATTTTTGCCTATCGGTTACGAAACAGAATAACAAAGCTTCTACAATTTTGTTTTCTAGAAGATTGTTCCAATGATTTGTCGTGGATGCGTATACAATGGTTGAATCAGCCCGATTGAAATATGTGCGCTTACATCAAAAGAAGTTGCGTTGTGACATATAAAGTGGTCCAGCAGATGTTGTATTGAATGGAGACATCGACCCCATATCACAAGGCAAAAGAATTATATTGCCGCGTCGATTTTCTTTGGAGGAGCACGATTTATGATTCAAAATTATCAAGACGCGATGGCTATATGTAGATGGGCCAGTTATCCTGATCTTTTTATAACATTCACTTTCAATCCAAAATGGCCTGAGATTGTTCGTTTTCTTGAGGAGATAAATCTTAATGTTGAAGACCGCCCTGACCTTATTTGCAGAATATTTAAAATCAAACTAGATACTCTTATCAAGGATCTTCGTCAAAATCAGGTGTTCGGTAAAGTTGTATCAAGTTGTTGAATCTTCTTCATTATTTTATCAGTTTGTTGTATTATTCAATTTATTATTTTATTTTAATACATTTTCAAATTCTTTTTTATTTAAAACTTTACAATTATTTACACGATAGAGTTCCAGAAACGTGGATTGCCTCATGCTCACATTCTTCTCTTTCTGGCGAAAGAAGATAAATATCCAACTACGGATGATATAGATAGGATTATATCGGCCGAGATACCAGATGAAGCCGATGATCCATGTTATTATGTCGCAGTTAGAGATTTCATGATTCATGGACCATGTGGTGATGTGAGGAAAAATTCTCCATGTATGGATGATGGTCGTTCCACGAAACATTTTCCAAAAAAATTGTTGATGCCACGTGTATTGATGAAGAAGGTTATCCACGTTATCGACGTAGGAATAATGGCAGGGTTGTGGAGAAAAATGGTGTTCCTCTTGATAACAGATACGTCATGCCACATAATCGTCGATTGCTCCTTAAATACGGTGCCCACGTTAATGTAGAATGGTATAATCAATCTAGATCTATTAAGTATTTGTTCAAATATGTCAATAAATGACATGATCGGGTGACTGCATCATTCTACCAGAGCAGTGGTACTGAAGATTCCGGGAAACCTGTAGAAGAAGTGAGCATGTATCACGATTGTAGATATGTTTCGTCGTGGAAGGCAACATGGAGATTATTGTGATATGAAATTCAATATAAACTTCCTCCCGTTGAACGTCTTAGTTTCCATCTCAAGAACGAACAAACTGTAATATTCCATGATTCTGAAAGAATGGACGATGTTCTCCATAGAAGCACTGTTAGAGAAAGCATGTTTTTGGCCTGGATGGAAGCAAATAAAATATATCCTGAGGCTAGAGAATTGACCTACGATGAAGCTCCTACAAAATTCGCATGGAAATCAAAATTGAAGAAGTGGGAGCCGAGAAAGTCAGGATATACTATAGGGCGTGTTTTCTATGTTCCTCCAGGGTCCGGTAACATGTATTATTTGAGATGCCTTATAAATGTTGTGCGTGGTGCTACGTGTCATGATAATTACAAAAACGTACAGGGTGTACAACACAGTACTTATCGTGAGGCCTGATATGCTCTGGGTTTGTTAGAAGACGATAAAGAGTATATTGATGGCATCATTGAAGAGAGTCACTGGGCATCTGCAGAGACACTCCGTAGTTTGTTTGCATCATTATTGTCATCAGATTCTTTGAGCAGACCTGAAGACGTATGGGACAAATGTTGGGAACTCCTTTCGGACGATATTGTATATAGACGGCGCATTCTATTTCAACATCCAGGTATAACATTTCAAATTATATATTATACTTTATATTAATTGTTTCATTTGTATAATCTATTTATATTTTTTCTTTATTTTTTTGGTTATAATAATAAGATTTAAATTATTTTCATTGGTTTATATGTTATTTTTTTTATAGATCTGGTTCTAAGTGAGAATGAAATTAAGAATCTTGCCCTGTCGGAAATTGAAAAGTTGTTGCGCAGTCGGGGGAGGAGTCTACGTGAGTTTTGTACTATGCCATTTCCAAATATTGACAATATTGAATTAAGCCAAAACAAATTGGTTTACGACGAGTTACGATACGATCGTAAGGCATTAGTTGCAGAGCATAAAGATCTTATTTCAAACCTTACTGATGAGCAACACCATGTGTATTCTGAAATCATGGGTGCTGTTCAATCGGAGGAAGGTCGTATTTTCTTTGTATATGGATACGGAGGTACGGGTAAAACCTATTTGTGGAGGGCATTATCTTCGGGGTTGAGATCTAAAGGACAAATTGTACTTAATGTGGCGTCGAGCGGAATAGCTTCTCTTCTCTTGCCCGGTGGGAGGACTGCACATTCTAGATTTGTTATTCCAATAAATCCACATGAATGATCAAGCTGTGAAATCAAAGTTGGCAGCCCACTTGCTGAATTGATTGTACGTAGTAAACTCAAAATCTGGGACGAAGCTCCAATGATGCACAAGCATTGCTTTGAGGCAGTGGACACAACTATAAAAGACATTATGGAGACAGTCAAACCAGGAAGTCAGCACATCCCATTTGGAGGCAAAACAGTCGTGTTTGGTGGAGATTTTAAATGCCAGATATATCGAGTCGTACCCAAGGAAGTCGGCAAGATATCGTTAATGCCACGATAAATTCTTCGCATTTGTGGAGACATTGTACTGTTCTTCGACTAACTAAGAACATGCGGCTTCAAAGACTAGGTGAAAACGATGATTATGCGGATTTGGTGAAACTGAATGGATTGCAAATATCGGAGATGGAACACTTGGAGGAGAAAATGACGGTTCTGCCTCTATTGACACCCCGAAGATATTTTGCTCGAATCAAACGGTGATCCGATTTTGACTATCATCGAAAGCACTTATCCAATATTTAAAGATGCAATCGAGGATCCGACTTATCTGAAGGAAAGAGCTATTTTGGCACCTACTCTCAATGTGGTTGAGTCTATAAATCAATATATGACCTCTTTGAACACATCAGAAGGTCATACTTATTTGAGTTCAGATAGCACGTGCAAATCGGATGCAAATGTTGATTTCTTACATGATCTGCACACACCAGAATTCTTAAATGGGATAAGATGTTCCGGAGTTCCTAATCATGAAATTCATTTGAAGGTTGGTACTCCTGTTATGCTCCTGAGAAATATAGACCATTCAATTGGTCTGTGTAATGGTACACGATTGGTTATTACAAGGCTCGACAAACATGTGCTTGAATCCAAGATTCTCACCGGAGCCAATGCAGGTCATAAAGTGTTGATTCCGCGAATGACTCTTACCCCATCTGACCTCAGGATTCCCTTCAAGTTCCAGCAAAGGCAGTTTCCTTTGATCGTATCGTATGCCATGACGATAAACAAAAGCCGAGACAATCCCTCTCGAATGCACCATTTATATCTCGAAGAATCCGGTTTTGATCATGGCCAATTATATGTGGCAGTTTCTCGAGTTACCAATCGAAAGGGACTGAAAATATTAGTATGTGGTGACGATGCGTCAAAGAACAAACAAACAACTAATGTTGTATACAAAGAAGTATTTCAAAATTTGTAACTGTAATTTGATATCTTTGTAATTTTGTTATTTGAAGTTTTCGTTCTGTTACATTTTATATAGATATAGATATTATTTATTTAATTGATATAAGATTTTTATAGTAACACCACACCCCGAAAACAATTCCGTGCATCGCACGGGTAAAAAACTAGTTAGTTATTAATATTAAGTTCAAGCCCTTTTTTTTTTTGATATCATTTTCTACTTGATCTCATGTGTATTGAATATTTTGACTACCAAGGGCATTTTGGAAATAAGTGAAATATTAAAATAGCCCTTAAGACCAAATTTGCAGCAACTTAAATTTAATAGGACCATAATTGCACTAACTGAAAAGTTACGAGACCAAAATTGCAAAAAATAAGAAAACAAAACTTACAGGACTAAAAATGCAATTTCAAAAATTAAAGAAATAATATTGCAACACCCTATAGATGCAGGACTAATTTTGCAATTTTCCCTTCTCCATCAATACCTTCCACGGAACTCAGATTTTTCACTTATTTCGATTTCTATATGAGATTGTACAGCAAATGTACATGCAACTACACTATTGGAACGAACAATTCGGTAGGCACAAGAAATGTTATAAAAAGTACTATGACAGGGCCTGAATGTATTTTCATAACCAATATTATCAGATAAAAGTAAAAATCTGACCAAAACATTAGTTACTCAATGTATCAACATCTTATGGAATGTCAATAAGACTACAATATACACCCAATGATATTCTGTGTTACCAAGAGTATGTGTAAGATGGAAATGCACTGTATTTCAGCCATCTGTTCTCTTCTTAATCAAAAACAACACAAGAGCTTGATCTCGATCTAAGACTCTTCAGGCTGCTGTTCGCTCGATTCTTCTTCTTTACTTTCGGAATCATCAGTGTTCTTTTCGCTGAATTTCAAACGAATTGGTCTACCCAACAATTCCTACATGAATGGCATCAAATTATACTATCATTTTCACTATCCCAAAACATATTTGGAAGAAAAGAATTTAATGCAAGGGTTAAATTACAAATATTACCAATGAGGTTTAGCCTAATTACGAAAAAGAACCCAATTATCTTTCAAATTTAAAGATACCCCTTGAGTCCTTGACATTTGTCTCTCTTAAAAACTGCACCCTCAAGAGGGAGTATGTTTTAGGTAAATACAAACCTCAATGGGTTGTTCGTAACACTTAAAGGGGGTTTGTAATATTGAAAGATAACTGGAGTTTTTTGTAATTAAGCTAAACCTCATGGGTAAACTTTGTAATTATTCCTTAATGCAATGCTTTAGATCTTTCATCACTAACACATCTAGCAAATAAATTGTTACATCTTATAAAGGTCAATTTCCTCATGCATGCAATAATAATAATAATCACAACTGGCATTCTTTTATCACTCATCTATATTCAAGTATAAAGGGAAGCAGGAATTGGCGTAAGACCACCAGATATATGCAAAAGCATCAAAAGAAACTGTACAAGCATAGTCCAAAAAAGCAATTGCATTACCATTAGAAAGTTTGCCAGATAATGATTTCTCAGTCATTGAAATTTCACTGTTTCATTGAAAAACTAGACTCCAGAGAGCTGGCTAAAGATGGGTTCCAAAGGATCCAAATACACCGGAGACTTAATAACTCTAATTGTACTTCATAGGCAATGCTTGGCAACGACATATTACTAAGGTACTCTTGAAAACTTAAACATACAAATTTATCATGTAGAAGGATATGATTACAACTACTATAGTTTTTTTGAATAGGTAAACATGTGTGCTCAATATTGTTATATAAAAAACTCTATAATCAACTAATTATAATGTTTCCGTATGTATTCCTTACATAACAATTCAAATGCTGCATGAATAGAAATACACTAATTAAAATATACTGTGACATTTGTTTACCTGTTCAATCTTTTTACTGACATTTGATATTAACTGAATGAATCAGTTTGACAATTACATCGCAATAACAGCTTTTAGAGCCATAATTTTACAATAATATTGTTTTTCGCTCAAAGAATGTCTTCATAGTATTTTATGGAAATCTTCCAAAATATAAAATATTACTTACAGAAAATCAAGACTATATTACATTTCAAAACATGATTTTTTGCTCCAATAATTTAGTGAAGTATTTAAATATCAAGATCAAAAACCTTTTAAATTGCAGAATCTACAACTTGATGAACATTGCCTTCCAACCACACTAAGAACAAAATCCTATGTCTGATTTCCAGCAAACTATGCGAGATTTGTTAATAGAATTACACATTATCCAGTTAAAATCTAAAACAATAAATAAACTAACAAAACAATTATCACATTAACTATTAATTAGTTGAGTTCCAGCAAACATTATTCAGCCAACTGAATAAAAAGCATGCAATAAGAAATTTTGAAAGAGCAAATAACAATAAATGGCAGCTGTTACCTTCCCATCTAATTCAGAAATCGCAGACTCTGCTTCCTCTTTTGTTGCAAAAGACACAAACCCATATCCAGCTGATCTTCCTGAAGGATTATCAAATACGACTCTAACTGAAACGGGATTGAAGTTGGAAGAAAAAAATTCCCGGAGATTGTTGGACCTCACTTTCCATGCAAGATTTGACACATAAAGCTTATAGCGGGTTTCTCCTGGTGGAGGGTTTACAGTAACTGTACGAATGGGTTTCTTGAATCTCTTGGCAAACTGTACTCTGATAATCCTACCAACCAATTCCTGCCCAAAATATTATTGAAAATAAGATTATAAAAAATATGGATATTCTTCAAAACTACTTGAGAAAATAGAGAAGGAATTATGTTCTTATGAATGTGACCTTTTGAACTGACCTGCAACTCTGAATGATTATATTAAAATGACAGGAAAAAAAAGGAAACGGAAAAGCAAATAAAAAACAAAACAGAGCAATGGTCTCTGTCTCTTCATCTCTT
Source organism: Rehmannia glutinosa (assembly GCA_016081115.2). NCBI lineage: Eukaryota > Viridiplantae > Streptophyta > Magnoliopsida > Lamiales > Orobanchaceae > Rehmannia > Rehmannia glutinosa. Next base: position 19,318,578 of record CM071925.1, read on the forward strand.
TATTACATGGGTAATGCTGTGAGATAGTAATACATTGAATCCTCACATCACACAAAAACTACCCTTGAAGTTTAGCCTAATTACAAAAAAAATCCAGTTATCTTTAAAAATTACAAATACCCTCTTAAGGTATTGCAAGCACCCCCTTGAGGTTTGTATAGGTTTAACAGAAAAAAGCCTATTGAGGGTGCAATTTGTAAATAGAAACAAAAATTAAGGGGGTATTTGTGATTTTCAAAGATAGTTGGGTTTTTTTGTTATTACACTGAACCTCAAGGGCATATTTTGTAATTATCCCTCCAAGGGTACGAACGTAGTTAGTAAGGAAAAATACCAGTGGTTCTTCTAAGCATAACTGAAAAGTTGCAAAACAATGTAATACACCATTCCGTTGATACGACTAATCTGAAAACACATGTCAAGTTTCTCTTGAACTCAAGAACAGTAAGTAACTACAATCTAAAATTCAATGCCCGATCATTTAGGTTGTAGAATTACATTCTATAGACTCTTCTTGATATCACATTACCAACCATACTTTTCAGTATAAACATTCTGTGCATCTTCAAAATGTAGTGTCGCAGTCTTATTTTACTAGTTTTCAACAAGTATTATTAGTGTATCAAACATCCTCTTTGACAAGCAAAGCAATTTAAGGAATGGAAATATTTTTCACTAAACAAATTCCACCTTATATCTATTCGTTGAGGAATGACACTATACTAATTGAACACCAAAAAAGACAAGAATGGCACTGATTCATGTCAAACGTTCTAAAATCAGACTGGAACCAACAGTAGTCCAATGTCACGTCTCGCCGCCATTACTTTCTTTCTTTGTTTCTAATCTCCGTATCACTTTTAGCAATAATACTTAGCATATTCTATATTTTGGTCTCATTCCTGCAAATGAAATCTTTAGGATAAATGTACATTTTAAACCATTGGGCCTTCTCATAACTGAAGCCTAGTACGAGCTTTGATTACTCAAATATGCACGAGAATATGAAACTGACAAGGTGGTGCCTCATTGACTAACATAACAAGACTACCAGCTATAGAGTGAAAGGATTTAGCACCTCAACTTTAGTACTCGAACAAAATATCATTATACACAGTCTAGATAAGAGAAAATGTGGAAAAAATATAGAACTTGAAGAATTCAAGAATTTCAAATTCCAAAAAGAACTCACATAAGAGTCATATTTCTCAATTGCAGCCTGAGCCTCTTCCCCAGAAGCCATTGTCACAAATGCAAATCCTCTATTCTTCCCATCTTTATGCTTTATAATCTAAACTTTTACACAACATAGTAAGAGCCCACAAGCAAAATTATTCAAAATATATAACAAAATCAATCTTATGTTTTGTTCTTCATACCTCAACGTCTTCAACACCGCCACATTCACCAAAAACTTTCTTTATATCAGCAACAGAGAAAGACCAAGGCAAGTTTAGCACAAATAGCTTTCTTCTGTTGTCCTGCTTTTCGGATTTTTCTACTTCTTCCTCTACAGTTACGGTTTCTACAGCTGAGAGCAACTGAAAGCCAGGTTTTTTGGTGGGCTGGGCCTGGGAAGGGGAAAGAAGTGGGAGGTTATAAAGAGCGAATTTGAGCGAAACTGCAGGGGCAGAAAGGGAAATGTGGAACCTAATTGAAGATAATGATTTATTGAACGAATGGAATTTAGGAGTAGGTGAAGGATAAGAGGGGAAGATTGAAGATATTGCCTCCTTTGCTCCCAAAGCCATGGCTGTCGCTGAAGAGCACGGAATTGGATGAACTCTAAATGATATTTCAAAGAGGCGATTTGCATTATCCACCCTCAAAATACACTCATTTGGCAACTTGCACTCTTAATGGTTAAAATTGCAGTTTCTACCCCTGAAAATCCTTTATCATTGGACAAATGCACTCCTTATGTGTATTCCCGAACACCATAATCTCTGTACGCATGGTGACCTCTATCTTTAGAAGATCTGCCTTTTTGTGCCTTCAAAGAACTCCATGTCGAGTCTTGTGCGATTGAACCATCCGAGAAGATATGATCCCTTTGTCTTTCTTTGGAATTTGGCGTTATCGCACTCCATATGACCATTTTGGCAAATAGAGATTCGAAATATGTAACCTGCTCACTCCTTAGTACCTTTGTCTGTGCTATCCATTCTCTTATTCTCAAAATCGTGCCTCGGATATCTCCTGTGATGTTGGCATCTTTGTTGTCTAACCATTGATTGAGTGCTGCGAATTCTTTTCGCAAATGGCCTGAAGGCTTTTCGTAAGTCTGTTGCATCATCAATGCACTACTCTTGAGGCCACACAACATCAAAGTCTCAACCAAATGGTACCATAGTGTAGTCATTAGGAGTTTCAAATTCTTCACCGGGGACATGGACAATAAATTTGGCAATCTCGAATTGACTATGCTTCTAGTAGGACGTTGCCTCTAAAAGGAAATATTCCGCGAATAAGTCCTCAGGAAAAATAGGTATCTCCCCTTCTCCTGCTTCGAGAGCCTTACCCTTTTCCTTTAAAAGTTCTTCAGCTCTTTGTGCCTCGGCTGTCCCAGCGTCATCGGCATCTTGTGCAACTATGTTAGCCTGCTGAGGTGACTGACCTTCAGCTGTCTTATCAGCTTCATTGACATCAGTTGATTCTTCCTGTTGAGTATTCTGTTCCTCAACTGATTTATCAGCGTCATGGGAAGGTGATGGCACCATAGGAGATGGGCCATCAACCAAAGTAAAATTGATAGGGGCAGCTTTGTCACTAGATTTGCCCTTTCTTTGTGCCAAAGCCTCCTCCTCAGCTGTGTCCTTTGCGGATTTTTCAATGGGACTGGACTCAGCTTCGTCATCAGTCTACAAAAATTCAACGTCGACGTGTTCTTGTGAGTCATGAGGGGAAGGCACTTCTTCTTTGCCTTGCTTACCCGAGGAAGTCTCAATCTCCTCTGGGCCTTCTTTATCCTCAATAGTCTTAACCACCGATGGGCCTTCAGCTATCCCTTTTGCAGTCTCAACCATATCAGGGTCTTCGACAATCCCTTCAGCAGACTGAGCTGCCTGAGGGTCTTCTATGGCATCTTTGGATGTCGCAACCTCGTGGATTTCACTTTCAGAGCCATGAGTTTCAACTTCCTTGGCTTCACTTCCAACCTTTGCCTTGGTGCATCGTAGATTCCATCAACCGCATGGCGGTGGGATTTCGGCTAAGATCGAAACCGTCCGAGCCTCATTAACCCCACTCACATGCGGTTAAGTTCTCATCATCACCTCCAAAATTATTTTGGGTGTTGTCTCCCCACCTCCCGAGCCAGGATGTGGTGGTTTGAGTTTCCTCCTCAGCTGGCACACCAGCTGAGTCTCAAAATGTGGGGTCACTCGAAACCCGAGACTCAGATTCATTTCCTGTTTAGTGAGTAGTCGATAGGACAGGTGTCCCAACACCTTCTTCAGGGATAGACTTGGCTAAGGTGCCCTTTTCTACTCCTTCCTTAGCTTCGTCGCCAGTTCTCCTGGTATTTTCATCCTCCGAGTGCATTGGGGAAATGGTGGCATCAATCACCCTCACCATTTCCAAAATACCTGGGCTAGGAGAGATCATAATTGAAGAGGACTCTCCTGAGCCCATTCACAGTTGCTTATCATGCAGATCTTTAGATTCTTCCAGAGCTTTCCTGAGCTCAGCTCTCTCCACCTCATCAGCAGGGTTCAATTCTTCCACATCACTGTGGCATGCTCAGGGGCATCTGTGAATATGCAGGAATGAGGCTTCTCCGATTCTACTATAGTCTTAGCCTTCTCAATAGCTTTAAGCCTCTCATTTTCCTTTATGTCAAACAAAATGTTAGTGCAACTACTTTCATCAAGAGCCGTGCGTACATCGACGTTCCCAAAAAGTCTAGGAGGTATTCTTCCTCTTCAATGAATTCTGGGCTTGCGAGCTGGTGCCTAGCCAAACTCAACTTCCAGGCCCTCCAAATTCTAAGACTCTCTTGTATTTTCGGATATGCGAGGAGACAACATTACAAGGTCATCATCCTCCCGCATGAGCTCAATGGGAGCCCTCTCCTTCTCGGTAGTTCGGCATCGGTTTGAGGGGAGAGAACAACTAACTTCTTATCTTGGTAAGTTGTTCCAATTTCTTTTTCCTCATTTGTCTCCGGACAACTGTCTCATCTACATTCTCACGATTTCCTCCAGAGTCTCCTCTTGTATTTTTCGATGTTCTCTAACAATGATCTCCTTTTCTTGGTTGTGGTCTAATCACCACCTTTCACTTACCTGATGTTTTCTCCTCCTCATCTCCTTCACAACATCTGTGCTGCACTTTTAGCTTAACCAAGGCGAATTGTTTCACCAATCGCCTTCTATTCGCTCTCGGACAAGAGGAATCTCTTCATTTTCTTCTTCTTCTTCTTCTTCTTCTTCTTTAATGGCAACGGCTCTACCATCTTTATCTTCTTAGTGCATTGGTGGCTTCCGGTACATGATAGGGGAAGGTGCAAGGGATTCCTTCTCATTCTCTAATTCTTTGGGGGCGGGTGCAAGGTCTTCCACGGCCGCAAAGGCGGTGCCGACTTTGCTACGGGGGCTTTCTTCTTCTTCTTCCCGCACGGGCTTGAGAGATGGAGCCTTGCGAGTGCGGCAGTTGTCCTCCGGGGTGGTCGGTGACTCTCCTTCACCGTGTCAACTCTTCTTGCATGGGCTTGCCTTTGAGCGGTGAGAGGTTAGCCTTGAACATCTTTTTGTTCACATGGAAGGGTTTCCCATTCCTTAGATGAATGCCCTTCACCTCCATCAAGTGGCCTATCACTAGGCCATATCCCAAATGAGCTTTACGAACAAACCATCATAATTTATGGTCTTGTTCATCACATTCAGTAGATTCTGTGCGAAGATGAACTCAACCTGATTCACTTTTTTCTCTCTATTATGGCGGCCCATGGTATCGGCTTAGTCCTCGACAACGGTGATTGAAACGCCAAATTTCATATTGTTGGGAAATTTATTGTTTAGATTTTGATGAATGCCATGTAAAACTTAGAATAGGAAGTTGGCACCCCATTTTCGTTGTAAATCGCATTGTAATAAATAAGGTCTGGTCAAGCTGAGTTAAGTCGACTATGCCTAAGCAAGAAGACAATGGAGACTAGAAGGAAGACTCATTGCAAGACAAAGTGAGTATGGCAAAGAAGAGAAGACGGAACTCGATGAAGGAGCGGTGAGATGCAGCTAAGTAGAATATCAGTCAAGTCAACTCAAGATAGCCAAGTCTTAAGTTGAAGTGACATAAGAGTCATCCAATGATTGGAAGTCGACTCTAAGTCACCTCGGGAAAGCAAGGAAATGCGGTCAAGTCGAGATAATCTGGAAGAGATCCGTTGCACGTAAATCAAGGGAATTACTTAAACAAGTAATACCTCCATACTACCTTTCTCGAAGTGCTCACCCAGGACGCGCGTGCAAAAGGAATAAACCAATGGGAAGCACGCGCACCATGTCGAACTCTAAAAAGTCAAGAACAATTCATACGAGGAAGTGGCAATTCCAAGGATCGCAACAAGACAAGCCAGCGACCACAAGTGACTTTCAAAAATAAGCCTATCTCTTCAACGGGCGGATTTTTGAAAGATCACTATAAAAGGCCGAGGAATGACTACGAGAGAAGGTAACTGAACAAGAACATTCAAGTAAATATTTGAATCAGTAACCTAAGATATTCTCAAATCATTCAAGATTAATCCTCAAGCCTACATCACGAAGAAAATCAATCCAACACTCACTGTGAAGGAAAGATAACTTCAATCGGTTGAAGAGGAAATTGTTGAAGAATCGGGGTCTACATTCCACGGAGGATTGTAGGAAGGTTCAAGGTCAAACCAGTCTCAAGTTTTTGGAGGGCTTCGTGATCAAATCCAAAGAGCTTGAGCAAGTGGGCTTGTGTAGCAAAGGCAATCGCCCTATGAAGAAGTTCGAGTCGCACGAGAAGCCGGTGCGTGACCAAGGCATCTCGATCGAGTCCCAAAGGATCAAGTCACTGTGTGATCAAGACTTGTATCGGATCATTACCACTTTGTATATCTTGATCAATACCTAGTGGATTCCTCCGGAGTTGGAGAAGAGAGGAGTAGAAGAATTACCCCATCTTGAACCTCTATAAAAATTTATCGTGTCATTTACATTTCAAAGACTTTAATTCCCGCATCTTATTTATTTAACTCGCTAATAAATTTGCTATCCACCGATAATCTCTAAGTACTAAACCAAAGTTAAGGGTGTAAAGTCTTCCGAAAACAAATCACAATCGAGTTATGTCTTTAGTCAAAAGCAATTTGAGTTATTCTATCAACGGCTCGTCAATCGTTGAGTAACTAACTCTTTGATTAACTAACTTAGCCGTCCATCAAGGACTCGGTTTGTGAAGTATTAACTCAATATTTAAAAGGACTAAATCGAAAAGTTGGTAGGGTTTATTCAACCCCCCTTCTAAACCTTACACTCACACCCCTTGGGACCTACAAGTGGTATCGGAGCGGTTGGTTCATTGGGCCTTCCGCACTGCCAGTTCTTGAACTAGATCTCCAAATTTTTCAAAGTCCTGTTTTAGTACTTAAGTTTTCAAAACTCTTTTTATCATCAAAAGTTATTATCATGGAAGCAAATTTGACACACACCCCTATGTTCACAATTGAAGAATTTGATGATTGGAAAATTCGCATGTGCTCATCTATCGGCATTACATGATGAGATGTGGATAGTGATAGAGGATGGGCCACTGCAAATTTTAAAAGTGAACACAATCGCAAGGAGAGTCTGCGATTTGAAGGTGAAGAGAGGATGTTGTTCCCGGACGGTCATGGTTGAAAACCAAGAGTGAATGGACAAATGATGACGAAAAAAGATATAACCTCGGACAATGTGGCCAAGGATATTCATTACAAAACTTTGGACAAAGCCATGTTCAATAAAGTCAAATCATGCAAAACGGCTAAAGAAATCAGGACAAGCTAACATTGATTTGTAAAGGCTCGTGAGCAAATCAAGGAAAATAAATTATCGGTTGACAGAAATTTGAAAATTTCAAAATGATCGCAGGAGAGACCCTGGATCAACCGGATGCTCGGTTCGTAAATTACCAACGAAAGCAATGCACTTGGAAAAGAATATACACAAAAGGAGTGGGATATGAAAGTCATGGCCATGAGACACTCCATGGACCTATCCAAGACATCCAACCATGAGCTATTCTCGGATCTCAAAGCCTACGAATTTGAACCGAGAAGAAAAGACCGAGGAAGAGCAATTTGTACCCAAAACAAATGCTCTAATTGCTAAGGATGGCAAGAGAGCCGAGGTCAAAGAAGTCATTGACCAAGAGGAAATAGCCCGATGGTCAAAAGGTTTAATAAGTTCTTCAATAAGAACTACAAGAGAGGCAAGAGGCGAATCCTCCGGAAGACACTTAGCTCCTCCAAGTCAAGGAAGATAGGCCAACCAAGAGAACAGAGCATCAAAAAGTCAATATCAAAGGGTGACAATCCAAGAATGGAAAAGAGCGATCAAAAGGTTGAAAATCTATTTGGAACTATAGGCAACCAGGTCACTATGCCATTGATTGCCCATATCCTGTAGTCAACAAATACTGAGGAATGAAGAAGAAAGAAAGGTCTTGAGAGAAAGAAGACAAGAAAAGAAAAAGACAATGTTGGCTGCAGAGATGCTTGAAAAAACCAAGTCAAGAGACACAATCGATTCGAGAGAGTAGTGAAGTGACTACTCAAGTGACTCTCAAGAAGAAGCCTTGATCTGTTTGATGGCCAAGGAACAAGACCAACTGACCAAGAAGATGAGGTTCAAGGAACAATCGAGTGCCAAGGAACCTGGTACATGGATAGTGGGCATTTCCGGACACATGACAGAAACAAGAAAAATCTGTCAAAATTCAAGGAAGTCAAAGGAGCAAAAGTCATATTTGGAGGAAATGAAGCTCGGGGAGAAATAAGAGGCATTGGATCCATCAAGAAAAACGGATTAGAAATCACGGATGTTGCATATGTTGAAGGACTCAACTTCAACTTGCTAAGCATCACCAACTCGTGACAAGGGTTATAATGTTGGATTTAACATGGGTATATGCCAAATCAAGGATCTTGAATCAAATGAAGTTGTGTTGCATGGATGCGACAAAAGAACATGTATGTCGTGGATTGTTCAACCGCAACACCCAACACCAGTATATTAGCAAAAAGAGCAATTTGAATCAAGTTGGTGTGGGCACAAAAGTCGAGTCACCTGAATTTCAAAACGATTAACAAGCTTGCGGAAGCAATCTTGTGGAAGGACTTCGGCACTCGAAGATACAAGAAGGAGAGTATATGTGATGCATGTCGAAGGAAAACAAATCAAATAATCATTCAAGGAAAAGACATGTCCATCTTCAACAAGAATATTGCATCTGCTACATATGGATCTATTTGGTCCGATTGAACCTAAAGCTAGCATAAGTGGGAAGAAATACACCTTGGTGGTAGTAGATGACTACTCAAGATATACATGGACAATATTCATGTAAGAAGAAAAGAAACTCTCTAAAACTACCCACGGTGATGAAGAGGATTCAAAATGAGAAGAGCCAAACCATTATCAAAATAAGATCGTGTGAGGAACCGAGTTTGTCAATGGTATAATAACTCAATATTGTATAGAAAATGGTATTGGTCATGAATTTATGCTGCAAAGGACTCCACATCGAATGGAGTTGCGAGAAAGAAGGAATAGAACTCTCAAAAAGCGCAAGGACCATGTTAGTCAAGCGGGGCTACCTAAAAGATTTTAGTGAAAGCAATAAACACAAAGATGCTACACTCAAAATAGATGCCGATAAATGACGGTGACAAAGACTCCATATGAGATTTGGACGGGAGAAAACCAAATGTTGCATATTTTAGAATATTTGGATGTAAATGCTTCATGCATAACAATGGCAAAGATAATTTGAAGGCTTTTGATGCTAAAGTCGATGAAGGTATCGTCTTGGGATACTCAAATAAAAGCAAAGCCTCTGAGTACTCAACAAGAGGACTATGGTTACTGAGAGGAATCCATTCATGTGGTGTTTGATGAGCCAAATGTACATGGAGAAGACATTGAAGAGTCGGTGATAAGCATTTGAATCAACCAACCATGCGAGAAGAGTCCCTATGTCAAGTGGAATTATAAACCAGGATGAAGATGAGATAGATGAGTCTCAAAAACAATTTGGAAAATCTGCGGCTAAGTGATGACGAGAGAGAGCGATCAAAGCAACATAGCCGCAAGACGATGAATCCGGCCTAACTTACTCCAACTTTGATGTAAGATGGCCGAGAGACCACCCCCGTAACTAGTCATTGGAGATATAAGAGAAGGTGTCAAAACAAGATCCAAAACTCAACAAGAAGCCATGTTCACATGCTTTATCTCACAAATAGAGCCTAAAGATGTGTCACAAGCATTGGATGACACACATTGGATTCAAGCTATGCGAAGAGTCAATCGAGTTTGAAAGAAATAAAGTATGGGAATTAGTTCAAAGACCCACCCATCAAAATGTTATTGGCACTAAATGGGTGTTCGAAACAAGATGAACGAGGAAGGTTACGTGGTAAGAAATAAAGCAAGATTAGTAGCCAAAGGATATTGCAAGAAGAAGGGATAGATTTTGATGAAATATTTGCCCCTGTAGCAAGATTGGAAGCTATAAGGATGTTTCTTGCCTATGCAACTCACAAGAATTTTATTGTATATCGGATGGATGTAAAGAGTGCATTCCTTAATAGTTTATTGGAAGAAGAAGTGTATGTTGAACAACCCCCAGGATTTGAGCAGAAGACTCTTGGAGATAAGGTATACAAACTCAAGAAAGCTCTATATGGATTGAAACAGGCACCCAGAGCATGGTATGATACTTTGTCACAATTCTCGATCGGGAATGGATTCACAAAAGGAAAAGTGGATAGAACACTCTTGTAATTCAAGATGCGAAGAGTATATTGCTTGTTCAAATATATGTGGATGACATTATTTTTGGATCCACAAACAAAGAGCTGTGTGATAAATTTTCAAACCTCATGCAAAGCAAATTCGAAATGAGCATGATGGGAGAGTCGACATTCTTCCTTGGACTCCAAGTAAAGCATTTGAAGGATGGAACCTTCATAAGTCGGACAAAATACATCGAGATTTAATGAAGAAATTTGGTATGGAAGAGAAGTCTTTCGTGAAAATACCAATGAACACATCATCAAAATGGATATGGATGCAGATGGCAAGCATGTAGATCAAACAAGATACTGAGCACTTATTGGATCATTGCTCTATCTCACAAAGAAGCGAGGCGGACATCACCTTTCTTTGTAGGTGTATGTGCAAGATTTCAATTTGCTCCAAAAGAAAGCCACATGACCGACAAGAGAATCTTGAGATATTTGAAAGGAAGCCAAGAAGTTGGCTTATGGTATCCAAAGGAAGGTGGATTCAAGCTAGTGGCTATTCAGACTCGACTATCTTTGGATGTAGAGTTGACAGAAAAGCACCTCGAGGCACATGTCAAATGCTTGGAAACAGGCTAATTTCTGGTTTAGCAAAAAGCAAAATTCAATAGCCACTCTACTGGTGAAGCAAAATACATAGTCACTGGCTTTGGCGGTATTTGTGCCCAAGTCCTATGGATGAGACAAAGAACTAAGAGACTATGAAGTTGAAGAAAAGGAAATTCCAATCATGTGTGATAACACAAGTGCAATCGCAATCACTCAAAATCGTGTTGCACTCAAGAACAAAGCATATCGATGTCGGGTATCACTTCATAATAGATCATGTTGAAAAGAAAGACATCACCTTGGAATATATCTCAACCGATAAAAGGTTGGGTGACATATTCACAAAACCATTATGTGAGTCAAGATTTGAAGAACTCGAAGCATGAGTTAGGGTTAATTGGTGGTGACACTCGGAAGACTCAAAGAAAGAAATGAAACACGAAAAGGGAAAAAGAGTGAACTCTCAAATCGGCTAAGTGAATCACCATATCGGAAAGACAATTTGCACAAAGGAGTTAGTCGACGGTGAGTCACTAGGAGAACTGTGAGAAGAAGAGTTAAATCGGCTAAGGGATAAGGTGAGTCATTTATGAGCAATGGGACAAAAACGCGATTGTTTTTACTAAGCGGGAATGTTTTTAAGAATGCGTCAAGCATAATTATGAGCGTGTCTGAGGCAAAAGCCGCACACCAAGCTTATGATTGGATATAAATCTTTGCCGCATTAAATACGAGACATTAAATGCTAATCGGCGTGCAAAATCTAAGCCGTTGATTTTGATCACATTTCAAAAACCACCCGCACGCCCTTTCGGGAATCATACTTAAACCATTTTCGTCCGTTTCTCTCACACATTACCAAAAACTGTTCGCTTTTCTCTCTCAAAAGCAAAGGCAAAAACTCTCTCAAAAACCCTATCAATCTTCAAATCATCTTCTAAGTTTCATTCGGTGAAATCATTGAAAAATGGCATCTACTCACGATTTTGTCAAGCTAGGAAAGCAAATCCACAGGGTCTCTGCTTTGTGGATTTCGAGGGTATGGTCAAACAGGGGTCCGATGACGCCCTCATAAAGAAGATCGCTGAAAAACTCGAAACGACTAGGCTAAAACCATTTTCGACGATGGACTTTCCGATGACCTATGTGGAAGAGGTCGCACGGTTCTATGTGAATGCCGAGATTCACGATGAGGGGATCAAATCCTCTGTTCACGGGGAGGAGTTCATCATAAGCGCCAAGGATTTGGCGAGAACACCGCTCACTACGCGGAAGGAGCACGAGAAATCAATGAAGTGATGTTGACTTTGCCGCTTTGCTTGGAAGGAAGTAGCCAAGACCGATCGTCTCTTGAAAAAGATAGTCTACACATGACTAACAAGAGGTCTGCTTTGAAGGAGGACTACCACAAATTGTTGGACATCGTTGCCAAATGCATAGACATCAAATTTGGCGACTTTGTACAATGTCAAAGCGAAATTGATCGTATTAGGCTGCGATCATTGAAGAAAAGAAAGTGAATGGCCGAGTTTGTTTACGGCAGACTCTGCGAGAATGTAGGGAACAAATCCTTCAAGGAGAATGGAGCATTTGGAGGATTCTTGGGATCTGATCCAGTGATTGGCGGTGATGGAGGTAAAAGGACTCCTCTTTGACATGGAAAGGCGTTCCATGTAAATAAGAGGATGTTCGAGATCAAACCTCTCGGCGCACGTAAAAGAGCCTACGCTAAGAGAGGCGTCACGAGTGAGGGGAATCAGTGACCACAAGACACAACTGTCTCCTCTCCACCAAAGAAGAAGGCCGCCCCTGCCTACAAGCTAAGAAGATCAGCGCTCCGCAGCAAAGAAAAACAAATCTGCTCCCGCTCGCAGGAGTCACCCGCCCGCATGGCCGTATCTCCCGCCCCTGCCACAACAAGAAGAAGGAATCCCAAATACCTTCTCCGATCATTAAGAAGAGGAGAATTGATAAGCCAAGACGGACGGCTCCTCAAAAGAAAACAACAAGACGGCCCCGCCGCCCAAGACTCGAGAAGAAACCTTGTTAGAACCAGGAAATCCCTCTGGTTCAAACAAGAAGAAGGAGAAAAAGAATTTTCAAGCGCTCCGAGCTTGAGAAGCGGTGAGTCAACCACTCATTTGGAAAAGATACCCGAGGCTGGCTGGAGAAGTAGAGTCTCCAGGCGTGATTGATGAAACGCCAAGTCTGCCGAGGCCGATCACAGAGGCAACTCGATGACCGGTAAAGACGAGAACAACCGAGGAACACAGCCTGGTGAGACAACCAAATCACTGTTGAGGTTGTTTCTCCACCTATAGCGAGAGGGTGCTTTGAAGGTGTCGAAGCAAATAATCCGCTACCTTCAATACACTGGAAACGAGGGGCCAAGACGAAGATGATGAAGACGATTTAATCATGCACTCTCCATTGTATCCGGACATCCAAAATCATCTGCGCGAGTGAGAAAATGGAAGCCGAGCCTATCCAGTGCGGTTTCAACATCCGCAGTTCATTCTTTGAGGAAGAAGAACTCTTGATTTCTTGAGGTGGACAAAGTCCGCAAGCCCTCGACGAGGATAATTGCATAAATATCTTGGAAATTCGAAAAAAAGAAAATGAACGGGCTAAAGCATTTGAGACGCAGAGAGGCACATGAGAAGGCCAAAGATCCGCCCTATCACCGCACCCACAGAACATACACATCCTCACTTTGACGCCCTATCGCCAAGTGATGAGGACTGGACCCTCTTCACGCCACTGAGAAGAGTTGCAAATACTGAAGCAATGGAAGAATCCGAGAATCCTTCATGAGCAAAGAATGATGGAGGGACCAGGAGAGTCCTCCAAAACACAGTGGAGATAGACCCAATGGGAGTGGTGCAACATATTGCCACCGTTGTTTTCGCCACCACATTCCCACTCACTCGGAAGAAGGAACTAAAGGGCGGCGATGAAACCGGGATAGTGGGAACCCGGTCGAGCCAACCCCTAATGAAGGTGTCTTACCACCCCCAACTTGAATACTCAATGGGAACATCCGGAGTCCGGAGACGAGTGACCCCAATCAGTCACTCTCGGTGGTGTGCCCGGTGGGGAAACTCCCTCCACCTGCGGCAAGGTCGGAGGATCTGCGGTGACTCCACAATGAATCTAGGAGGCGAAGTGGAGAAGGAACAAACACAAAGTACATGAGCAAGTTGTCATCAACGAGGCTCAGACGGTTGAGACTGTCTCGGTGAGGTGCCAACCTGCTACGAAGGCTAATGACATCTTCTGATGCGGTCGAGGCACTGAGACGGAATGCCACGGGAGTTAACACTGCAGATTTAAAGCGCAATCCATGGAGTTGAGACTCAATGGATGCCACCTGAAAGACCCTAAGACAGTGACCTTTGCCGAAAGGGATGTCTAAGGCCTCGCGCGATTGGGCTGCGGTGGTAATGAAAGCCAACGGGAGGTTGAGACTTCGGGGTAAAAGAAGTCAAGTCTGAGAACATCCCTCCTGCTATCATTGATCCATGAGAAAGGAGATAAGTGTGCTTCACGATTCCCGGGATAATCTGATGTAACCTTTCTCGGGATCGGAAGGAGACGATGAAGGAAGTCATCCCCGTGGATCGATCCAAAAGACTCGATTGAGGATGTTCCAACCACGAGTAAGTCGACCTCAAGTCTACTCGTCAAACTTTCAACTTTGATGAGCAGCCATGGAAATCTCATCATCGTCCGATGACGCTACGATAAGGCCGAGGACGATCAACTCATGTGGAAAAACCGGCTAAGACCAACGAAGGCTTTGTTGAGACGATTGAGGCTCAAAAGTCGGGTCAACTTCACAATGGACCCAGTGAAACAGAGTCCATGCGCGGGCTCCCAAGGCTGCGGCGGAGTTCGACTCCACAAGGAACCTCACGAGCACCACTCATCATTGAACAAATTCCAGTTGCTCGTGATGATCCCTTTGTAGAATCATTTCCCTTCTCTCTAGAGGTACCCGACCTCCCGAAGAGTCGAGAGAGATCTCGCGCGCTTCTACGACTCAGATCCTGTCATTCCATCGATACTATCGTTCGGTGACTTATGATTTTGTATTTGGCCGTCACCGCAATGAGAGGAAACAAGCGAAGTTCGGGAGGTGTTGAAGCATTATTTCTTGAAATTGAACGGATGGAGAGGCACCAGGCCTCGATGGACATGAGATCGGATAACGAGAGATGCCAACCTTACTGCCGACTTGAGAGGCATAATAGTCGAATCGAGGAGTGGTGGCAACAAGAAGAAACAATGCGCGTGGAACAAGCTAGATATTTGAGAACATTGTTCAACAAGCTATTGGTATGGCGGTGAGAATGCGTCGATGCAAAGACAAAGTTGAGAGAACACATTGAGCACATGCATGAATCTCACCTTTGCTAAGATCAAGCCTAGCTGCGTGAGCAAAATAAGAATGAGCTCCTGCGTATGGAAGAAAACATGGATCGAAAATTCAGCCTTCTCATGGTGAGATAAAGTTAATTACAAGTTTGAATCCAACACTACTCGCTCTGCTCTGCGTTTCGCGCGCATACTCCCGGCAGACTCGAAGCGAACTTGACTATCGCGGACTCGACTTCACCGCTAGTTTGTTTTTCGGGGTTCCTCTCTCCTTTGATGATGCCAAAAAGGGGGAAGAGGAATACCTAAAAGCGCTGAAGGGATCGAAGTTGAGAAAGGAGAAGCATTTGTGAAGGAAAGACAGTGAGAAAGTTTCAAGAGAAAAGAAAGGGAAGTCTGTTGAGGGGGAAGGATCGAGAAATGTGACCTTGATGATTGCACAAACCCCCAACAAGGTCTTGTCATAGCGATATTATCGGCAAACTCCCGATGACTCTCGCCACTCCAACACTCTGCTTTGTACCTATGGTGACAAGAGAAAGACAATTGAAGCGGGGATGGAGAAGTGGAAGGAAGGATGAATGCCCGAGTTATGGATATTCTACGAAACAACCGCAGAGGCATTCCGTGAAGCGGAGACACTTATGCCATCTCGAGATCGGAATCGAGCCGAGATGAGTCAATGAATTTAAAACGCTCGCATCGAAGGATACGCCGCAAACATGTCCATGGCTCAAGCACAGGACTTATCTTGGGAAAAGGGTCTCACACTATGTGAAGAAGCCGACAGCAGCAGACTACCGATAGTCACTCTGCTAGTCACTCTGCTAGTCACTCAATTTGGGAAGAAGAAGACCCCGAGTACAATACACGCCTAGAGGAAGAGGTAGAGGAAGAAGCGTGGTGGAGGAAGAGGTTTCGAGACCTAGACCTCGCCCCAAAAACATTGAGTACATAGATCCGGCAAGAAAAGAGGGATCTCCATTTGGTTTTGTGAAGTAGCCAACTGCAAGTGGCTAAGAACAATCTTTGAGTATGTGAAAAGAATTGAAGAAGAAAATAAAAGACAAACTCAGCTATGGGAGGAGAGACAAAAAAAGAATAAGAAGAGATGAAGGCCGGAAAGGTATGATGAAAAGAAGAAGAAAGCAGCTGAAGATGAGAAAAAGAAAAGAAGACCGGAAGATGACAGAGCTGAAGAAGAAGAAAGAAGGAGGAAGCGAAGGAGATGAAGTGTTCTGTCCACCCCTTCATGTATTTTACTATGTAAATACATTTTATGTAAGTCCTTCTGTAATAAATCTGTAAATTCTCTATTTTTGCGTAGACATAGATGTTTGCTCTGATACACTTTGTAAATAGTTGTGTAAAGGACAAGAATGTTATGATCAATAAAAGAATTGATTCTACGCATACATTCTCTGTGAATGCACTATCTGTATGTATCTTTGCTATTTACATTTTGAATGTTTTAAGTTTTGGCATCATCAAAAGGGGGAAATTGTTGGGAAATTTATTATTTAGATTTTCATGAATGCCATGTAAAACTTAGAATAGGAAGTTGGCACCCCATTTTCGTTGTAAAGCGCATTGTAATAAATAGGTCAAGTGAGTTAAGTCGGCTATGCCTAAGCAAGAAGACAACGGAGACTAGAAGAAAGACTCGCTACAAGACAAACCTGAGTATGGCAAAGAAGAGAAGACGGAACTCGATGAAGGAGCGATTGAGTAGAATATCGATCAATCAACTCAAGATAGCCAAGTCTCAAGTTGAAGTGATGAAGAGTCATCCAATGATTGGAAGGCGACTCTAAGTCACCTGGGGAAAGCAAGGAAATGCGGTCAAGTCGAGATAATGGAAGAGATCCGTTGCACGAGAAATCAAGGGAATTACTTAAACAAGTAATACCTCCATACTACCTTTCTCGAAGTGCTCGATCCCCCACGCGTGCAAAGGAATAAACCAATGGGAAGCACGCACCATGTCGAGAACTCTAAAAAGTCAAGAACAATTCATACGAGGAAGTGGCAATTCAAGGATCGCAACAAGACAAGCCAGCGACCACAAGTGACTTTCAAAAATAAGCTATCTCTTCAATGGCGATTTTTGAAAATCACTATAAAAATTTGAGGAATGACTACGAGAGAAGGTAACTGAACCAAGAACATTCAAGTAAATATTTGAATCAGTAACCTAAGATATTCTCAAATCATTCAAGATTAATCCTCAAGCCTACATCACGAAGAAAATCAATCCAACACTCACTTGTGAAGAAAAGATAACTTCAATCGGTTGAAGAGGAAATTGTTGAAGAATCAAGGGGTCTACATTCCACGGAGGATTGTAGGAAGGTTCAAGGTCGAACCGGTCTCAAGTTTTGGAGGGCTTCGTGATCAAATTCAAAGAGCTTGAGCAAGTGGGCTGTAGTAGCAAGGCAAGCGCCTGTGAAGAAAGCCGAGTCGTGTACGAAGCTTGGTGCGTGACCAAGGCATCTCCGGGGGACGAGTCCCAAAGGATCAAGTCATTTGTGTGATCAAGACTTGTATCTGTATTACCACTTTGTATCCGATCAATACCTAATGGATTCCTCCGGGAGTTGGAGAAGAGAGGAGTAGAAGAATTACCCCATCTTCAAACCTCTATAAAAACTTATCGTGTCATTTATATTTCAAAGACTTTAATTCCTCGCATCTTATTTATTTAACTCTATTTGATAAATTTGCTATCCACTGATAATCTAAGTACTAAACCAAAGTTAAGGGTGTAAAGTCTTCCAATGAAAACAAATCACGGTCGAGTTAAGTCTTTAGTCAAAACAAATTGAGTTATTCTATCAACAACTTAGTCAAGTCATTGAGTAACTAACTCTATTTGATTAACTAACTTATTTGTCCATCAAGGACTTAAGCGTGAAGTATTAACTCGAATATTTAAAAGGACTAAATCGAAAAGTTGGTAAGGTTTATTCAACCCCCTTCTAAACCTTACACTCACACCCCTTGGGACTACACACATCGACGCATTTGGCTACCAGGTCCATGAGTTTGTGGTAGTCCTCTTTGATAAGCGACTTCTTGGCTGTGTAGGCGGCCTTCACGATGAGACTACGGCTTGAAATATCCTTCCATGCTGCGGCCAGGTTGATATCTTTCTCTGTGATCTCCTTCAACCAGGCGAATGTAGATACGATTAGCGTGACCAAGTCCGCATCGATTATCTTTATTTCATTGCCGTGGATGGAAGAACGGATTTCACCATCATGAACCTCAACGATCACATAGAACATCGCCATCTCTTACAAGTAGGTGTGCGAGAATTCCATGGAGAGAAACTCATTGGACCAAATTTTTCCAACTTTTAATGATTTTCCTAGCAAGAGCTTTGTCAACTCCTTATTTCACCAACCCTCCAAAATCCACGTTAGAACGAGAGTGGATCTTCTCAGCCATCATCACGTAGTTATATGTAGGAGCCATTTCTAAAATCGGAACTTGAGATTTGATCGAATAGAAAACTATGGTTTCACTTTGGTTTGCAGAGAAATCTTCTATCTTTTGCCTAAAAGAGATGAATGCAATGTGATGTGAGAGAAAGTGATTTTGAGTATATACACCAGGATATGAGGTGACGAGTTTTGAATTCAAAAAGTTCGAATACGATCGATGGTTGAGATTAAGTCATGAAACCACATTAATTTTCCCGCATTAAATGAAACAACATTTATATCCAATCATAGGCTAAACGGGTACATGATTTTTACTAACACCATAATTACTGATGATGTCATGCCTAAAACATTCCCGCTTGCAGAAAATGACTGCGTTTTGTACTTAGCTCTTAAATAACTCAGCTATCTTCCAAAAGTGACTTAACTCTGCTTCTCTCTTCACATAATAAGCACTCAGCTGTCCAACTAACTCGATACAACTGAATAACTATCTTGACTATTTCACTTTGCTGAAAGATGAAAATTTGCTGATTTCAATACTCTCTTTTGTAGGTCCCAAGGAATGATGTGCAAGGTTTAGAGGGAGGGGTTGAATAAACCTTACCAACTTTTCGAATTTAGTCCTTTTAAAGTATTTTCAGAGTTAACTCAAATCAACTAAGTTCTTGAGGGACAACTAGGTTGGCCTACACAACAAAGTTACCCACTCAACAGACTCGACTGAGCTGTTGATAGTATAACTTAGCTGCTTCAGCTAACACTTAAAATTACAGTTGATTTGGTTTGGTTAGTGTAAGACTGTTCACCCTTATGATTTTAAACTTGTTTTACAACACTTGTTTTAGCAATAGTTATTATCAGCAGAATTTAGCAATTTTAACTTAGCAGCAGATATGAAATAAATGCAAGAATTAAATGTGTTGTAAGGTAAATAGAGACAAGCAAGTTTATAGTGGTTCGAAGATGGGGCAATTCCTCTAATCCACTCTTCTCCAACTCCTGGAGGAATCCACTAAGTAACTTGATCTTGGTTACAAACGATCAATAGTCCACTCAACTTTGATAACACAACTTGGCCGCTCAGGACTCGACTTCTTCACAAAATTTTGTCTTGCTACTTGGCTCCTTCAAACTCTTGGATTTGTTCACACAGCCCTCAATGAGTTTAAAAGCTTCTAGTTGAATTGGAACCTTACTACTTCTCCTTCAACTTTGGAGAGTAGACCCTTTGTTCTTGAAAATTTTTCCTCTTCAAGCGATGAAGTAATATTTCCTTCATTGAGTGTGTTGGATTGAATTCCTTGAAATTAGGCTTGAGGATTTCTTTGAAAAGCTTGAGAGAATTTGCGGGTTATTGCTTGATTGCTTATATGCTTTTAATGAACCTTCGTAACCTTCTCTCACTTGCTTTTCTCGGCCTTTTATAGTGCACATTTGAAAGGTCCATTGAAGAGATAGACACAAATTTCAAATCACACTCGTAGGTTGTTGGCTTGTCTTGTCTTGTCTTGCAACATTTATGTGGATCGTACCATGAAATAAATGCTGCATCCTTTCCTTAATCTCGGAGGTTTTCGGGTACATCTCATTAGTTCCTTGCTTTTGCACTCTTTTCAAAAAACAACTTTATTCTTTGCGACCTCACATATGCCTATTTCAGCCAAAACCTTGACTTATCTTGACAACGGATCTCTTTCGACTTTCTTCAAGTCTTATCGATGCATACCCCTTTGGCATTCGATTCCAATTATCTTGGAATGACTTAGCTGTCGGTCGGTGACCGAGGCGGAGTTTTGTCACTTGACTAAGACTTCTCTTCACTTCACTCGGTTGCCATACGACTCGGTCTTCTCTTCGATCTTGATCAGTCTTGTAATCTTCAACTTAGCGACTTCCCTCGGCTTAGACAATCCTATCTATTACAAGTTGAATTATATAGAAAATGGGGTGCCAACTTACGATCTAAGTTATAAATGGTATCATCAAAATCTAAACATAAATTTTCCCAACACCTTCTTTGACTCTATGTGATTGAGTCTTCGAGCCTCTAACTCGGCTCAATCAATCTAAGTTCATTTTTAAGCTCTTCAAATCTTGATTCACATAATGGCTTAGTGAATATATCAGCTAAGCTGCGTGATCGGTTGGTATGTATTCTAATGTGATGTCTTTCTTTTCAATATGATCTCTTATAAAATAATATCGACATCAATGTGCTTGGTTCTTGAATGCAATCTTGGTTCGAGTTATTGCAATAGCACTTGTGTATCACACATAATTGAAATATCTTTTCTTCTATATCACAATCTCTGTTTGTTGCCTCATCCATAATATTTGGGCACAACGATTTTGCAACTATGTATTTGCTTCATTTGTGGATGTAGCTATTGAATTTTATTTCTTCTTTGAACCAAGAAACTAATCTATTTCAAGCATTTGACAGTCTTGATGTCTTTTCTTGTCTACTTTACATCCGACATAGTCCGGTCCGAGTAGCCAACTAGCTTGAATCCTCCATCATTTGGATACCATAAGCCAACTTCTTGGCATCCTTCAAATACCTTAGGATTCTCTTGCCTGCGGTCATGTGACTCTCTTTTGGTGAAGATTGAAATCTAGCACATACACCTACAACAAAGGTGATGTACGGCCTACTTGCTATTAGATAGAGCAAAGATCGATAAGAGCTCTATATACGGTTTGATATAGAGCAAAGATCCAATAAGGGCTCTATATCCGGTTTGATCTATAACTTTGCCATTTGCATCCATATCCATCTTGTTGATGTATTCATGGGAATCTTTCTTGATGACTTGTCTTACACCAAATTTCTTCATTAAGTCTCGGGTATATTTGGTTTGACTTATGAAAGTTCCATCCTTCATTTTCTTGACTTGAAGATCTAGGAAAAAAGTCGGCTCTCCCATCATGCTCATTTCAAACTTCCTTGCATGAGCTTTGAAAACTTGTCACCATGGCTCATTGTTTGTGGATCCAAAACTAATGTCATCCAATTTGAACAAGCAATATACTCTCCCATCTTGAATTAAAGAGTGTTCTATTAACCTTGCTTTGGTGAATTCATTGTCAAGAAAGCGAGACATTGTGTCATACCAGGCTCTTGGTGCTTGTTTCAATCCATACAATGCTTTCTTGATTTTGTAGACTTTATCTCCAATAGTTTTCTGCTCAAAACCTGGAGGTTTCTCCACATAGACTTATTCTTCTAAAAGTCCATTTAAAAATGCACTCTCCACATTCATTTGATAAACGGTGAAGTTTTGTGTGCAACAAAAGCAAGAAACATCCTAATTGCTTCCAATCAGCAACAGTGCAAAGGTTTCATCAAAATCTATACCTTATTCTTGGCAATACCTTTCGCTACCAATCTTGCTTTGTTTCTCACTCACGATCCCTCTTCATTCGTCTTTGAACTAATTCCCAAATCTTGTTTCTTTCAAACTGATTGACTCTTCCTACATATTTGGAATCAATGTGTCATCAATGCTTGTGACACATCTTTAGGTATATCGGGAAATGATACAAGTGAACATAGCTTCATGTTGGGTCATGGATCGGTTTGTTACTCCATCTCTAATATCTCCAATGATAAGCTCGGTGGATGGTCTCTCGGCCCATCTCACATCACAGTTGGAGCAAGTCTGTTGGAGTTGATTGTCGCGGCTAAGTTATCGTGGCGACTTCTCATCATCATTCAAGCTGCGGACCTTCGGTATCTCTTAGATTGAGCTATCCATCTTCATCGGGATTGAGTCCACTTATATACGCGCTTCAACATAAGGACTCTTCGAGCAGGTTAGATTCTCTTGTCCCGGCTAACTCATTTATGTCTTCTCTATTGACATTGGGTTCATAAAAAAACCACGTGGATAGACTCTTACGTGACCATAGTCCTCTTGTTCAGCACTCTATAAGCTTTGCTCACCTAAGTATCCTAAAAGATACATTCATTAGCTTTAGCATCAAAAGCTTTTAAGTTGTCCTTTCCATTATTGTGAATGAAGCACTTACATCCAAAGATATGAAAAAATATCCAACATTTGGCTTCCTCCATATCCA